>WMHX01000039.1:0-436334 GCA_013420875.1 Thelonectria rubi
GAAGATTTATTGATGACTGTTATGACCCTTCTTGTCCTGCCTGCCTGACAGACCTGTCTTTTCCTTCCTTGCGAGCCTGCCCGACTTCCCTAGCCGACCCGACTGTCAAGATCCCGTTGATCAGACCTGCCTGCCGGAGCCTCGCGACCACCCTAGAGGCCTGTTTCTGTGGTTGTGTTGTTTTCTTCCTAGGACCTGATTTTCCCCCTTCAAACTATATATTAGGCGCTGAGGGTTTGTAGCGCATCCTTAGGTCTATGATTGCCTCTGCGATTTACAGGTATATAGTTATGATCTTATTATTATATTTAAAGATCTTTATATTAGCTTTATATTAGACCTTAATTATTTTAATAAAGCTTATAATTGCTAACTATATAATAGGCATTAAGTAATTAAAAGCATAATAGTCCTAAATATAGCTTATAGCTTTATTAATTATAATTTAAATTAAGGTATAATTATTATATCTAGCCTCTATTAAGTAGAAATTAAGGGTAATTTATTTGCCTAGTTTAGCTATAATATTTAATTCCTATTGCACCTAATAGATTACTTAGTAAGCCTTTACTATACTATAGGCATTATAGTCTATTATTATAATGCATTATGGGCCTTCTAGGTTATCTATCTTTAGCCTTATGCCCCTTGAGGCTACTATTAGGTGCCTAAGAATATTAAGACTAAAGTGGCTAAGCCTTTAGTGCTAGGTAATAGAATCTCCCTATAGGGGTTAATAGTAAGTTTATAATATATAGTGATGCTTTTAGCGGGCGGGCGGCGGCCTATTAGTTATAAAAGCTGCTATTAAAATTGCTTTTAGTAGCTAGGCTATAATCTCTTTAAACTTAAGGACCTATTAATTATAAATCTCCTAGACCTCCCTAAGGTGGCTGCTATTAGTGCACTTTAGGCAATTATTTTCTAGCCTTATATTTTATTAAAAGCCTTATTTCCTTAGCTATATAAAGGAGATTAGGTTTATAGTAAGAGCTATATATAGGGCTATATTATATAGCTTTATCCTCCTTAATAAGCTATTAGCTAAAATAAGGGTGATCTTAGCCTTATTATAGCTATTAATTAGGGTCAGCTTAGTGCCTGCCTAAATGAAATTACCTATTAAGGCAATATGGAGGTTCTTTATGCAGTATATATCCCTAAAGATATATATTAAGGCTTTAAAATCTAATAATATAGAATTCTTAAGTAAGTAGGGCTTACTAAGCAGTTAGCCTGCAGTTATTATAAGGGCTAAGCTATAGCACTTGCTCTAGTGGGCTAATTAATAGGAGCCTTTTATCTTTATCTTCTTAATTTAATTAATAATACTATTTATATTATCCTTAAGTCTTTGCTTTATTTAGTCTATAATGCAGTCCTATAGGGGAAACTAATTAGGCCTCCTTTTTAGGAAGGCATAATAATACTTTATAAGAGGATAACTAGATTATAAGTAAATAGGGCATTTAGCTTCTAAGTATATCTTAATATTTAGATTAAACTATCTCTTGCTATTATTATAGCGCAATTAGCCCTTATTCCTTTATTATTTAGGGATATTATTATAGAAGGCCCCTTAATTAAATTTAGTTTGCTTTAGAAGGTCTGGGTAATTAATAAGGGTTCGCTAAATAGCTCCTAGAATAGTATTAGCCTTAAGGCTATTATTAAGGACTTAATCTACCTTTATTATATTATAGGCATTCACTTAAGACTCTAGTAGTATGCATTATAGGGCTGCAATTAGGTTAATAAACTATTAAGCTGCTATTTTAGCTTCTTATAAATTAATTGCCCAGGCTTTATAAAGGGCATTCTCCTAATAGAGAACCTATTTACTTATAGCCTTATAAATTATAAAGTAATAGGTCTTTAGTATAATAATAACTTTATAGAATGCTTAATATATAAATTATATATATTTAGCCTTAGCTATATAGAATTATTTATAAAGAATAAAAATTTAATTAATTAGGGATTTCTTTAGGGGGTAATAATAATACTTAAAAGAATTAAAAATTAACTTTATAATCTAATCTTATATAATTATTATTTTCTTCTTTAAAGCTTTATTTCTCTTAGTGCAATATTTAAAATTAATCTATAATGCATTATATATTATAAGGCCCTTTATAATAAGCTCCTTAATTTATAAAGCTAAGACTGCCTTATCTTTATTAGGCTCTTAGTGCAGGTTAAGCTTTATTATTTCTATAGCTATTAAGCTATTAGTGCCTAATTAGCAAGAGCTTTACTTCCAGAAGGCTATAATATCTAGGGGAGTTGGGTTTATTATATTGAGGGTCGGCTTATTTTTAGCTTAGGGGTTAAGATATGCCTAAAGGTCTTAGTTCTTAGCCTTTATCTATAAGGCTAAGAATTAGGGAATCTAGTCTTTATTAGTATTAAGCTTAATAATTAAGGATATAATTATTATTGCGATTAATTAGCGAATATTAGGCAATTCGTCTCTAATATAGCATTTAATTAGTATATATATTATATATATCTGACTGTTAATTATCGAATAGTTTAGTATGCCTTTTAATATGACCTCAATTTGTCTATTATATTGTGTTGTGTGTCTCTGACCCTAAAATCTGCTCCTGCCCCTACAGGCCCCCTTTTTCCTCCCTTCCTATGGCCCGGCGACCGTTCGCAGCCCACCACGTGACCAGGCTGCGGGCCTGTTGATCACATGACCTTCTATGCACAAGGCTACGTACATGACCCAATTCAACAGAATCCTCTGTTGTGTCCTAAGACGCCTCGCATCGTCATGACTGGCCCCGGCCATAATGTCGAACATAGACATCCACGCGCGAGAAGTGAGAGGACAAACATACGTCCAATAAAGGCAATGATCTGGAGTTAATGCCCTGTTAGTCAGAGAATGTCCGGCTGCGTAATTGTTCCTCCTTTTCAATGGGGCTGCAGTGCGGGAAGGGCGACATAAGCACTCAGCCGTGGATGCCTCAAGTCGCCAACCTGAAGAGAAGGATGAGATTACGTAGACTTGCAAGAAGCCCGATGATAAATGGGTAGGTCTAATGTGATAGTCTAATGGCAGTGATAACCAGTCGAAGCTTTTGGCAACATCTCATCCGTGGTTGAATAGGCACACGAATAAGGATCATACGGGAATCAGGAGAGCTACAATTTCAACAGCGTACTCGACTCGCCGAGTCTGTAATTGATGCCTTGGGACTTAGTACTGAGTCCTGGTAAGAAGCAGAACGTTGAGTTGGTGAGGGGGTCCAATCAGTGCAAGTCTATACCCTCCAGTAATTCCATCGTCCGGTCCATTGCAGGTTGCAGGATCTTCAACAGATGTTGTCCATGCCTGGTATTCCAAGACACCGCCTTGATTACCTCTTCCGTAATCTCAACCTCACTCCCATATTCATCGACCAGTTGCGCCAAGATTGGATAGGCGCACTCATTCCTGGCCACCGTCTCGACTATATCCGAAGAGAGCGGCACCTGGCCTCGGCCTCTCCGCACAAGCTCAGGCAACAGTCCTGGACGTGTCGATTCCGCCGCCGCCAGTATCATGATTGGTGTAATGAGGCTGGGCCTCGCCGGATCAAGGTATCGGAGCATCTCGTTCTCGTAGCTGTGGATCCTTGAATGTAGATCAACGCTGGACAGTGTGTCTGGGTGGTCGGGCCCGAGGACCTTGGCGCGCCGTTCCTTGCAATCATATATCAGTTCGGTGGCGTCAGACAGACGGCCACGGATTGCGTATGTTTGGGTCAGCTCATGCATAACCAGCAAGGTTGTCGGGTGGTTCTCGCCCACACTGCTCTTCAACTCATCCAGGACCTCCTCTTGGAGAGCCTCGGCATCCTTGAACCGTCCTCGGCCAGCTAACACCTGGGCAACTAGTGACTTGCTTCGCAGCGTTTCCGGGTTTGTCTTGCCCAACTGTTCCTCGTACTTCTCTGTGGCTTCCCGCTGCAATGCCTCCGACTCCTCGAATCGAAGCTGGTTGAGATAGACTATGGCGAGGAGCGTCATGGTCTCAAGGGTGGAGGTGTGATGGGGACCCATGTTCTTCCTGAGCTTTTCCAGCAGCTCCAGTGCCATCGGCTCGGCCAGGTCCTCTTCGTCGGTTTCCGCGTACGCTGTTGCCAGCTTCTTCATTCTCGATAGAGTGTCGGGATGTTCCGGGCCAAGAACTCGCTTGCTCTTCTCGAAGACGTCGACGTGGCTCTCCACGGCGTCGTACACGTCCTCCATCTCCTCGCAGAGAATTGCCAAGTTGGAAAGGAGAGCCAGGGCAAAAGGGTCCTCAGAACCCATTGTCCGGTTGCACATCTCCAACGCCTCGAGGAAGCGCTCCTTTGCCGAGGCTGCGAGGCCTTGCCGCTGGTATGTTGTCGCAAGTGCTCTCAAGGCGTACATGGTAGACGCGGACTCTCGCCCGTATCCTTGCTCGCTTGCCCGGACGACTTCCAGTGCTAGCTTCTCGGCCTCGTCCCACTTGCGTTGTGCGCAATGCGTTTCGACAAGCGTATTCATGGCATTCAAGGTCGTCTCATGATCCTCGCCAAACATGGCCCTGTAACGCTCCACAATCTGTAACTGCAGCCTCTCTGCCTCGTCCCAACGACCCAGCTCCATCTTGGTTGTGCTGAGGCTCAGGATGAAATCCAGCACTTGGGCATGCGTCCCATGCAGCTCCGAGTCCAACGCTTCCATGACCTTGGACTCCATCTGCTCCGCGTCCTTCCATCGACCTAGCCGTTGGTAGATGGAGCAAAGAAGCGACCTCCCGCCTAGCGTTGCATCGCTGTCGGGCCCGAATTCTCTCTCGAGGCCGTCGTTGACTTGGATTTGCAGTTCCTCGGCCTCTCGCCAGCGACCCTGATAATCTAGCAGAGCGACGAGTGATGATTTCAGATACAATGAGCAGCGATTATCAGCGCCGAGAACTCTTTCCACCCTCTTCATCTCATGTCGAGTGACCTCTTCAGCCGTCGGTAGGACATTGTCTTTGCCGTATTTGACGGTGTTGGCAACCGGCTGATGCAGCCCTTCCTTGGCCGCTTCGGAATATGCATGAGCAAAGCTCCCGTTGACCCAGGACGTGGAATTTCTAATGTCAGTCAACTGCGCTTCGACTTCAGTCGCAACTTCGGTGTTGGTAGGGGTCGCTTTTTGTTCCTCAATGTCGTCTCGACACCCGAAGGCAAGTTTGCGGCACAGAGCAATCTGAGTCTCCGTCACTCTGTTCGGGTAGAGCGTGTTACTTGCTTGCAGTTCCACGAAAACATGTTCTCTGACCCGATAATCGCAGGTATAAAACATGTGCAATAAACCACTCAGCTGTAAAAGTTAGAACGATGCGAGCCGGTGTCTGGCACTGTCTAATATGGCCACTGACCTGAAAGTCGAAGTCGATAGGAATGTGTGTGTGTTCCTCGATGTCAGGGTGCGCCTGCAGGCTGTCACAATCCGTCAGCTTCGTCGCTCATTCATGAATGATAGGGTGTGGCTTTGAACTAAAGTACTTACTGATCTTGGTCCAGAATTTGTCCTGCATGGTAAAAATCGACGTCTCGCAATTCGGAATTCGAGCTGAGCAAACGATCATAGTGTATTCTCAGCCTTTCTTTCCGTTTGATCCCTAATCCCCCCTAGAACTCGGCCAGAGCCTTGTTAGCACAATGAGTAGTTGTCCAACATAACCTACTGACCTTCAAGTCGAAGTCCAGAGTGGCTGTGTCTTGCCCCCCAGGTCTGCCATAATCTTAGCTTCATTCATACACAGCATCGAAATACTCACTGCAGATGAGCCAGGACTTCTAGTGAATGGTAAATGTCGGCATATCGCAACTCGGGATCGACAATGAGAGAGCCTTTGAAAAACTTGGTGAGCGTCTCCTTCTCTTCGTCACCCAAAGCCGTCTCTTCCGCGACCAAGGGCCCACACAGCTCATCTAAAGCATTCATTTGCTTCAAATCGAGCAGAACTTGCATCGAATCCTTTTTTTCCGAGGGCAACGGAGGATCTTGTGGCAGCTGAACCGAATCAGGGAGCGGCAAGATGCCAGAGAGTTGCTTCTCGAACAAGAGCCACAAGCAAAGCAAGCCGAAAGAGAACAAATCTGCCTTGAGGGCTCCCTTGAAGTCGAATTCGGGTTGCTTGGAATGTTCTGGCGCGACCCATGGCTTTGAAGAGGGCAGGACAATGCGAGTGTTGGGATTGGCATTCGGAATTGAGAAGCCAAAGTCTGCGACCCTGGGGTTGAAACCATTGTCACCCTTGAACACCAGGACATTCTGCGGTTTGATGTCGCCATGAATGATGCCTATAACGGCCCAGTCAGCGCGGAAACGGGAGGCATGGAAGCGCACTTACGGTAGGAGTGCAAATCGGCAATGGTTCGACCGATGGTAATACACATTTCCAAGCGCTGGTGGAAATCACAACCGCGCCCGGGTGCGGATGAGAGAAATGTGTAGAGGTCGCCAAACTCGGCTTTATCGAACACAAGGACGGGCCAAACGCTGAATCCATTGGAGATGGTTGGGAGTGCTTCGTTGGCTCTACGGAGGTTTGTGGTGCGGGAAATATCCCAGCAAACACCCTGCAGTTCCACGACATTGGGATGACGACGGATGGTCGGGTGGCTCAGAATCAGCATTTCGGTGATGAGATGCTCATAGAGTTCGCTTTCTGCCTTGTCCATTTTCTGATCGTCCGGGATGCGCTTGAAAGCGAAGCTCGTCTCGAGGCTGGTCTGGGCATCGTTGATACTGCCTGTTGCTCCTCCTCCGAGGGGTTGGCGGTGACTCTGCCATGTGAGTTGCAGCAATGGCACGCCCAGCTTCTGCATAGTGGACAGGAAGGTGATGAAGTTGTACGGGGTGCCACCAATCTCGGCACTCTGAGAAGATTGAACATCGCTCGTGTAGTACCGGCGCCTCCGGGGTGCTGTGGAATCCTGCGTGGAATTTTGCTACATGATCTCATGAACAATTGAATCCGGTACACAATGCAGAAGTATATTTGAATCGAAGATGGGGGTAATTTGGACGACTTACAGTAGAACTCATTGTTTCTCAATGGAGCAGTGCGTGATGTCGGGTGTCTAATAACAGGTATTCGTGGAAAGACTCGAGCCAGTCTACTGTCAACAGTTTTCCGATTGTTTCTAAATCACAACCACAAAATGAAGATTGATGAATGTGCCAAACATGCAGCTGACGAAGTCCACTGGTGCCTGCCGCAGCCCAACGTTGGGCCGCATGAGAGGCGTACCTTATTAGTACAAAAGTCGCCAAGTGTACATATATCACGTGCGAAATCTCGCACAATCCAAATTATCTATCCTCAATTGCTGGCGGGGGACTTGGGAGATTCTTGACCTCAATTCTCAGACCTGTATTCTCACACGACGTTCGTTCGACTCATGCCTATGTATGCTCCAGCTATCGCTCTGCGCCGATCCTAAAGCACTCAAAATGAACGCCTTGAAAGGGAAACTAAAGGGTCTCCGCCGCCAAAATGCCTCGCATCGTCACTACATCCCAGAAGCTGCTTTTCTCCGTCTCTTGACGGAGGAAGAAGTTCGGGCAGCTATCGTCAACTCGGATATCAAACCCCACCAACGCGATGAAGTTATTGCCCATGTATTCCCCCGTGGGAGAAAGATCTTTGCCATTCTCCTTCTCGCCGACTGCTTGGGCCTCCTGCCGAAATTCATCGAGGCAGACCGACTTGAAGATGTCAGGCTTCCATTCGTAAAGGAGACCCTCACGCAGACCGTGCGTCTTTCAGTCGAGGAGGCCACAGACTTCATCACGCATCAATGGGAGCTCACTGCGCCAACCTTTAAGCGCGGTACGATGAACAGGCGACTCGCCCCAGGTTGCGAGCTGCCATTTGAAGAGAATAGATGTTCCGGAGGTGGTGGCTTCGGTACTATATTCGAAGTTGTTTTGCATCCTGACCACCAAACCCTCGATCCCACATTCCCCAGAAAGGTAGTTGACCTGACCCCTCATCCGTTCAATGTGACTCGTTGCTGACATTGTCAAGTTTGTTCGGAAAGAAATCCCGAAACATCACCACCATGAACACGAGCTCGAAAACCTTGCAATTCTCAACAGTATGAAGCACCCCAACATGGTCGAGCTCTTGAGCTCTTACACACATGATAATCGACATAACCTCTTGTTTCCACTCGCACAACATGGAAGCCTCAAGGAGTGGCTAGAGTCAGATCACGGATCCGATCAAAATTTCTCGGACGATGAAATCATCACTGCCCTTGCCGGCCTGTCCTCCGCCGTGACCCATCTACACGACTTTACGGCGACGAAGCTCGATCTGGAGCTCATTGGATGCCACCATGACTTGAAGCCGGGAAACATTCTTGTGTCGGACACCACCTTCCTCTTGGCAGATTTTGGCCTTTCGAAACTCAAGCCGTCTCATCAGGACTCGGAAAGCCCTTTCAAGTCCAGAACAGACGACTACGTGGCCCCCGAATGCGAAGACTGGGACAACGACTACAAACAATCCCCCGTCCACAGATCCAGCGATATCTGGTCGCTTGGGTGCATAATTGCAGAAATTGTCACCTACGTGTGTCATGGAAAGCAGGGCGTGAAAGACTTCAGAACTGCCAGAGAACACCAGAGGCCCGGCTTTACCTTCTTTTCCTTTCACCAAGGCCCGAAGAAGTCGAGCGAAGCTGTTGAAAGTTGGCTATCTAGCCTCGAGGAGTCCTCCAGCAAGAATTTCGTCCTCATCATCCAGCTAGTGAAAAGGATGCTCTCGCTCAACCACTTGCACCGACCCAAGGCCCAGGAAGTCAGGGATTCCCTTCGATTCGTTGCCCTGGTAGAGGTTACTGCCGTCATCAATGATCAGTTTCAGCAGATGATCAAGGAGGACCCTCTAAGCCTCGATAAGTTTCTTGAGCAGCTCCGGTTCACGTCTTGGAGATATTCTGTCGGGGTGTTGGATATTGAGAACGAAACTGAGATGCGCCGCCGCCTGGACGTGAGCCACAACATTCTGAACCAGTTTGACAAGCTACGCGATATCCTCGCCCTTCTTCAAAATGACCTACGCTCAAGGCTATCACCAGACGAGCCGGCGACTCGCCTCGAGCTATCCCAGCTTTCGAAACTCAACGATCAACTGCATTGGTTCCTTGACCAGAGACAGGCAAGATCTTCGGGGGATTACTTCAGAACTACTATTTGCCAAGAAGACAACGAGATATTTGAACGACTCAATGAGGAAGGGAGCAGCTCTGTTCTCGCTGCTGAGGTTCGTATGAGACTCTACATCAAGCGCTTCCGACGTCTCCTAGATGGAGATTCAGCTCTCGGGTCGGCCAAGCAAATCGAGCCCTACAATGTCGACTCTCTGGTCCCATTTGGTCATGGTGAGAATCATCACCTGGCAAGACTGAGAGCAAGTACCGAGAACGAGGTACCACGGCCGGTTTGGGTGGAATGGCACAAGCATGGGAAGCATAGTGTCGATGAAAATGCCCTCACTCAGCTCACCAGACGTACCGCTCGACTCGCCAAGCTGCTGTCGCAGAACAGACCCGATGGATTCCGCACATTGAGGTGCAGCGGCTTCTTTCACAGCGCTGAAAGAACAGCCTTTGGCATGGTTTTTGAGTTCCCGCAGGCCTCGAGAGCTGGGCAGAAGATGGAGGTTGTCACCTTGAGCAGTGTGATTGAGAAAACGCAAGTTGTGGGCGATATGCCAGACCTCGATGATCGATTCAAGCTGGCGTTAACCTTGGCCACGGCCGTGTCCGAGCTGCACGCGGTAGATTGGCTGCACAAGAGCCTCATGTCGGACAACGTCATCTTCTTCGGGGAGCCAGGAGCTTCAATGGCCCAGCTCGACCTCGCCCCTTGCATCGTGGGCTTTAATCACAGCAGACCCGATGACCCGTTGGGCTTTTCATCCGGGCTGTCCCGCAATGCCTCGGAAAGCCACTACCAGCACCCGGCCTACATCGAGGACAGGCATCGCTACCAACGCGAGTTCGACTACTACAGCCTTGGAATCATTCTCTTGGAGATTGCGTATTGGGAGCCCATCACCGAGGTGACCAAGAAATGGAAGGGAAGCTATGAAGAGAGGCGTCAAAGGCTCCTCCAACGCCGAGTACCCCAGATCAGCAAGTCAATGGGGAGAAGCTACGCCGAGGCCGTGGAGTTCTGCATCAGGGGCCCCAGGGCCACTGACGAGTCGGCAGGAAAGAGGAGCGCAAAGGAGGCCTTATTGGAGTTTTCGAATCGCGTCGTCACGCCGCTGAGCAGCTTCCCTAGTTGAGCCACTGCCCAGCGTTCGCCGGGGGGGGGGGGGGGGGTTATGTAGTTCAATTTGAAGTGTTTGCCTGTTACTTATCGAATCCCTTCTATTCGCCCTTCTGCTTCAAGATAGACCGTGGGGGCCATTCCCAACCCTTGTCAGTTGTCGGTGACTCTTTCAATCTCTTCCTGTGTCCGTAGCGTTAGCTCCAGCAATCCCGTAGGTCCGAAGGCTCTAACAACCTACCTTGGTCAGCTCTCGAGGCGCAGTGACCTCGATAGTACCATTTTCAGTCTGGGAGTCCACCAGTCAACACCAGTCCTGCAAGCTAGAGGGGGCTGGGACATACCGTCACGTTATATGTGGCTGGGTCTTTGAACAATCGTTTAAGAAGAGCCGCTAGCTTCGCCCTGGATATGTATTGTTCTTCCAGTTGAGTTACTGCCATTTTGACGACGTATTGGAGGGTATGCTGTGGTAGCTGAAGGTAGGGGAATTTCCAACAGGAAAGAAATGGAGAGCTACTCACCCAGCAACTGCTCTTAACAGAAGACATCTTCAACCTGTTGGGCGCAAGTGGCGTTGTCATCAGGCAGCAAGAATTCCCCACTACCAGGCAAATGCGCCATCGTGGCTGCATCATCTGCCTGTCGATTTCAACACCGCCTCACTGCCTTAACAAGGCAAGGATTGAGCCCACAGTGGCTCTTTTGCCTAGGTATTTAAGAATCAATTGTCCCTTTCTTCCGAATCATCTACCTTTGATTCAATCTCTGGGAAATCCGACCCTGTTCCGAAGAGATGGCCACGAAGAAGATTATTTCCAGTGATTGTGAGACCACTCCGACACACCCTAACGGATCGGTTCCGGTACCACAGAACAGCGATAGGTATGGTCTCGAGAACTTCCTTTTACCCGATTTCGAAAAGAAACTGTCGGAAATATTCGTCGAGACCACCGAAAGTTGCAAAGTCGGCATAGTGCACTTTGCTTCATCAGCGCGTTCGACGACCATCCAGCCGCAGACCACTCGGCAAGAAATACGATGGATTTCAACAAGCGAAGAGTTGCAGGATGCCTTAAAAGTATTGCACCTTTCCCAAATGTGTTCGTTTTCGCCAGCTCATCATATTGTGGCGGCGCTCTGAGGACAGCGTGCAGCTAAACCTGTCGAGATTGCTGTAGGTACCACGGGCTCTGAAGTTCGACATTCTGGAGAGTGACGCTTACAGGCGTTTTTACTAGGTTAATACACCGTCGTAATTCGTGGAGTCGACTCAGCATCACGGCCGACATGTTCCAACGTATATATGACTCTCATCAAGTCACGCCGCACTTTTTGAAGTTCGTCAGCGGATTTCGGAGCAAGTGGGCATCGAATGATGAGGATTTCATGAGCTCTCAGAGTAAATTTTCTCCTTATAACATCAAGGAAGGACTTGCCGATGACGGCGGGGAGGAGACGAACCTGGACCGGATTTCTTCCTCTGGTATGGTACCATATTCTCGTGTGCTGTGTTTCGAGTTGGTAACTTCTCGCAGATCTAAGCTATAATATTCGTCATTTCGAGAGACACGGCCGGGCTCTAGCTGACCCCTGGTCTTGCCGTCAGTCGGCCATTCATCAAAAATATCACTGTCGGGATCAGCGGTCGACGTGGTTGGTCATTAATGCGCCGAAACGTTATACCAAGAGACTGGGAGAGACTCGCGCAATCGAACCAGCTCATCCCATGGGTCCTCATCTGCAGTACCTTTTTGCAGGTATTGCGGAATGGAGAGAGTACCTGAACTACATCTCTGATCAATTGGCCACCATGGTAAGCTCCACTGACGCGATGCTCGTCGCACCCGAGCAAGTAGGAGAATGCACATCGTTGACGAACCCATGTTTGGGTAGAACAAAGGAGTCGCAATCACGAAACCCTTTAGTGACTATCAAGTGGACTTCTCCTCCATGCAGCGCATTCGCCATCTGCGACAGAAGCTAGAATACGCTCGGTCTATCCTTGTCAACACGTTGAACTCGGTGGCAACGATTCGGGTGCACGAGGAGACGATCGGGGATCAACTCAACGTGCCGACGAGTATCCGCACTGAGTTCATCGCCGAGCTCAACAATATCACAAATGACCTGCGGAACTTCGAAGTGACGGCACAGAAACTACTTCACTTGTCGAGCGACCTTCGATCAACTGTAAGTATCCTTCACTGGGTTTGGAATAATGCTAACACTTCAATTCTAGTACAACGATATTCTTGGCTTTTCGAAACAGGAGCTAAGCCACCAGACAACGGTTCAGCTTACGGAGATTGCCAAAGCGAATGCCGTCGAAACACAAATCGCAGCGTCCATTGCCGAAAAGAGTTACGAAGATTCACGCACTGTAAAAATCATGACGATGATGGCTCTCATCTACTTGCCCATCAATTTGGTTCTGGTGAGTGTTAATATTCCTGAAGTCGGTAGAGGAACGATGTGCACTGGATGGTGCATCAGACACGCAGACATATGACGGCAATGAACAATTATTAACTGTTACTATGTAGTCATTTTTCAGCACCACTCTGGTGTGGTTCGAAGCTTACAGCGAGACCGAAGGGAATACTGACCATTCTTTTGCCATGAGGGTTCATTCTGAGATCTGGGTTGCGGTGCTGATGACAATGGTTCTGGGTGCTAGTACCGTTGCGATAACTTCGTTGTGGGAACAGAGAGCAAAAAGACGGGATAACAAGGCACAGTCTGGCATAATTCCATAGACTCGTATGAGAATGCTGAGGGCTCATAGTTAAACACGATTAGGGACGTCGTTCGTGACAGAGGAAGACCTGGATCAGCCTGTACCGAGTCTCCCATCACCCGATCCCAAGCAACCAACCATTCTGCGCTACCATGTTGTCCGCCATACACCCTGCGATCTCCCTTCCGACTCGCCACTGACTACTCATCTAAAAGGTCGGTTTATCTGATCACTCTCACTCATTCTGTCATCCATATTGACCCATCTGTAGCTAGATGTGCCCAGCATCTCCCTCGCCCCGTCCGCCGTCGTGATCCTCGATACTTGCCACCGAAAAAGCCGTCTCCCGATCCTCGATTCTCACGTATGCCACTCCGACGAACGCTCAAAGCCCGGAGCGGCTCTCAATCTCCCCCAAAACGATCCGCATCCGGCTCTGTGTCGCCGAGGAAGGATGGCGCGAACGACGCGAACGATGAAGATATCACAAGCATGGTTGCGCCCCCTAGCATGAACATAGTCGTTGGCTATGCAAAACAGACCGTAGCGGCCTTCAGGGCATCGTGCCTTGTAACAGCGAGTCGTTGCGCCGTCTCCGGCAAAGGACAGTCATGGTGCATCAGTCCGGCGATTGGCCCTGCCCTCCAGGCCTGCCATATCGTTCCTCAGCAACACTATCGCCTCTACCCCGATATCGACGAGCAGGATGATAATGATGATAGTGGTGGTGCGGAGGATAGCCCACGCTGGCTTCAAGAAGCCTGGCAACGAACCTGGTCCGCGAAAAACGGCATCCTCTTGATGAGTCACCTCCACGAACTTTTTGATGCACGTCTCTTCTCCATCCATCCCGACACGCTCCGGATTCGTGCATTTGTCCCATACGACGTGCTGACTGAGTTCAACGGCCGTGAAGCATACCTGCCTGCGGTCGTCGATCGAAACGCCCTACGACATCACTACGACATGTGTTGCATCGAAAACATGGCGGCTGAAATGCCACTTGTGGATATTACCTCGCCCAGCACAAGCAGATTAGCTACGTCTGGGACAAACACGTCCTTTAGTACAAGGACCGACCTACCCGCGACACCGAACTCGGGGATGGGCACACCAATGGATACTGGCAGTAGTGTGAGGGGTGACCCATCTAAGAGATCGCGGTCAGCCCAACCCGGTCAAAGTTCTCCCAGAGAGACCGCTGGGCAGAACGAGTCGGCAGAGGAAGCAGAAGCGATGCTATGGAAGGAGTCACCCGGAATGAGCCAACGAGTGTGCAAGCGCAGGCACTTGCAGGGCTGTCAAGTTGATGAGACTCATTTATACCATGACTGGGCTCACAGTGATTTTCCAGAGAGTTACATTACGCCCTGGAATAGTCGCGAATTCTTAGCGGATGTGAACTGGGAATTACAAAAGTTTAAGGCAAGGTAAATTGCTAGAATTTTATTTACTTTTAATACTTATGCGCTATCTTACTATTTCCGCCGAGGATTAAATTTTCAACCTCCCTCTAACATTTAGCGCTTCTCCCCCTTTCAGCACCATTTCTCAACCATATCGCATCCATGGAATCGACTTGCGCTCTGTGTGGCGTTCTTCTTTCCGCACAAACCCAACAGAAATGGATGAAAGAATTTCGGACCGGTAAGTGACTCTGCTTTTATCAGCCGACTCATCTTCTAACAAACTGGTCAAGTGTACACGGAAGACGACGATTGGGGAGGGATCAGACTCTCTGGGACCGGTACATTCACTGAAATCTACCCCAGCATCCCAGTGGACCCTCAGAAACGATATTCTGAACAGAACATCCATCTAAATTCCGTTGTCGATGTGTCAGTGCATATCCGATCATTCAAACACATAATTAACCCGGATCCATCCTCTAACCCAGATCCGTTCTGGGGATTTGGTTTTCACTCGGCCTGCTGGGACCTCCTTACTGCCTTATTCCAACCCTGCCTCCAAGATCTTTTCTATGTGTGCTTGTCCATGCGCGTCGACATAGGTGGCATTCTTGACTGGGGCCATGAGTACGGGGGAGCAGCATACCGCCCTCCAAGTAATACCCCTCAGCTAAAAGTCCACAGTTGGGCTGAATCTCCCTTGGAAGGATTTGGGTGCAATCCTTGCGATTTCACTGCTATTCCGAAGTTTCTCCACTCTACTGTCAGTCTGGAACGCGGTGGTGACATTCCGATCCTTTCGGGCACGATCAACATGGATGGCGACATCTTCAGACGTTTACCCCCAGAAGTCCTGCAAGAGATCTTCGTCAGCCTCCCTTCGACGGATATTGTGTGTCTACGACAGTCTTCGCCCGTTTTTGCCAATCTTGGTTTTTCCGAAACCTTCTGGGCTTCCAGGTTCCAGAGAGGGCACGAATACCACTACATATTCGAGACCTCTCAGTCTCGCCCTACTTCAAGGAGATCACTCTATTTTTCGATGCACTCCTTCGCACCATTGATCCCAAACCTGGTGAATCGAAAACGCATTTGGGGCCTGGCCTTGCAGTTGGAGAGCTTGTTGGCGCAGGTTTCCGGTGTCTCCTGCCAAGGGGATACCCTCAAGTCCTTTTACGAGCCAAATGGAGAGGAAGACGTGCTCAAGTGGCACACTGCTAGTCGTGGTGTGAGAGGGCCGGAAAGTTCCTTTGCCGTGGGATGCAGACCCTTGCGCACTCGAGCCGTCCGCTTTATAACAGCCCTTGAAGTCCAGGATCTTTGGGTATCGTTTGTTCAGATGAGCAGTGGCTCGTTTATTTCTGGCCTCCGGTTCATCGAAAGAGATGGGCACGTCACCTCTCTTGGTTATATCCACTCCGATAGAGAGGTTCGAATTCGTTTCTCGCGCGCCCAACATGATGAATCTTTATATGTCATCTCCGGGTGGCATATTGCTCTCGATCCATTAGGGTTCAAGGCCATCGCTGTGATAACTGACGACGGCAGTGTGTCCTGTTGGGCAGGCGAGCCAGAAAATACCCCTAAATGGTGCTTGACAGGGCCAGGGCAAAGTATCACATCAGTCAAGGCAGAGTTTGATGTAAGTCCCTTCATACCTGTCCTCTTCTCCGATGCTTTCAGGTTTAAATCTGACCAATTCGCAGGCTTTGAAGCTCGTCTCTCTCAGCAGAAATATCACTCCAGACACCCAATTAGATAGCGAGTTATTATGGCGAAACAGCTGTCTCTGGAGCCCTGAGATACCTCCCGATCACCTCTTCTTCAACGGGACCGACGATGGATTCCCGGTCCGCGCGTACCAGAATCTGCCTTTGCCCTTTTCAACCTTGCTGTTTGGTGGTTCACATGGTCAACATCTGGCTCAAGTCGTCGAGATTGTGGTATATATCTTTGACGTGAACAAATTCACCGGTTTCGAGTTCCGTTACGCGGATGCTGCCAAGAACCAAAGCATCGGAGACCTCGGCCCGTATTCCGACGACAGGAGGAGAACGCATGCTCCCTCGGACGATTTTCGACTGTCAATGTCCATCGACGGGCCTGGCGGGGAGATGATCCAGGAGGTGGAAGTTCAACAACGAGTACAGACATATTTTCATGGATTGAGGGTAAGTGGCTTCTTCAATGTCATCAGGTTGCCCATGCTTATTCGCTCGCCAGATTCGAACCAATCGCGGAAGGGAAATGTCGTTTCCCCCTCCACCGACTCGCCGAGACGATAAGTGGACTTGTGTTCAGCCATCTGGTTCTACGGTTGTTGGCTTCTACTTGGTTCCTGTGAGTCCATTGATACTTGTTTTATCCGGACGCCTGACTGATTATCGGAGACATCTCCTCTCCGGGGCATAGGTTTAATGTCCCTACACCCTAACCGAACCAGGACTCAGACGGATTAAACGCTGCTGGAGTTTCATCTTCGAAGTGCTGCTGTAGAGGCATACTTCCCTATTGGGATAGAGCATTTTGCCGAAGAGTTGGCAAATGCTTGGAACTGGAGGGCGTAATTTCTGCCCTCGGTATACGTAGCGTGGCTTGGGACGGCAGATTATTTCTCAAGCAACGCTATCATGTTCTATTGATCACGAGCATACTGATGAATGACTGGGCTGATGTGAATGGGACATTAATAGCCATTGCCATCTAGCCACGTTCTCCTTTTAGTTTCTCCACCTCGTTGTATATTACGTTCTCAACTTAGCAATCTCCGACACTACATCAAGTACTCCTTGCCAGCTAAGCCCGTTCATCCGCATTATATAGTCAGCATGAGAGATGGCGCGGACCTTATCCTCACCAACCTTGGCCAGTGCATATATCATTAGAACCCAAAGCTTAAGTTCGTCCAAATCGGACCAGTCGAGGTCGTGGGACACAAGCCACTTTCGCAGTCCACCTCCGTCTCTTCCTAGGTCTCTGTTCCCAGCCAGATTATTAACAAGCGCTGCGAGAAAGCCAAGTGACATCACTTAGATTGTTTCTCGCATAGCCAGTGCGGCTGTAAATATATCATTCTGATCATCTGGGATCTCGTATTGCGGTAGGGTGAGCATAATATGTATGGCAACACTAAAGGTTTGCGTTAAAGTCGTGTCTTGGTACCAATCGCTGGTGGGCTTTCCAGAAGCCAGCTTCGTCAGACCTGAAACAGACCCCAGGAGCGGACAAATACCCCAAAGGGTTGGGCATTTGTAGCGCAGCGTGGAGAGTGTCCTGGCCAGAACTGGAGAAATGGCATGTTCCTGCACTGGCTTTGCAACGCCGCCGTAGCATGCAAATCGGGTTGGAACATCCATAGATAAGGAGCCAACCATGTCTGACCTGTGTAGAGTTAGTATGCATGTAGAGCAAGGGCCATTATCAGCGGTGAGGTACCAGATGAGTGCCATCCTCAGGTCATAGGACTTGACGGTCTCCACACCGCCTCGACTCTGAATCATTTTCTCCAGACCTTCCATATGAACAGACCGACGTGAGAAGTTGCGTACGTGTAGCTGACAAACGTATCAGTGGAGTGTCAAGACGAGACGCAATGGATACGGAGGACTTACATCGTGACCTGCCAGCCCGATCACTGTTCCAATAACGGCGTTGCCGACAGAGTGCGCGACATTTCCTAGGTAGCCACTTAAAAATTCAGGCGAGGCATTGTAGTATTCTAAAGAGGGGTCTCTGCACATTGTGCTCTATGTAAAGGGCAGAGTTCGCAAGAGCCATGTACATGGCACTGTCATCGGCCATTGCCAGGATGAAAGTGAGTATATCTGCGGAAATATTCAGAACCCATCATGGTATCATTGGTATGACGTTATTGTTAGATACTCGCTATGTCTGTTCATGATTGTGTCTAGGCCGCGGCCCTCTCTTTCGGCTTGAGGCGGAGTGAATCAATTAGTATAGATGGCAATGTCGAATGCCCTGAACAGGTTTATCATAGTCTTAATCACATACTCTTTGCACTCGGTCTTTGCAGGATTGTGTCGACGGGTGCAATTGCAATCAATCTCTTTGAGTATGCGTTTACCTCCAAACACGGGTACCTAAATAAATATGCCTGTGAAACGTGGGTCTGGCCCGCTGGTCAGATGTAAAGTGTGCCTTCGCACACTCAAAGAGATAGGTGTTACGCCACAGGGCAAAAGACTGAGCATCAATCGTAATTATAGCAATCAACGAGGTATCACATGTGCCCTTCTGCCTTTGTTTCCCTTTGTTCCTCTATATCCACTTTTTCTAAGGAAAGGATCATCACACCCATAGTTCTAAAGGAATCCTAGTTGATTCCTTTTGCCATCAGTCATAACATTGCAACACACCCAAGGACGCTCTGCCCAATGTTTCTTTGACGTGCGAAACATCTAACAGGATTTCCTGTCGGCCGTGAACCGCGCTCTCCGAGTCGGCTTCGACGTCATCGAGCTTCACTTTGCCCACGGCTACCTCGTTTCCAGCTTCTTCTCGCCCGCACCGACCGATACGGCGGCAGCTTCGAGAACCGCGTCCGCTTGGCCCCGGAGCTCGTGGGCGCGACGGGCGAGAGCTGGACCGTCGACGAGAGCGTCAAGCTGGCCCAAATGCTGACCAAACGAGGCATCAACGTGCTCAACGTGTCGAGCGGCGCTCTTGGTCAGTTCGGTAGGGAGTATCGAGACGGGACAGCTTGCCGAGGAGCTCATCACTGGAGGCAAAGATGAGGATGGCGTTCCGTTGGATCTAATCGCCGCTGGACGCATGTTCCAGAAGAACCCTGGTATGGTCTGGGCTTGGGCTGATGAGCTTGGGACTGCGATTCATGTCGCGCATCAGATTGGTTGGGGATTTGGCGGAAGAGCGTCCAGGAAGACCACAAAGTTGACTGTTCCTTGAGCTGGACTGAAGATGAGTAGTATTTCCAACTGTTAGACGGCAAGGAGCCTCTAATGCTGAAGTCAATAGACTATCCGCCCACGTTCCAGACAACGAGCACGCGAGAAGTCACTTGGGCTCGACGATCACGCCCCGGCAGGTAATTTCTCTCCTGGCAACGGGTCTAACACACATGAAGTCTTAAGTAGACGTCAGTTTTATTACATTCTTTCATATACTTGGCAAAAAAAAAACCGGACTGGTCCGCTACATAAAGAGTGCGCAATCCCGATTCGCCACGCGTGTCTGCCATCCTAAAGCACATCCTCCAACAGACGAAGGAAGCCTTCCTTGAAGAGCATGATTATCCCACTATCTTCCTTGAGCGTCCCATCGCCGCAAAGATCGGGTATCATCTCAATATCGATCTCATGGCCGGTGCGCAAGCGGGCGAAGCTCTCCTCCAACATCTCGTGGACGATGTCGTTCCGTTTATGGGGTCCCGAGGCCGCATCGTACAGGCTAGTGGCGATGAGGGACATTCGCGTGGTCTGCAGGTCGGCGGGAGCCCTCAAGTTGGGTTCCAGATATCGGAACAGGCTTCGGTAGATGCGACGGTACTCCTCGAGGCCCTCTGGGGAGTCGTCGGGGTTTCTTTTTTTGGCCGAGCCAAACTCGAACACAGCGGGCTGAACCCAATGCGCGATAAACTTGGGATAGCTTCTGTTTCCCATGCTGCGAGGCACCGTGCAGACGTTTTCCCAATCGATGATCCCCGTCACCTCCCCGCGATCGTTGACGAGGATGTTCTGCAAGTCGAGATCCGGATGGGCGAGGACACACCTGTCCTGGTATTCTGACGGCTCGGGCAGCCACTTGATCATCCAGCGGAGGAGCTGAAAGATGCCCTTGGGGTACGGGGCCTCCCTAGGGTTGCTGTCGAGGGGAAACTCGTACCACTCCTTCACCTCGTCCGTCGCCTTGTGTACCAGGTAGAGTACGTCTTCGCATGGATCTTCCTGCACAAAAGTGCGCTCATACATCTTATCCAAGTCGACGACGCGAGTTGGACCAACTTCAACTATAGAATTCTTGTCGTCGTACAAGGGACTTCCAGCCTTTGGAAAGGAGAAGCGGTCCAGCTGCACCATTGCCTTGGCGATGTCTTCCAAGGCCCTGGTACGGATGTCCCGAACCCGGGAGACCTCGTCATCAGTCTCGACTCTTTGATTCCACACTAGGTCCAGAGGTGTACCCTCCATGAAAGACATGATCATGTAGGAGCATCCGACGAGGTTATCAGCATTTGAATCCCAACCGAATACGTCTGGCACGGGAATCGTCGTCGAGTGCTTGAGCACGCGCATCGTGTGCGCCTCCGAGTCCATGGCCTTCTTCGAGACAGGGTCCCACTGGTCCTTCGTTCCGTTGCAGGGGAGCCGGGCGATCCAGCGTTCGCCATCGCAGAAGTGAATGGGGTAGACGATGTTGTAGGACCCGTGCATCAGGTTGCCAAGACGCGGCAACTCTTCCCGACATTCAGGGTGGCCGCGGCACCATTTCCCCCCGAGGTCGTCCATTCGAAGGGATTGAGCAGCGGACAGCAATTCCGTCGTATTCACCGTATCCATGACGTTTTTGAAGTAACCCAGCTCGCCCCCGTTCAAGTCGCAGGGCAGGGTGGGAAGAAATCGCCGGGGCGACATCTTGGCAGAGGCCGTCGTCGCCATGTTCGAGGGTGCGGTGGACGTGATTGGGACAAGGTGGGAGGAGGTTGAAGTTTGAAGTGTGCTGAATATTTCTGAAGCACCAGGGTAGTTGGATATATAAAAATGCTGAGTTGATGGACTTGGACAGGTCGGCGGCGGTCTTATATATTCCAGAGAGCAGAAAGGGGGACTATGAAGAGCATTGAGCCAGAATGTTTATTTGATGCTTTCTTTCTGGTATTAGAACATTACCACTTGTACAAGATTGTTAATGGATTGCTTAGAACAAGGAACTAGAACAAGGTGATTCTTTCTATGCCTGCAAATACCCAGCTGCATGGCTCCGCGTTGTTCTGGTTGTTGCTTTGTTATCTAGATTAGAACATATATTTGTGCTGATTTGGCGCATCGCGGGAATCGTGTCACTCGCGGCTTATTTCTCCAAGCGTGTCCCTTATCAAATCTCACAGAGTAGCTTACTGGGACAGCCGCTGCCTTCGTGTTCGAGATAATGAGAAACTAGTTCAACTGAACACGTCCGCTGCGGCGCTGTTACTGAACCGCCAAGTCATTCAAATTTTCGTCACTATAAATTCTGGACGACCTTTTTGCTCTCTTCTAAAGACTACGTGTACTTTGTTACCAAGCACTCTTTGTCTTCCACCTCACAGCAAGTCAAACCGCCCCCATGCTCAACGCAACCTCGTTCAACGCTCACCTATCTTTCACAAACCACCCCTCATTACTACACCATGACTCGACGCTGTCATCATTGCGGCATTTGCTACGCCCGAGTTACGGCGCGTTGCATCAAAAAGGGCCACATGGTCGCGTGTCCCAAGCATGAGACATACCACATGCCAAGCGCTCGCTGCGTTAGATGCCGCGACGAGGAGAGCCGAGAGATGCGCGAAGGCTCCGACGGCTCCGAGAGCTCCCAGGACTGGCAGAGAAACTGACGCGCTGGGCTTACCTACATTCGTACCACGGTGCAAGTCCATCCATTTCCGGCAATCCGACGTTGGAGGTAGTATTCATTTCATTTTTTAAAATCTTCCATCTCAGGCCTTTTGGAGACAAGACCTTTGCAATGGTGCATGTTGCATCTATTTGACCCTGATGGTCGTCTTGGAACACCAACAATCTAACACGGTAACAATAACTTGCCTGTATCAAGCAGCTCCGTAAACTATGGTTATCTGGTCCTCTTAGGTTGACGAGAGTCGTCACTGATAGTAAAATGGCGACAACATGAATTGTGCTCCAAACCCTCAATATCGCATTGTCGACGTATCGATAAAAAGCGTCTGGTCAGGCCCTTGGGCTGATGTTTGGTATGTACTCGGACACGGTAAGGGCATGCAAACAATCTTCATTTCTATCTAAAATCAAGGTTGCTTACACTGATTTTCGGGGGTTTAAGTCGAGAAGATCAGAATCGTGAATCCATGACTGCGTTGCTGCCTCTGCAGTGTCGTAGCTGACAGCTCCAACGGAATCTTCTGCATTGATTCTCTGATCGTAGCCTTCCAACCATCTAACGAACAAAGACGGCGTAGACGCCGTTGAGGGTGCCGATGCACTCGCCATCATGGACATTGCCAGTGAAGGGGCTGCTTCCGTCGGCGTGGTTGCTGAAACCGCGGTCTGACAGTGTCAGTACTGGTCATCTCTGAGCAGGTAGCGAATGAACTTACAGGAAAGACCGGCGTTGTTGGAGTTGACGTACAGACCGCCGCGGGAGCCAGCAGGGCCGCCCGAGTGGTAAGTGCCGCCGTGGCTGGGGTCGTAGTCGATGTATCGGGTTCCGATGTAGTTCTGGCAGCCGGTATCAGAGTAGCTGCATCTTGGTTAGCTGGCGAAGCTTCCTGAGAGAAGGAGAGGCGAGGACGAACAAGTTAACCTGGATGGAGGCAGCCATGGCCATGCTGGCAAAGGCGGCAACGGAAAGGAGGGAAGGAAGCTGCATTTTGAAAGATGTGCTGTTGAGGCTGATGGCAGGTGATGGTTGTTTGTTTGTGAAGATGCTGGGTTGTTCTGGCTTGAGTGATAGAGGGAGGAATCGAGCCTCTTTATACTTTCCGGTGGGTTCCCAATGTCTTGTGTCCATCCAAGAGTTTCCTATTTTGATGTCACCAGCGTCCTCTACGAAGCCATCACACGTTGCGACGGAGCAATACGAAGCTGGAGTAGTCATGCCCGGCCAACAATACCAAAGTCCTTTGCAAAGCTGAGCTATTTGGAATTAGCATAGCTTCTTTGCCTTGGAGACGAGCCATCTTTTCGCCAATCGGAGACTCGGCGACATTCTTGCCCTGTCGGTCCCAGGACCCGGTCCCAGACGAAGCTCTCATGCATCTATGGAGACTGGTCGACGAGACTCCCTTTCACGGCAGACGGCGTTCGGCAGGTTCGGCAGTCTTGGAGCGTTGGAGCGTAACAGTCCGCGGAGACACAGCGTCTCTCTCACATTAGCGCTGAGGTGAGAAGGCCTCACGAGTTGTCTTCAGTCGCCATCAGCGGCCAAAAGTGTCGAGACATCGGATGATGGTATGATCTGCTTTGCAGGAAGCTGGAACTCGCCCGGCACGTCCGTCGCCACCGGCATTAGGCTCAGGTGCATATTCCCCTGCGTTATGTGACTCCAATTCCGTTTTCCATGTGAACTTTTGTAATCCCGCTGCCAGCGGATGAACCAACTGCGTAGCATCCGTGGCCGCAGCAAGTCCGCCACTCCACCTTGTCTCAGCCCTCGGCCCTCGCAGCAAGACATTTCTTGCTATTGGGTACTGTCGCTTTGTCATCTCTCTTGCAGCCGCAAGTCCGCAACTGGCCACAAAAACCAACCGTGAATTTCCCTACAAGGCCTCCGCCGTCGTTGCATCCTCCGCCACCCCGCGGCCGACCTGCATAAGTTCCCGCTCTTGGGCCGCTTCCTGCGGAGATATCCTGCTCGTGCAGTCAGACTAGGCCAGCAATGGCGATTTGTTTCACTGTTTACGGCTTATGCCACGAAATTCGGCAACGGCGGAGCCAACCAGCAGCACGAGCATGATGCATCTTACGGCCCGAGAGTAGCTAATGCACGTCAATGGATAATATTGTGCGATGCCTCGCCGAATAGCCGACCGTGTTTGGAAAGGATTGGGGAAACGAAGGCGATGCCTGGATTCCGCTTGAGCCGACTGTCACCGACGGTAAACAATGGTATATCGTGGCTGAGAGGACTGAGGACAATTCTCACGCCTTTAATGCGGTGCATCGTGTAATGTCGAATTGACAGAGTTGACAGACAGTAAGCACTTGACCAGCGGAAGAGCGAGGCGTTAGGATTAGAATCCATCAAGAGCTTCCATATAAGGTCAACTAAATACTGTTCAGAAATGGACGGCGTTAAGAGAAGAAATGCAATCGAGGTTGGTTCAGAAATTGTTTATTCTTAATTTAAAGCTTAACGCGGCCCATCTAAATATAATTCCGTCTGGTTATCTTGACCAGATAGCCAAGGAGCAAGATGATAATTACCACTCTCAACGCAAGACTGAGCTGTATGCATCAATGCTATCGTCAGGAACTTGAGCGACATGGCTCGCATTGAAGACTGGAGCTCGTCTACATGCGTCATTCATAAAAGAATCACTACTCATCGAAAGTCACGGCCCATCAGGTAAGCCATCAGTGCTGAAACCCATAGAAGCTCATGATGGACAAGGGGTTGGAAAATGGCACCAAAAAGGTCAAATTTTAACATGTTAATTAATACAAAGAACTTGCATTTAAATCGACAGTCAACCCCCCCGTATCTCAATTCTCCAGTTTCGGGGTTTCGTCCCCAGAGCTATCCCGGAGATTCGTCCCCTTCTCCCCTCCGCTGCCGCTCTCGGGAGCCGACACAAACGCCTCGGAGCCGACATCGACAATGATGGGACCCTTGAAGTTCTTTCGCGCATAGGCAAAGTACCAAGCGGCGCTGATGGCGGCGAAACCAGCGAAGACCACGCTGGCGTAGTTCATCGACGAGGGCGTGACGGGCAGCGAGGTGGGCATGCAGAAGATGACGACGGCGAAGCAGATCCAGACGAGACTGATGTAGTTGACGATGGGGCCGAGCTTGCCCAGCGAGAAGGGGGAGTTGCGCACGGCTTCTCGACCGCGGAGGAGGCTGACCAGGACGGGCACGCAGTAGGAGGTCGAGAGGCAGATGGTGGCAACACCCGTGAAGGAATTAAAGGCGGCAGACGAGCCAAAGTAGATGCATCCGAGGAGACAGTCGACGGCAGTGGACAGGATCAGAGCCCACAGGGGAACGTCGAGCTTCGTGTTGACCTTGGCCCAGAGCTTGTACCCGGGAATGGCGCCGTCACGAGCAAAGGCCCAGGTGCAACGAGAGGCGGCAGTCAGGGCACCGACGCCGGCGAAGAACAGGATGCCGAGGAGCAGGAACAGGAGGCCCACGCCGCCCGACTTGGACCCCGTGACCATCTTGAAGAGGAGGCCGATGGGCTGGCTGCTCGCGAGGAGGGCACTGACGTCGGGGAGGACGAAGAGGAGCGGGACGAGATAGACGACGCCGGTGAGGCCGGCGGCGATGACGGAGAGGACCATGGCCTTGGGGACCTCGCGTTCGGGGTTCTGGACCTCCTCGCACATGGCGGCGACCATTCCGTAACCGGTGAGGGTGTAGGCGGCTAGACGGTGCATGGTTAGACATGGGTTCATGCAGGTACACCGAACACGCGGGGGTCATTCACATACCTTGGAGGAGGCCAACGAAAAAGGACCAGCCAGCAGGCCAACCGCTCGCAGACGAGTCGTAGTGGCCGAAGACGAACTCGGCGGACCTCTTGTCGTCGCACATGACCAGCAACGTGATCATGATGATGAGGACGCTGGCGCCGGTCCAATAGATGCACACCTTGTTGATCAGGTCCAAATAGCGGGATCCGAAGGCGTTGACGGCCGTGCAGACCAACATCCAAGCCCAGAAGCAGAGCACCGTCTGCCATTCGTTAGGCACGTAGTCTTCGTGGAAGATGGTGATTGCGCTCAGAATCAATTGGGCGCCAGCAAAGTTGATGGAGAGCGTCACGGTCCAGTTGCCCACTAATGTCATCCACCCGTCGATGAAGCTGACGACAGGCGCATACCTGGGCGTGCTGAGGATCGCGGACCAGTAGTAGACGCCGCCGGCTGAGGGATACACGGCGCAGATTTCGGCGAGGGACGCGGCGATGCAGAGCGAGATGATCGAGACCAGGACCCAGCCCCAGAGAATCGTGACGGATTGCCCGTTGACCAGGGTGATGTAGAGTGTCGTCGAGAGACCGAACGGGACGGCCATGATGGCAAAGGACATGCCCAAGATGCTCATCATGCTGAGCGTCTTGGGCAGTTCGTTGGCGTAGCCCAACTGGGTCGCGGGGGCGGGCGTGGACGCCATGGCGGAGGAGCAATGGAGAGATTAGGCAGGTATCGAGACAGAAAAGCGACGGGTAATTTGCAAGTTTATGTATGAATAGAGGCGTTCATGCACGATGAGGTTCCCTGCATGATTCGAGAAGAAACGGAAACGAAGTGAGAAATCCCCAGGGGGCCCGGGCAGAACTTAAGGCCATGATAGAGCCATGCGAGCTGACAAGCGAGGCGAGCTCGACGATGGCGTCCCTGACGACAAGGCTCGTTGGCTCTCTGCACGACGGCATGGGTCAAAACGCGGGGGAGCAGGGGGAAACGGGTGCCAAGATAACGGCCTTGAGAGTTGGGGGGTGTTCTCGAAGGGTGACTACGAGCCTAGCTTCATCACGACGGCGGCCAATGGTGAGGCTTGCCGCGCTGATAAAGTTGGAACACCGCGCTCCGCATTTCCGGGTCAAGGAACGATATCGAGGAACGGGCGTGGGTTCTCTTACCAAATGACGATTGGAAAGAAGCACTCCATGTCGAGAGATACGCATGGACTCGCCGCTGGTGTCTGCCACGGGAAAAGGGAGGGGCGGAGGAGACGCCGGGGAAGCAACCCATTCGATGCAGGCCTTGAGAGATCATGCTCGGGTTTCAGCGAAATAACTAATAGTGGTGAGACGCAGCCCGCGGGTCCACCGGCGAAATGAGCCCCTTGGGCACGAGGCGATCTGTTAGATGCCTTCGCTCTGGAGTGAGAGTCGACTCCCGGGACCGTGCTTTCTCCTGGGTCAGCCGTGTGTGTCCTGCGTGATAGTAAGTCGACAACATCCCGGCTTTGCCGTGTCCAGGGGCCGTGAGCCTATTCCTTTTTCCGGACGAGGGCGGCTATCTAAAGAGCGCTTGCCTCGCACATGACGAGGAGGGCTGAGGGAGGGAAAGATTGCCAGTTTGGGCAATTATAGGGCTGTCCATGGTGACGGCGCATTTTGTTTATCTAGTTTCACGGTCTCCAACTTCTGTGGGATGGCCAAGTTGGAGAGCGCGCCTACATTGCCACGACGCGCGGCTGAGCAGAAACCGATGGGTTTTAATGGTAAGCTGGGGTTCATCGTAGAGTTCGGTGACGGGCGCTTTAGGCGAGTCGTTATCTCTGCAAACCTCCCGGTGGCGAATCTCAGACGTGGACATGTCGTCGCTCAGAGGTGAGAGCGCGGCTCGACTTTTACGTCTCAGCGAAGGACCGAAAGAGTCCATGGTATGATGGGTAGCCGTTCGATATGGGTAGAGACTAACCAGGAGCTCTCATCGAGGTTATGCAGTGGCAAACTAAATGGAGTTGTGCTCAAGATGGCCAAACGGCCGAGGTTAACGTTAAGACGCGGCGAACTTTCCGAATGTAGAAATTGATTAGTGTCGAGGCTCTGAGTATCCGATACTCTCAGACACTCTACTCAAAGAGTCGTGCGACGCGCAGAGAGGAGGAAGTTGACCACTGCCGCCTTCCCGGTTACTCAGCTAAGAATTGAATTTGATAGGACCGAATTGACCAGAAATACAGGCAAAGAAATGCATAGCGGCATTCCTGACATGACAAGCCTCGAATTACAAGTTTACAACCAATCAAGGCCCTGGTGCTGACTATCTCGCAAAGCCCCTGGTGTATGTACCAGACTTACAAGTAGGTAGATACTCACTTAGGTAGAAACCATTAGTAAGACAATCTCATCGCTCACGAGATGTAACTCAGCGATAAAACAATATTAGCCTTTCCCGAGAGCATCTTGAATAAATATCTTGACGGACATCCAATGTCTCATGTTCCGAAAACACTACCTTCCTACTACGAGAATCTTGATACATAATGGTCAACGCAGAGCTGGCACACTGATAGGAATCATAGGATAGGAATCTTTCCTAAAGAAAAATATATTCATCTTGAACGCTCCAAGTCCTAGCATCATCACTTCGCACGCTGCAAATCCAACATGAACAATCTCGCCATCCGGCATCAGCCCCCGTACGCCTCCTGCCACTTCATGAGCATCTCGACAGAAATATCGTTCCCACCACAAACCAAGAGCACAACGGTAGCCTCCGGGCCCAGCACCCGGCCGAGCACCTTTCCCAGCAACCCGTCCTCGCAGAGGGCAATGGCCACGCCGGCCGTGAGCTCGACCATCAGCCGCTCGTGCCTCGCGAGCATCAGGCAGCCCCGGGCCGCGTCGGCATCCGTCAGCACGGCGCTGACGACGTGCGGCCGCTGGGCGTACTCAAAGGTGCGCTTCGACACCGTGGCCACGCCCAGGCTGCGGGCCTGCGAGGTGATGCCGGGCAGCGTGACGAGCCTGCCGGCCCGCAGCGAGCGGTTGAGCGAGTCGGCGCCGTCCGTCTCCACGGCCACGACGGCCACGTCGTCGGCCCAGCCCAGCTCGTCGAGCGCCTGCACCACGCCGTTGAGGAGCCCGCCGCCGCCGACGCTGCAGACGACGGCGTCGGGCCGCTCGCCGTCCATTTGCGCGGCAATCTCGCGCATCACGGTGGCGTTGCCGTCCCAGACGTCCGGGTGGTCAAACGGCGGGCAGTAGACGCCGTTCGGGTCGGACGGGAGGACCACGGCCCGGAGGTACTTGTCGGCGTCCATGACGCCGCGGCCGTGCTGGATGATGCGCGAGGCGCCCTCGGCCCGCAGCCGGGCGACGAGGGCCGGGCTCGTCGTCGTCGGGACCACCACGGAGGCCTCGTAGCCGAGCGACTTGGCCGCCACGACGCAGGCGATGCCGGCGTTGCCGCCTGACGAGGCGTAGAAGTGAGGGTTCCCCCCTTGGGCCTCGCTCTCGCGGATGCGGCTGACGAGGTAGTTGCCGATGCCGCGGGACTTGAAGGAGCCCGAGGGCTGCAGGTTGTCGAGTTTCAGGAGGATTCTACTTCTACGATTTAGATGTCTGGTCTTTATGTAGGGTAGGTGTTACTCCGTGTGGTGTAACTTACCATCCCGCGAGCTTGGAAAGGTGAGGAGATTCAATCAAGGGGGTGGTGGCCCAGGGTTGGCGACGGTTGCGAGTCATGTTGAGTAATTGATGAGGGAAGGTTCACAGGTTATTGTTGTTGTCTTCTAGCAAGGAAGAGAGAAGTGGTCGATGTCTAATTAGAGACTGCCAGGAAAGATAGGCCTTTCGAGAGAATCTCAGGATACATAAATAGTTCCCAAACCAGCGGTCATCGGAGTCGCAGCGTCCAACCGTCAACGAGTAGTCGAGTACGTAGATACAATACACGGCGCATAACTGCACTCCTCCGGGCGTTGTATCCATGATGCATCCAGGTGGTTGTTGTTGGGTAATGAGCAACCCCGTGATGCCCCCAAGCGTCCAGACTAATGCATCTCGCAGCCCTCTCTAAAGCATGCGGGCCGAGAGCATCAGAGACCGGCAATATCCAATGGAAGCCAGAGAGAGAGAGAGGCCGGTGTGGTTTTGGCCGTTGCCGCGTGCGTGGCGGGTACAAAGATGCGTCACCAAACCGTTACTCACCCGCCATGTACCTCTTTTCCTCATGCGGCGTAGCCTCGTTGGTTCGTTCCTCCGCGGCGTTGGAATCCGGATGCCCGTCTCCGAGTCTTGCCGGTCTAAAGACGCCAGATAAGACGGAGGCAATATGTACCTCTACCAAGTACCTCTACCCCTCGGAGCATCTTCCCGGCAGACGTTGGAGAAAGCTGAGGGGGCGACACCGGCCGAAAACACCGGCGCCATGTACCGAAATGCATCTTTTTTTGGGGGCGCGGCTCTGAACGAGAAGAGAGAGATCATGGGAACAGCCATTGAGACGAAGCAGACGCCCATTGCTTGTCCTTTTTTTTCCCTCTCCTTCTCCTTTGTCCCTAGCAAGATGGATGCCGCTCTAATTGCATAGTGCCGACGACTATTTGACTCGCCATTCCTCTCTGCACTCTTTTGCCACTTGTACCCGCCATCTCGGATCTGGTGTTATTTATATTTTTTTTTTTCCTTCCCAGCCATCCTCCGGGCGAACGCTCAGATTTCCCTCGGTCATTGTGTGTTGCCATTGAAGGTGAGAATGTGTTTTTCTCGTACTGTCCTATCTTATCTGCTTATCTCCCCTCGGCTTCTTCCATTGATCCTTCCTCACGCTGACTGACCTCCTCCTCTCTCAGTGACTGGACAGCCAATTCACATCACATTGGCTGGAATTGACTCTGGCCTGGCAATCATGATGCTGTCTTCGTCTCGCCTCGTGCAGCGCGCCTGCCGACAGCCCAGACTCTCGGCCGTGGCCCTGCAGGCCCGTCGCCTCAATGGCCTCCAGACGAGAAGCTTCTCCGCGGGCGCGCGGCTCAGCAGCAGCAGCGCGACCAAGTCGCTGAGCGCGCAGGCCCATCGCATCGCCGAGCACGAGTCGTTCGCGCGGCGGCACATTGGCAGCGAAGCCAGCGTGACGGACGAGATGCTCAAGGTGCTGGACCCCCCCGCCAGCTCCATGGAGGAGTTCCTCCAGCAGACGATCCCGCAGCAGGTCCGCCGGAAGACGACGGGCCTCGCGCTCGTCGAGCAGTGGGACGAGTCGGGCGAGGAGGTCCCCGTGCCCCCCGAGGGCCGCACCGAGCACTTCGTCCAGGAGCGGATGCGCCGCCTGGCCAGCCTCAACACCCCGTTCGAGTCCTTCATCGGCGCCGGCTACTACGGCACGCTCGTGCCCCAGGTCATCCAGCGCAACGTGCTGGAGAACCCGGCCTGGTACACCAGCTACACGCCCTACCAGGCCGAGATCAGCCAGGGCCGCCTGGAGTCGCTCCTCAACTTCCAGACGCTCGTGACGGACCTAACCGGGCTCGACATTGCCAACGCATCGGTCCTCGACGAGGCCACGGCCGCCGCCGAGGCCATGACGCTCGCCCTCGGCGCCGCCCCGTCCAAGGTGCAGGCCAAGGCGGCCAAGAAGACGTTTGTCGTGTCCGAGACGTGCCACCCGCAGACGCTGGCCGTGCTCCAGTCCCGCGCCGAGGGCTTCGGCATCGACCTCGTCGTCGGTGACGTGCTCGCCGACGACTGCAAGCTGATCAAGGACGTCGAGAGCAGCCTCATCGGCACCCTCGTGCAGTACCCGGACACGCACGGCGGCGTCCACGACTACCACCGCCTCGCCAAGCTCGTCCACGAGAGAAAGGGCCTCGTCTGCGCCGCCACCGACCTCCTGGCCCTGACCATGCTCAAGCCGCCCGGCGAGTTTGGCGCCGACGTGGCCCTCGGCAGCGCCCAGCGCTTCGGCGTGCCCCTGGGCTTCGGCGGCCCCCACGCCGCCTTCTTCGCCACCACGGACAAGTACAAGCGCAAGATCCCCGGCCGCCTGGTCGGCGTGTCCAAGGACCGGCTGGGCAAGCGGGCCCTCCGCCTCGCCCTGCAGACGCGCGAGCAGCACATCCGCCGCGAAAAGGCCACCAGCAACATCTGCACGGCCCAGGCTCTGCTGGCCAACATGAGCGCCTTCTACGCCATCTACCACGGACCCGGGGGCCTCAAGACGATTGCCCAGGACGTCTGGGGCAAGACCCGGCTGGCGGCCGACCTGATCCTGAAGGAGGGCGAGTTCAAGCTCTACACGCGGGGACTCGGCGAGGACGGCTCCGTGCTCTTCGACACGGTCACGCTCCAGGGGTCGCCCGAGGCCGTGGCCGCTGCCCACGAGCGCGCTGCTCTCGAGAAGATCAACCTGCGACGCATCAGCGAGGACAAGGTCGGCTTCTCCCTGCACGAGGGCCTCTCCACGGAGAGCCTGGGACGCCTCCTCAAGGCCTTTGGCGTCTCCGAGGACAAGCTCGCGTCTGCTCTCGAGGTTGGCGTCGCCGAGGCGCAAATCCCCGAGAGCCTCAAGCGCACCACGCCCTTCCTCGAGCAGCCCGTCTTCAACCAGTACCACTCCGAGACGGAGCTCCTGCGGTACATCTACCACCTCCAGTACAAGGACCTCTCCCTGGTGCACTCCATGATCCCCCTCGGCTCCTGCACCATGAAGCTAAACGCCACCACCGAGATGCTCTCCATCACGGACCCCGGCATTTCCAACATGCACCCCTTTGCCCCCATTGAGCAGGCCTCGGGCTACAAGGCGCTGGTGACGTCGCTCGGCAAGAACCTCGCCACCATCACCGGCATGGACGCCGTCAGCCTCCAGCCCAACTCGGGCGCCCAGGGCGAGTTTGCCGGCCTGCGCGTCATCAAGCGGTACCACGAGGGCAAGGAGGGCGGCTCGAAGCGCACCATCTGCCTCATCCCCGTGTCGGCCCACGGCACCAACCCGGCCAGCGCGGCCATGGCGGGCATGCAGGTGGTGCCCATCAAGTGCGATCCCAAGACGGGCAACCTGGACATTGTCGACCTCAAGGCCAAGTGCGCCAAGCACGCGAAAGAGCTGGCGGCCATCATGATCACGTACCCCAGCACGTTTGGCGTCTTCGAGCCCGAGGTCAAGGCCGTCTGCGACGTGGTGCACGAGCACGGCGGGCTCGTCTACATGGACGGCGCCAACCTCAACGCGCAGATCGGGCTCTGCAGCCCCGGCGACATCGGCGCCGACGTGTGCCACCTGAACCTGCACAAGACCTTCTGCATCCCCCACGGCGGCGGCGGGCCCGGCGTCGGCCCCATCGGCGTCAAGGCGCACCTGGCCCCCTATCTCCCCGGCCACCCCAGCATCGACCCCCAGCTCGGCCCCGAGGAGCGCCGGAGCACCGCCGTGGCCCCCATCAGCGCCGCTCCCTGGGGCAGCGCCTCCATCCTCCCCATCAGCCACACGTACATCCTCATGATGGGCGGCGCCGGCCTCACCCAGCAGACGGGCGTGGCGCTGCTCAACGCAAACTACATCATGTCCCGGCTGCTGCCCTACTACAAGGTGGCCTACACCAACGCCAACGGCCGGTGCGCGCACGAGTTCATCCTCGACGTGCGGCCGCTCAAGGAGACGGCCGGGGTCGAGGCGGCCGACATCGCCAAGCGCCTGCAGGACTACGGCTTCCACGCGCCCACCATGTCCTGGCCCGTCTCGGGCACACTCATGATCGAGCCGACCGAGTCCGAGTCGCGCGCCGAGCTGGACCGCTTCTGCGACGCCCTCATCCAGATCCGCCACGAGGTGGCCGACGTCGAGACGGGCAAGGTTCCCCGCCAGGGCAACCTGCTCAAGAACGCTCCCCACCCCCAGCACGACCTGCTCGTGGCCGACAAGGACTGGAACCGGCCCTACACGCGCGAGCAGGCCGCCTACCCGCTGCCGTGGCTGCGCGAGAAGAAGATGTGGCCGTCCGTCGCCCGCGTGGATGATGCCTTTGGCGACACAAACTTGTTTTGCACCTGCCCTCCTGTCGAGGGAAGCGAGGATCTGTAGAAGGGATAGAAAAAGTAAAAGCAAAAGGGGGAGAGGGTAGAGACTGGGGAGGAGGATGAAGCTAATGTAACCTGGGAAAGCCCATTTTTTGGAGGCTGGATTATTCAACATTAAAAGGGCGCAACGACGAGCATCATATTCTTATATACTCAACGAATACATGGCATTTTTTGGTTAACCTGGTGGCTACTGAGACGGGGTGATGACGTGAGAAACACGCAACTGAATTCCTGGACCTACGGAGCGGCACGGCATCCAAGTTGCATACTCCGGCGTCGGTTCTCCCTCCGGCCGGCCGTACGTACGTGCAGCAACAAGCCACACACATTAGGACAAGAAACATTGGAAAATCGGCACTATTATTGACATGTTGGTCCTTTTCCACATGACCCAATCTCAAAGAAACAAACCCGCTGCTCCATCGAAACCCTCCTCATTCATCCGACTCCTTGACAAAGGCCTCGTACTCCTCGCCACTCAGCAGCGCGTCCACATCGGCCGCCTTCTCCACCTCAATCTCGACCAGCCAGCCCTCGCCGTAAGGGTCCTCGTTGAGCGTCTCGGGCGCGTCCGTCAGCGCCTCGTTGACGGCCGTGATCGTGCCGGCCACGGGCGAGAAGATTTCCGCCACGGCCTTGACCGATTCGATGGAGCCGACCTCGTCGCCTGCGGAAAAGGCGGTGCCGACCTCGGGGAACTCGACGAAGACGACGTCGCCGAGGTCGCGCCCGGCCTTTGCGGTGATGCCGAGGGCGTCTTTGGGAGGGTTAGTCTGGGGGACTCAGGAGGAGGATGGATGGGATACGTACATTTGTTGCCGCTGTTCTGTCGCACCCACTCGTGCTCCTTTGTGTATCGCAGGTCACTGGGGATGTCTGAAGACGCACTGTTAGAATTTGGCAGTTTTGAAAAGTCTCAGGCTGCAGCTCTCACCGGAAGAGTAGAATCGCACTCGGGGAATGGCCGAGAAGACGGCTCTGGGCGCGGCCTTGAAGGGCACCTGGACGGCAGCAGCCTTGGGGAGAGCGGCAAAAGCCCGACGAGCAAAGAGGGAGGCCATTGTGTCCGTGTGAATTGAGGTTTAGGGTCAATTGGCAATGTCAATTGAAAGCGATGAGAGCAATGGTAAGGGAGAGTATGATGGATGTGGAGGGGGCGAAGGGAGGCTTCGGTTGCCCTTCCGGCGATTTTTTTTTATTTTTTTTTAGCTGGAGGGACTATCAAAGTCGATTCCGGCCGGCAGAGACACTGCTTCTGCGTAGGTCTGATAAACCCAGACCCGCCGCTATCCTTTGCCCTCGCTGAATCGCCAAGTTTTCTCGGGCTGCAGAGGGGTTCATCATGATACGTACCCCTGAGGGCAGCTCCCTCCCGACCTCCTCCTCCTCCTCCTCCTCCTCCTCCTCCTCCTCCTCGTGGGCGGACCGCCGCCCCGCGGCCGCGACTTCGGACGGGCTCCTGCGCTGGGTACTCGAGGACCTGGCGCGGGCAGCAGGCCTCGAGACGAGCCGGCCAATGGCGGTGCGAGCCGCGGTGGGCTCTGGGAGTTCCGGCCGATGAGAGGCATCACCGCGGTGCCCACCGTCGAGGGGTCCACCTCGGGAGGAGAGGTAGACGGTACTTGGGTCCGGCGAGATGAGCATGTACTGTACATGGGGGAGAGAGGAGAGCAAAGCAAACGCGGGGTCCCAACCTGGTCGTCATGAGAACGAGATGGCGGCTCTTGGGGGTAGCTCATGGGAGCTCCGAGCTCTTCCCCCCCAGCAGCTCTCATCGGTGCGGGGGAACCGGTTGGCCTCCCGGTTTCCTTGACGCCTTCACTCCCATCTCGTGGATGCATTACACCCGAAAGGCGCGCCCTCGTGATACACACACTCTCTTCTCGCGTGTCTCCTCCCCATGATCAGAAAAGGTGTCCCCAATTTGCGTCTTTCCTCTCCTCGCCGATGCAGGCCGGTCACATGATCGGTGCACCCAACCGGCAGCGTCTGTCGGTCTGTCGCAGGGGTCGTGAGGGGGAGGTTGGTATTTTAGCAGCTTCGGGGGATTTCTCCGAAGGTACTTGAGCTCTGGGCGCTTCATGACGAGCTTGAAATCCCGGCCGGGTACGGGGGTCTGTTGGGTAATTATGACGGAATCATTTCGGATCCTTGTCCATGATGATGCAAGCTTATCGAGGTTGAGTAACGTCGGAGACTGTAAGTTGTACGGTACGACGAAGCGGAGGACAATGGGATCAATTGAGTCAATTGAGCATCACAGGACACAAACGAGATGAAGGATTCACAAGATGGCAAAAAATGACACTTTAATTATTACTTTTCCACATCTTTTCCATGTCCTCGTAGCATCTAAGCCAGCCACGGCTGGGGAAACTCCCCAACCCATTCCTCCACCTCGCGCCTCAGAGCTCCAATCTCGGCCACGCCCGACCCGTCGCCGAGGTGAGCCAAAAAGGCCTTGACCGTGGCCGGGTTCTTGACGCCCTTCGCCTTGGCCGCCTCCCTGGCCTGGCCGTCGACGGCGAGCGTGATGCCCACGGCGCGGTCGACCACGTCGGCCACGCGCTCAAAGTCGGCGGCCCCGAACCCCCGCGTCGTCATGGCCGGCGTGCCCAGCCGCAGGCCGCCGGGCTTCAGCGCCGACACGTCGCCGGGAACCGTGTTCTTGTTGGACGCGACGCCGCACAGCTCCAGCACGCGCTCGACCCGCGCCCCGTCGATGCCCCGCGGCTTGAGGTCCACGAGCACCAGGTGGTTGTCGGTGCCGCCCGAGACGAGCTTGTAGCCCAGGCCTTTGCCGAGCCGGTTCGCAAAGGCCTGCGCGTTGGCGAGCACCGCCTCCTGGTACTCCTTGAACTCGGCCGACCGGGCCTGGCGCAGGGCCACGGCCAGCGCCGTGATGGTGTGGTTGTGCGGCCCGCCCTGGTGCCCGGGGAAGACGGAGGCGTTGATGGGGCCCTCGAGGTCGTAGGCCACCTCGCGGCCCTTCTTGTCGACGCTGCGGACGCCCTTGCGGAAGAAGATCATGGCGCCGCGCGGCCCGCGGAGGGACTTGTGCGTCGTCGTCGTGACCACGTCGGCAAAGTCAAACGGCGACGGGATGACGCCCGCGGCCACGAGGCCCGAGATGTGCGCCATGTCGGCCAGCAGGTACGCCCCGGCCTCGTCGGCGATGGCGCGCATGCGGGCGTAGTCGATGAGCCGCGAGTAGGCCGACGTGCCGGCGATGATGATCTTGGGCCGGTACAGCAGCGCGTTGTCGCGCAGCTTGTCGTAGTCGATCAGGCCCGTCTCCTCGGACAGCCGGTAGGGGAGCGTCTCAAAGTACTTTGAGATCATGGAGATCTTCTTGTGCGGGAGCTGGTAGCCGTGGGAGAGGTGGCCGCCGTGGGGGAGGTCGAGGCCCATGATGCGGTCGTGCGTGTTGAGGAGGGCCGAGTAGGCGCAGAGGTTGGCGGGAGAGCCGGAGAGGGCTGCGAGTTTGTTAGGGGCGCGAGGCAAACAGTCAAGTCACGACGGGAGCTCACGTTGCACATTGACTCCCCATTGCTCGGGGTCTAGGCGGAAGGCCTCGAGGGCTCGCTTCTGGCACAGCCGCTCGGCCTCGTCGATGTGTTCGTTTCCGCCGTAGTAGCGAGCCCCGGGGTAGCCCTCGGAGTACTTGTTCTGCATCACGCTGCCCAGCGCGTCGAGCACGGAGCGGGACGTGAAGTTTTCCGAGGGAATCAGGTTGATGAAGTGGTTCTGGCGATTCTCCTCCTGCGACGGGGTCAATAAAAGCCTAGAGGTGAACGGAACAGCCATTGGCATTGGCATGTGGACGCACGCGCTTGAGGATGGCGTGGATCTCGGGGTCGCCATTTTGGAGCGTCGAGCCCAGCAGCTGTCAGAAGAAGTCGGTCAATTGATGCTTCACTTTGCGAGTCGCTCGCGGTGACTTACCTTGGCGTGGGGAGCGTACGAGCTGAGGGCCCTCGCGGAAGCCAGCTTCCCTCGGAGGCACTGCCCAGACTGACGAAGAGCTCGCGAGGACAACATTGTGAGACGGCGAAGTAGACACGATAGCTAACCACAAGCAAGACGGCCAGCAAGAGAGGGCTGGCTGGGAAAGAGGGCCAAGGGATCTAATAAGAGGAAAAGCAGACGAACGTCTGGAGTGCCGGGGTCCACAGGGCACCGCAGCCATGTACCGGTACAGGACTTGCTCGAAAGCCGTCCGAATCCGTAGCCATCTGCCAGATTGCCGCCCCCCTCGGCCTTCGGGAGAGTGTCCGAGGGGGTTCCACCAGAGCCAACCCGGCGGCTCTGATCAGATCCGTGGGACCGTGGGACGCGAGATGCTCGGCACGTGGTTTCTAGCCATTTGCAGTTAATCGGGTCTGGTTGTGCTCCCTGGTCAGCGGAGGACGAGGAGGAAGATTCTTGGTGTAGGCGCGTTGCTGGGAGGCAGGGACTAGAAGCGCGGTAGAAGCTGGAGGCGGAGATGGAGGCGCGGGAGAAGTTGGCAGGTGACGTTTCTGGTATAGGGTAACCGCCTCAGAAAAGGCTCCTCTTCTCCCCACAACACCAATCAGCAATCGGCAATCAGACGATGCACGTCGACGCGGAGAAGCAGATATCCTTGCTCACTGCTCGCTCTCCGTCTCTCTCTCCACTCCCCAGTCTTCCCCTTCCAAGGCTGATGAGTTCGTGTCGTCTCCCCCACTATCCTCCTCCTCCTCCACTCATCGACTGACCCCCCCGTTTGGTTTCGATATTCCGTTTCGCGTGCCCTTGCCCGTCTGCTCAGATTCCAACAGCGCGCGAGCGTCTCTTCTCTGCCGCTGCCGCCGCCCTCTTGCTTTTTACCCGCGGCGGAACACCCGACAGCGCAAGGCCACTCAGGCCCGGTTGGTTGGGCTCGCGGGGTTCGCCCGCGGCAATTAACCCCAAGGCAAAGCAAGGACAAGCAGTCAGTCTGCTTTGGCCGGAGACCGTCTGTGCCCGGTCACGAGGAATGAGGCCCATGCCCATCATCCGGAGCAGGACAGGTTGCTTCACCTGCCGCCGTCGTAAGAAGAAGTGCAACGAGGAGAAGCCCGTGTGCAGCGGCTGCAAGCGCAACAAGCTGGACTGCAACTGGCCTCCGGATGTCACCAGCGGCGGCTCCGGCCACGGTCAGACGACGAAGCGTGAAGCCACCGCGTCCGCCTCGGGACCCCCGTCGTCGAGGCCGTCGTCGACATCTTTGGTCGTCGCCACCGCACCACCAGTACAAGCACCAGCAGCAGCAGCAGCAGCACCACCACCACACTCCAGCCCCAGCAAGCAGCCGCATCACCATCAGCAGCTGCATCGCCATCAACATCCCCCTCAACACCCCCCTCAACACCCCCCTCAGCACCCCCCTCAGCATGACGACAAGACCAGGCACCGCGCCCTCCAGCACCGCCACCAGCCCTCCCACCAGCCCTCCCTGGCCCCGGACCCCGACGTCACCGACGCCCAGTCCAGCATCGTCGTCGTGTCCGGCCCGCCCCGAACGGCCCCATCGCCTCTAGGCGCCGACTCCTCCTCCACCCCCGGACCGGCCTCCGAGGACACGGACATGGCCGAGGCCGACGAGCAGTCCCTCCACCCGTCGCCGTCCCCCTCGTCCAGCCACTCCTCGTCCGGCTCGGCCGACTCCGGCTCGGCCGCCCCTCCCGTCTTCGACTACGACCAAGACGCCCTCGACGCCCTGGCCCTCACCGTCACCGCCCCTCCGCTCCCGGACGCCGAGCCGTCGGCCTTCCTCGGCCCCTCGGGCGTCATGGCCCCGATGAGCCTCATGCCCGACCACGGCCGCCAGTCGTACGAGCTGCTCAGCTACTACCTGTCGCGCACCGCCAACAGCATGGGCAACGGCTCCACCGACGTGAACCCCTTCATCGCCAAGCTGATCCCCCTGGGCTTCTCCAACCCCCTCGTGCTGCAGCTGCTCCTCGCCCAGAGCGCCGCTCACCGCCAGGCCGCCGATGTCGCCGTGCAGCCGTCCAACCAGATTGCCCAGCGCTACTACACGGACTCGCTGCGCATGTTTAGGAACGTCGTCGGCGAGTACGTCTCGGGCCGCGAGGAGAACACGCTCGTCCTGACCGTCGGAAGCCTCATCCTGTGCCTCACAGAGGTATGTTCCCAAGTTGCCAAAAGCGCGTGAGCCGCCGCGGCTGACAGTGTGCAGGTTGCGAGGGGAGACATCCACGGCACCGTCTTTGACCACCTCGGCGCGTCCAAGTCGCTGCTGACTGGGCTCCTCACCCGCCCCAAGTCGGAGCAGTTTGACGACCTGCCCGACTTTCTCGTCGAGTACTACATGCACATATCCGCCTCGAGCATGATCTCCATCGACCCGCACTACAACTCCCAGCCTCTCCTCATCAGCCCCGACATCGAGCAGCTGGCTCGGAACCTGGTGGAGAGGAAGTACGTCGGGCAGCTGTGCGGGTGCTGGCTCGAGCTGTTGGTGCTCATCCCGCAAGTCTTCCACCTCGGGCAGAGCATGATGGCCCCCGTCGACGGGCAGCCGGCCCCTCCCTCCCCCGACAACATCGTCACCTTTGGGCTGCTGCAGGCCCAGGCCATGGCCTTCTTCCCCGACGCGTCCGTGACGCCGTACTCGCGGCTGGCTGGGCTGGTCTTCAAGCAGGCGGTGCTGCTCTACCTCTGGACCATCCTGGGCACGCCGCAGCAGCACGCCGAGAACACGTCGCACAAGGCCATCATGGACGCGGCCGTGTCCGACGCCGTGGCCCTGATGAGCCAGCTGCCCGCCACCGTCCGCGTCAACACGAGCCTCTGCTGGCCGCTGGCCGTCATCGGCTGCTGCACGGCGGACCCCGAGATCCAGCAGATCCTGCGGGTGCGGTTGCAGACCATGGTCGACACGATAGGCCTGGGGAACATGAGGGAGACGCTGGTGCTGCTGGAGCATGTCTGGAGGCTGCCGCTCGACGAGATTAGTCCGTGGACCTTGTGCAAGGCGATGCGGGATCACCAGATTTGGATATCGTTTGCGTGAGCTCCGGGAAATGTTGCGGGTTGGAAACCACGAATGAGCCTCCGTGACCAGGCTGTTGCTTACTAGGCTGCGACTGTCATCGGCCATGGAGGCTCACAGCGACGACCGAGACTGGCGAAGCGAGGCACAGCTACGACCCGTCGGCGACCAACTGACTGTCTTTCTGAGTTGCGAAATCGGATGCCATCGCTCCGGCCTTCTCTGTCCAGTCGTGGTTAAGCATCCGGCAATTTCGCCCTACTGTCTTCGGCGTGGTCACGAAGCACATCTTTTGGATAACCTTTTTCTGTCTTTTATTTGAGTTGGCGTGAAGGGATATTTTGGAATTGGGACTCGGATTGTTTATTTCTTATTTTTCTTGGATTCTTGTAGTATTGCGCCAAAGGCTTGAAGGCCTACCTTGATGACGTGTATGACGATTGAGCTTTGAAGAAGTAATATACCCTCGAGTTGGCCTGGAACGGGCCTTTCATTGGACTGATATGTCTTTTTGTCTATTTCCCTCAATCTTGGTCAATGTTTCGTGTGGCGACTGTGTATTGAATTGCTTGGTGAACCCCGTCAACCACTTATTCACTGTCCCGAACATGACACTGAGCTTGAGCGTGTTTAGGCTGTATCAAAGCCATTCTCCTATCGACATCTAATCATCTACTAATCATCTACTGCGCCAATAAAAACTTCCAAATAGCCGTCGACACGAGCACGCCGTCGTGGTGCTTGGGCGCCCTCTCCATGGCGTCGGCAAACATGGCATCGTCAAAGATCTTCTGCTCGTGCCTCATCTTGAGGATGTTCGTCATGATGAACTCGTCAAACTCGGGGTGCGCCTGGAACGAAATGTACCGTCCCTCCTGGTACAAGCCCTGGACCTCGCAGCTGGGACTGCTCCCCAGCAACACGGCTCCCTCTGGCACCTCGAGCACGGCGTCGCGGTGCATCTGGTGAAGCGACTGGGGGCGTCATTAGCATCGGACGTCCAACAAGGCAGGAGAGAGATTCTCACGATTGTGGGCGTCCCGAGCAGCTCCTGGCCGTGCTCGTTGAGGTCGATCTTGTCGACCGAGACCTCCCAGCCCCCGGGGCTCACGCCGACCTTGACGCCGAGGGCGCGGCCGATGATCTGGTGGCCGAAGCAGATGCCCACGACGGGGAGCTTGGTGGTGGTGAGGACCTTTTTCACGTAGTCGACGAGGAGGAGGATCCAGGCGTCGTCGGCAAAGGAGGTGTGTTCTGGGCAGTCAGCCATTGGCATCTTGGAGGAGCAACTCGGGACGTACTGCTCCCGCTTATCCAGAGCCCGTCAATGTCGTCCACCTTGGGATACTCCAGCGCCGTGACGACATCCCACTTTGTGATTTCCAGCTCGACCTCCTCGCCCTCTGCTCCCAGCCCTTCCTTGCCCCTTGTCAGGAGCCGTCGAAATACCTCGCCGTACGTGCCGCGGGCCTCCTTGACGGGGGCCACGGGCGTGTCGCACTCCAAGACGGCGAGACGAAAGGTGCGAGTCATTTTTTGCCTGTTCCTTGTTTGGCTGAGATAATGAGAGATAGGCGAGTGGATGGATTGGGCAGCTGGTTCAAGAAAGTGACTTGATCCCGGCCGCAATCGAGATATATCACCAGTCCAAAGATGAACCTCCGAAATGCCGATGAACAGCAAAGAAGCGCCGCGGCGGAAACGACGCTCATTGGGCCAAGGGCAGACTAATCTTTCAGCGCCGGTCCGCGGTGCGTCCGACTCCACAAAGTCGAGGCGCGACGATAACGACGCGTTCCCAATTCCCCCCTGTGACCCCAGATATCGAAAGGAACCACCACAAGGGCTCGCATCGGCGTAATCGCCCATCCCCAGTCCCACCGCGCGTGCGTTGACGTTATCCACACTTACCCGCGAGGCTGGCGCGTCGCGAACGCTTGGTGTTGTCGTCTGCGGGGGACGAACCGCTTGCCCTTGGATGAGCAAAGGCTTTGCCTGGAGGGAGGCCTTGGTTCGAACTCTGCATCTTGCCAAGGGCAAACTGCGAACCGCGCGGTAAAGCTGGCATTTTGATGTGGAGGAGACCTGGGTATGACGTTTGGAATCGAGGTGCCGGCTCCCGAAGCATCGTGTGGAAAATCTCATTTGCTATCTTGGTCCAAAGTCGGCTTATAAGACCGTCTTACGACTCTTATCTAATTGACTGCTCTGGCTGTAGAAGAATTCGAGTATACCAATTGACTACCACGTTCTCAATACGCCTCTTTGCCACTCGAGTCTAAACTCCAACACGCTCGTCATCTCCAATTTCTCCTCAACACTCACTCCTTCACCCACCATACCTCCCCAAAACATCTTCCCCAGACCATGTTAGTCATGCCCTCAGCCACAGCCGAAAACGTGGCCGCGCTGCTCAAAGACGACACCAAAGTGAAAGTGGCCGGCGTCGACGCTGACGGCATCCTCCGCGGCAAGATCATGGCCAAGGAAAAGTTCCTCGCCAGCGTCGAGTCGGGCTTCGGCTTCAGCTCCGCCGTCTTTGGCTGGGACATGCACGACCTCGTGTATACCCACTGCCCCGGAATGTCGTCCCAGGGCGGCGGTTACCCGGACTTGACTGCCGTGCCGGACCTGGCGAGCTTCCGGAGGGTGCCTTGGGAGGACAACGTGCCCTTCTTTCTCTTGCACTTCTTTGCTGATGGGAAGCCCGTCGTTGCGTGTCCCAGGGGGATGACGCGGGCGGTGTCGAAGAAGCTGAGTGACGCCAAGTTCAAGGCCTTTGCCGGAGGTGAGCAACCCGACTTGATAAAACGCTGCCCTGACACTGACCCAACCAGTCGAACTCGAATTCGTAAACTTCCAGACTCCCTCCGAAGACGGCTACGGCCCAGAAAGCAGCAGGCCCAACCTCGCCAAGTTCCTCGTCAAGAACTCGCCAAAAGCGCTGCGACCTCTCACCGAGGGCATGTTTGGCTACAGCCTCACGCGGCCGCTCGCGGCAAAGGACTACTTCCACGACGTGTTTGACCAGGGCGTGGCGTTTGGGTGCAACATCGAGGGGTGGCACACCGAGAGCGGCGGGGGCGTGTTTGAAGCTGTGAGTCTTTCTGTTGAAACGAGATGGGAATGTTGGAAGGCCTGACTAATGCACGCAGGCTTTGATTGTTCGCGAGTTTGCCGAAATGGCTGATCGGGCGAGTCTTTTCAAGTAAGCAACGTCTACCTACCCATGACACTCATCATTCTCTAACCGCCTCAGGTTATTGACAAAGTCGGTTGGCATCCACCACGGCATCACCCCCTGCTTCATGGCAAAGCCCCTCCACGGCATGCCCGGCAACTCGGGCCACCTGCACGTATCCCTGACCGATTCCCACGGCAACAACATGTTCGCCCGCGCCTCTCCGAACCCGTCGGCCCAGTGGCCCGACCTCGAGCGCCTCTCGGACACGGGCGTGCACTTCCTCGCCGGCGTGCTCGCCGCCCTCCCGGACCTGATGCCCCTCCTGGCCCCGACGGTCAACTCGTACAAGCGCTTCGTCGAGAACTTCTGGGCCCCCGTGGCCATGACCTGGGGCAACGAGGACCGGCTGTCGTCGATCCGCCTCGTCACGCCGCCCGCCTGCAAGCCCGCCGCCACGCGCCTCGAGGTGCGCATCCCCGGCGCCGACCTGCACCCGCACTACGCCCTGTGCGCCGTCTTGGGCGCGGGGTTGCGCGGCGTCGAGAGGAAGCTCGACGTCGTGGTGCCGCCTTCTTGGGCGAGGAGGCCCGAGGATGGGCCGCCGACGCTCCTGGCCAAGAGCCTGGACGAGGCCGTTGAGAGATTTGCGGCGCCGGAGAGTGTGGCGAGGGAGATTTTCGGTGGCGAGTTTGTTGATTTCTATGCTGCTTCGAGGGAACATGAGCTTCGGCTTTGGAGAGAAGCAGTGACTGATTGGTAAGTTGATTTCCATGTATGCGTTGACAAAATTACTAATTCGGTGTCAGGGAATTTACTCGATATATCGAGACTGTATAGTTGGCGAAGATATACCATAGAAACATGGATGAGGAGCAGGTTTCTTGTCAGGTAGTTCGTTCGTACTTCAAACTCGGGTACCTTGCGTTATACGAGTTTCCATCTCTACACATAAACGTCACGTCGACAGCAAACATACAGGAAATGATGGGCTGGGATGCGTACACTCGTGTTCAATAATTGGCATAAAGACGTGGCCTACATGATGGCAGCGGTTACAGCCCCATGCTACATTTGATATTTGCGTGTCAACTCTCGCGGATGGTAGCTCACCATGTTGCGGGAGAGGATAGAATCAAGTCATCCCCAAACTCTACATCAGCCTCGGAAGCGCCGTTCCTCTCCTAGCGAACATGCCAATTTCTGGCTGGTCTTCCCAGCGGACACACCCCGACTTGGAATTCGCGCTTTCGTCGACAGCTGATGAGATCGAAAATAAAAGGATTCTCTCATCAGGGGATAGCAATGCGTGTCGTGGCCCAGCGGAAACGGCTCTTAGGATGAACGGCCAAGGAAGTAATGCAGCGAGCGTGATTTCGCCTGGACTCTAGAGAAGGGCGCAGAGAGGAAGAAGGCTGGGAAAGGGAGGTGCATGAGTGAAAAGGACGAGTCGAACGATGCGAATCCCTGAATCTGCATCGCCTGGTTTGAATTTCGGTTATTCCCCCCAACAGTGAAGTTTGGCCTATGCCCGAAGCACACTCCGAAGGTCCTCGCGGTACTTGGTCACGTCGGCAACCTTCTTCTCAACCACCTTGTCGGGGTCCTCGCACCAGAGTTTCGATATCACCTCGCCAATCTTGGGTGACAGGTGGATGGAAAACTTGGGGCAGATGTGGTCCTCCAGAAGAGAAAGCATGGCCGTGGCCGAGTCGAGACAGCGCCAGAACCACACTCCCTTGGACTGCCACATGTCATCCATGACGCGTGACAGGGCGATGTCGTGCTCGAGAGCAATCTTCTGCTCCTCGTCCTCGAAGATGCGCATAAACTCTTGCCTGAACTCGTCGAATTCATCGAGATCCTCTTCTTCCAGTTCGTCAATGGCATGCCCGGTGAGCCAGTACGGGACGGAGAGCATCTCTGCAGGCAGGGAACACACCCATTCCAAGTTCACCAGACAAGTGACGTTGCATTTCTCGTCGACAAAGATGTTGCTGGCCTGGAAATCAGACAGCTGCAACATGAACGGGCCGTTGCGTTGGTCTCTCTTGATGTAATGGTGTGAAAAGGTCCGAAGCATGGCTTTGATGGCCATTTGATCACGGCAGTCTTCGTCGTCGTCGATTGCGTTTGGGTTTTGCAGGAAGTGGTTGTCATGAAGCGTAATCATGTCCGACACAAAGGACTCGGTAGATAGGAACGTGTTCGTCTTTTGCATGGTCCGGGGGGTGCCTTCGTTTTCGAAAATCATCATGGAAGAAGTCAGTGGTCGATTGGTCAGAGTCACAGTGAAGTCATCCTGAAGCTGAAAGGAGCCAATCCGTGGCTGAGGGACGCGAGCCAATGAGAGCATGATCCGAGCCATGCCTTGGAACAAGTTCTTTCTGCAAGTTGAGTCGTCTCGGGTCTCGTCGTCCCACACGTTCGAAAGCGTCTGGCCCATATCGGGGCCGATATGCTCGAGCAGCATGTATGCCGTAGGCAGACGGTCGCTGATTGGGTTAACGGTATAGTGAGACAGGTCAGGGTATCCCAGCAACTGATGGTAATGACGTTGGAAGAGGTGAACAAGACGAATATACCAAGGGCGATGGGCTTCATGAGTGAACTGGACGCCAATGGCCTCGTCAGTGACGTTCCCTCGTGAATGGGTGATGACAAACTCACATGACGGTGAGAAGAGAAACCAAAACCGTGAAGGAAGGGAATGCGGACATCTGCACAATGACGTTGCATCCACATATAAGTAGCCGCCTCGGAGCCCAGCTTCTCATCAACGGTGCCTGGATAGGGGGCTTCAGCCAGTTTATGAGGCATGGCGCATCGGAACATGTAGTTCCTCGGCGACGACGTTCCCGAGGTCACATTGATTGGAATAGACAAATTGAATGCGCCATGCACCCATTGGCGGCGGGGCAAGACGGTGCACACATCGTAGTGGTTGAGCCCAAGGTGGTGCTTGGAGAGGGAGACGATGGTCTGTCGTTGGTCCCAGAGCGTCTGGCCAAGCTCGTCGGTGGCTATCTCGTAGGCCAGCTCATTGACGGTGTTTTTGTCCGTGTTGGACGCCGAGCCGAAGCTGGCGTCGACGAGTTGTCGATTGGGGGAGACTGACGAGTTGGGGGAAGAGTCGGTGGCCATTGTACCCCAGTGTTTGGTCGTCTCCAAACCGTCTCCAGTTAGCAACCGAGAATGAGAGGGCTCCGACGATGAGATTGTCCCGTTCCGAATTAGAATGGAACAGTCGCACGAGGTGTTCCGGGGAAGAGGCGGGAAGTGGACGGTTGTGTTCGACGAGAAAAAAACGGAGGCGGTCAGACTTGGCAGAATTGAAAACTATCGGCAAGACGGAAAGATCTCGCTTGACGACCCCTGAACACTGAAATTCCTACTTGATTCAACTGAACACGAAAGTCATTCATTTGGTCGTTGATACGAATTACTGTGCGTGCGGAATGTCTCCAACCGTTCTACGCCAGCTGGCTTGTCTTGCGACGATGCCGTTTCTTGTTCGTGTTCCTTGAAATCAGCCTAGGTTTGTTCATCGGTGCTTCACAGCGGCATCTATTCAGTCCAAGTTGGCACATCAAGTCTGCGCTGATGTTCTGGGTAGTCGTTGAGATAGTATACACTTGAACACAATACAGCCATGTCTCTTATAAGCGGCCAAAATGTCGGCACTTCATCACTCTCGCAGCAAGTTAAGCCATAACTTCTCAGAAACCTCCTTTCATTCTCAACACCATGGCCGAACCATCGATGGGCATGGAAATGCTCTTCCGCGAGAAGGCCAACCTTGAATTTCTGCCTCACGGGGCACCCGTTTGTCTTAACCATTTCCTCGATTTCGCAGAGAAATACCACGCTGCTTACCAACAGTTTGCATCTACACTGCCGACACGAGTACAGCCCGGCCGCAAGGCCAAGCAGAAGTACCTAGACGCCAAGGACGCGGAAAACAGCAAGCGCAGACTCTCCGTAGCCAGCGACAGCGGAGGCAAAAAGAAGCCCAAGGTCGCCAACGTCGAGGACATCCCGGCATGGGTCCAGGCCAAGGCCGACCTCCAGGACATGGTCACCAAGAAGGTCCACCGCAACGGCGAGTTGGGGACCTGCATCTCCGGCGCCGACATCTGGACGTGCCAGGAGTGCCGACGTGAGGGCGGTCGCGACGCGGCCTTCATCTGGGCCGGCTGGGACGTCGTCTGGGAGGATCCCGACCCCTCAGCCCCCCATGCGCACATGGAGGGCATCGGGGAGGGCTTCCACGTCGATTCGTACAAGCCCGTGGTCGCTCGTGAGGAGGATAAGTTGAAATGGGAGGGGTTGACGTTTGTCGTAGATTCGTGCATCCTGCCCATGCTTGTCATCCTCCGAGAGTGATGAGTTATTGTGCACAGAAATGGATTCATGGTTGAATAACTGGACTAATAGTTGAATGACTGGGCTATTGGTTGAATAACTAGGCTAAGCACCATCTTTTCGTCTTATATAAAAACCCAACCGTGTATTGACTGTTATTAACTTGCTTTTGTTCCTCACTTTAGCGTTTCCACCAAGTCTACCAAGTTGTCTCGTCGCAACTTTACCATCCCTAACCCAAATCCTTCCATTGCATTTTCACAGTCCCAAGATTACCGCTGCCTCCCGTCACTGTAAAGGTCGAAATCGCTGACGTTCCAACTGGCAAAGCGCATGTAAGAGGGAGAGCGCTCAGACGCCGCCATCACGCTTCCCGGCTAGATTGACTGGGGAATACGAGCGTCGTCAACCCCAGCGGGATCTGGAGAGGAAACGGCAGAGGGTTGACGGGGTTCGCGATGAGAACATGGGCAAAGGCTTGCTTCATCTGCTGGCGTGCGGCGGGATCGTGGATTTCCTGGACGTGTTGGTATTGAGCCGAGTTGGTGCTGCCGTTGTTGCCCGTCGAGGCAAATCTGCGCGGGGGTCTGTTTCTGTTTCGCCCGTGGTTCTGTTGGAAGAGGTTGCCTCGATTAGACGAGCCGCGGTCTTGTTGGAAGAGGCTGCCTCGGTTGGAAGAGCCGCGGTCTTGTTGGAATAGGCTGCCTCGATTGGGGGAGGCGCGGTTTTGTTGGAATAGGCTCCCTCGAGTGGAAGACCCAAAGGGCTTGTTGGATGAATTGTTCATGGTGGATTTGTGAATGTGAGTGTGCGTGTGCGCGACGAGATGATTGAGCAGAAGAATGTCGAGACTTGAGAACTTGTAAATTCACGGCAGAAGAGATGAAGTCGTTTTAAATGCATCTTTGTATTATTGTCATGGCGCATTGTCTCAACCCGTGTCTCGTGGCCGTTGCATGTCTTGACTGAGAATGGTTTCACCTGGTACAAAGCGTCAAGTTTCAGCCCGAGATGGGACGATGTTTAAATGGCCTCATAAATTGAACGTCACTTATCCCATTTATCCTCGTCAATCAAGAAGCGCATTATGTACAATTCCGTCTTGCCTTTTGCTGAAGCGATTGACGCCGGTTCGTCGCTCCAATTCCGGCCAGAATGAGGCGGGGAAGTTTGCATGCCCGGGACCAACTTGCATGCAGGTTTTATTAGTCGAGGCTCTGACATCATCCCGTCGAGACCAAGCCATGACCACGAAGGAATAGGGTTGGGACTGGCCTTATGGCTCCCAGGCACAAAAGACGCAATACATATTCGCGACCAGGAACAAGGGGAATAAGGACGCCCCCGAGTTCCGAGCTTATCGGACTCGCCACCACGCGATGAGCCGTCCATCACACACCCAGAGCGTGGGATGGCGGGGATCCCACGGCGAGGTTTTTTTGCGTCGGCAAGCTCGTCAAACTTTGGAGCAGCAGGGATGCAAGTCCGATCGAACTACGGTCACGGCTTCGTTCCGTCGCAGCGAATTACTAATTGTGGTTCGGATCAGTGGCAAAAACCCCCCATCTACCGATGCATCGTCACCTGAGAGGAGGGGGGAGGGGTCACTAGAACCATCGGGAGGGGGTACGAATTAGTTTGCAGGAGCAAGTGACCAGCCGTGTACATACTGTGCCGTAGTTCCAGAAGGCAACTTTGTCGGTTCAAAAACGACATTGTTACGCCCTCTGCTCGCACAGCCTCCGGCAGTTGACCTCTTATGGTGGAATCTTCCAGACGGATCAAGACCGATCCGTTTTCTCGAACCATCTCGCACCACCTCAGCAAGCAAGACTCCCTGCAACGCAAAAGTGGCTCAAGAAGCCATGCGGAGCAGTCGCCCAGCAAAAATCACTCGTCATTGGACATCGCCGTGCGAGTGTGTGGTGGGGGGTAACCGTCTGACTTGCACCGCACAAAGCGCGCATTCCTCCGAGCCGGCGTCCCATCGACCGTCTATATAAGGCGGGGTATCGTCCTGCGAGTTAAGGGTCTTGCTTCTCCCTTGCCTCTCGTCAACACTTCTCATCCTTTCTCCAACTTCAAACTTTGCTACATATCTTCAGGTCCTTCACCTATCCACACCCCTTTACTACAAAAACAAATCACAATGGCTGGCGACTGTGGCTGCTCTGGCGCTTCTAGCTGCAACTGCGGCTCTTCCTGTGCGTCCTCCCCCCTCCCTCGCCGCCTCATCTTGAACCATCATTGACTGACTCGTCCCAGGCTCTTGCTCCGGCTGCAAATAAGCAACCATCCCTTCACTTCCCTTTTTTCTCTCAAACACGCCAATATGACCACAAATCATCTTTGAGATACCTTCCCCCCCGTGGCACTTGCCACTCTTCTACTTCACAGTCCGAGAAGTTGTTGGTCGATGTGTGAACTCTTTTTTTTTTTTTTTTCCGAAAATGAACGAAAATCACGATGAATGTCCTGGGTTTTACTGGTGGGAACAACAATCTTTTGGGGTTTACTAGCTTCTAGTCCATCCTTGGAATAAAACACTCTCTTGTGAATGCGTCTTTGGTCTTGTGTGAGACGGTGATGTTCTGATAGGACACGTGTAGTGGGTACTTAGGGAACCAACATGAACCCCGAGTCACCTCCCGTAGTCACGTACCAATAATTCTCCCCTCAAAGATGCCATAAACACTCGTGTCATTCCAACAGACGAGTGGAGAATGTCTCGGGTCCCAAGATCTACTCACGCAAAAAGGAGGAGCAAGTCTGGAGGTGGAGATGGAGGCAAACTCCCCCTCTTCGGGCATAGGTATCTCTGACCGCCCAGCTCCGTTCAGCTGGAATCCAATTCCCCAAGTCTCCTCTCTTCACTCGTTCACATATCCCTCACAAGAACCCCCCAAACACCCGTGATCAAGTCGCACCCGTACACCCCTTCACCATGGCCCACAACCCCTCCCCCCTCCGCATCGACCTCATCACCGACGCCCAAGACATCGTCGACGGCTTCGACTGCACCTGCAAGGCCTTCGGCCACCAGGTCCGCGACGCCATCTGGATGGCCATGAACCCCGGCTGGGACACCCTCGCGGGCAAGGCCGCCTGCGCCCGGCGCCTCGTCGAGCGCTGGTCCGCCGCGCAGGCCGTCCGCAACGCCGACGGCAACATGAACACGCTGTTCCTCAAGGCCACGCTGCCGGACCCCGAGGCCGACGACGACGGCCGGCGCGCGCTCGTGGGCTTCGCCGTCTGGGTGCAGGCGTCGGCCGTCGCGGGCCACGGCGAGGTGCCGGCCGCAGAAGAAGACGTCGGGGGGGGCTTCGAAGCGCTGTACCCGGGCAACGAGGCCGAGCAGCGCTACGTGCGGCAGCTGGACCGCTCGCTGCACAGCCGCCGCGTCGAGGTGATCCGGCAGAAGGCGTCGGCCTCGCCGCCGGCCGTCATGGTGCTGGACCTGTGCGGCGTCGACCCGGCGTTCCAGGGCCGCGGCATCGCGAAGCGGCTGGTGCAGTGGGGGCTGGACGAGGCGGCGCGGCGGGGAGGGCTCGAGGCCATCACCGAGGCGTCGAGCATGGGGAGGCACGTGTACGGCAAGCTAGGATTCCGACCCGACGCGGAGGAGGTGGTGTACCACGTGGACGCCGAGTTTGCGGGGCGGGAGCTGCCGTCGAATCTGTTCATGAGGACTCAGGGGGCGTGAAGACGTCAGTGTGTAGATGAGGTTTGCATTAGAGAGCATTTGCTTTGTTCAGTCTTAGGAATGGGGAATCGAAATCTCGGTCCGGTTTCATCGCTCGAATGACGGCTAAAGTTGCAATGCTGAGCATCGAGAGAACTCCTCCGTACATCAATCCACATTACCCTGTCAGCTTTTGTCACAACCAGGTCGATACCAGCCGCAACCAGCCGCAACCTCACCACCCCTCTCAAACCGGACTCCCCCGACCATGGTAATCCTCATACCAAGGCCTCACGGTCCCATACGACACCACCTCCATCGGGCTCCTCCCCCCAAACAGCATCTCCCGCTCCTCCTCAAACTCGCTCTCGACCTTCCACACGACGACGGCCCGGGCGAAGCCGAACAGGGCCAGGCCGAACATGAGCACGTTGCAGCCCATCAGCACGCCCTTGACGGGCCCGCTGCGCTCGCCGAGGCACCGCACCCACAGGATCGTGCTCGAGATGGTGGTGAGCACCAGGATGGCCGACTGCAGGTACAGGAGGGCTACGGACGAGAGCACCTTGATCTCGTGGGCGAGCAGCGTCGCCGAGCAGAAGAGCAGGATTCCCACGAGGGACGGCTCGGCAAACGTCCAAAGCCTGGGAAAGGGTCAGTACCTGAACAATCTATCACAACATGGGGAGCATACGTACCATTCCCAAAACTCGACGTCTTCGTGGCCCTTTTGCCAAACAGCCACCCACATCAGGGCGCTAAACACGGCCAGAGCAACGACAAACTGCATCGCCAGCACGAGCGCATGCACAACGGAGCTGAGAATCCACCTCGCCTCCATGCCGACAGTCGACAAGCCCCGACGCCGCAGCACCACTCGCCGACCACTGTCGTACCGCTCATACCCAACGCCGCGTCGTCCCCCTCCCCCCCGATACCGCGGCGACGGACACGCCTCCCCCTCCGCCTCCCCTCCCGCTTCCTCGTCCTCGTCCTCCCTCCCGACCCACGGCGGAAACGGCGTCAGCGGCTCCCCCTCCCTCGTCGGCCCCAGCACCGTCTCGGCCGACGCGCTGCGCGTCGCGGCGTGCTCGGAAACCGTCGACGGCGGCCTAAACGACGCCTGCGACCCGTCGTCGAAGCTCGTCGACGCCGAAGCAGGCGTGTAGATGACAGTCCCCGAGCGCTCGCGCGTGGCGCTCCCCAGCAGCGGCACCGTCTCGGACGGCGTGGGCGGCGACATGGACAGCAGCAGCGACGGCGGGCGCGGCGTGGCGTCGTTGTCGGTGGACGGCGGCCCGACACTACTGCTGAGGCTGCTGCTCATGCTGCTCATGGTTACGGGGGTGAGGGCCACGGTGGGCGCGAACGACAGTGACGACGGCGTGAGGCCTTCGCGCGAGCCCCTCCTCAGCGACGGAGGGACCGCGCGCACCGTCTGCTGCTGCGGCCGCTGCTGCTGGAGTCGTTGCTGGTGCGGCGGGTTCATGGCGTAGCTGGGGGCGAAGTCGAGGGAGCGCGAAGTGTCGCGGGATCCTCGTCGAGGCGGCCGAGATTCATGTGCGGGAAACGAGCTCATGGCTGTTTTCTCTTCGCACGCGTCTTTATAAACACTGAAAAAAAAATTGAAAAAATGGCAGACCAATCGAATATCCAGGAAACGTCTCTGCGTCTCAATGTGTGATTTGCCTAGCAAATGCGTCTCCGAAATTTATATACACCGCATCAGAAACTGCCTTGGCCCCGTCGGCTCGAGTGATTATATGCTGCCCAAACGAGGAACAAACCTCGAACAACTGCCGCAGAGTCGACGGCCGGCACCGTGTAGCTGTCCCTTAAACCGCCGTCCCACGGCCGCATGTTCCTTTGTTCCCAGGCCCGAGGGACAGTTGTCAAAATGCCTGTCCTGTTGCACAACCACGGCGTCATCATGAGTTCCTTCGTGCCATGCGTGTGCGTGTGCGTGTGCGTGTGCGTGTGAGCTGCCGACGGCCGCCGGTAGTGTGAGGCAACAACAAAAGAAACATGCCGTCCATCTTTGTTCCGCGAACCAATCGCTGAATATATTCTTTCCTTGGACCTTTAGTTCCCGTAATCGTACAAGCCCGCTTTGTGTCAAAATCTGTGCGCCCCCATGCCAATATTCCTCCCGCCGCTGCAACCCATTCATTCTTCTCCCCCCGAAAGCCGTCATCATTGCGAGTCCCTTGCCACGGCTTACCCAAAGTGCCGACTCGCTTTATACACGCCTCTGAGAGCATCCAGTAGAATAGATCCAAACGCCAGTGACCCAAAACCAGGGTATACGATGCCCCCTGTGGCTCGGCCCAACTCGCCAGGGCAACACATTACTCGAGGTTCATCCTGGCCTCGTCGCCGATCCCCCAGGTTCCACCGTCTTTACCTTGCTTCTGGATCTCCACCGTGAGCTCTGCGCCGAGGCTGCCGCTGACATCATCCTCGCGACGGGCTTCGCTGGTCCTCCTAGTACGCTCTTTATCCGCGGTGGATCGGTCAGTCTGTCGTTTCCGCATCACGGGTGACCTGAAGAATGATCTGGAGGACGTCGAAGTTACTGACAGGGCATCGTCTGCTGCTCGCGAGCTGGCTTCGTCGGTGCTAAAGTCTTCGCCGGTATGGTCTCCGTGGGGTAGGCCTGGCGATAATGGGACCATCTTTTCGTCGCTGGTTTTGTATCCTTGCGTGGTGATTGCCGTCGGGGTTCCGTCATGTTGTTGGGCAAGTTTGGTCTCGTCAACCTCGACCAGTTCGGCATCCCGGTACCACTTTCGTCGTCTGGTCCATCGACTCCAGCCGTCCTGGCCTCGTTGGCCGTTTTGCCACTGAGATTGTCAGTATTTCCTACACAAGAGGATGAGGTTCCCTACCTTGTTGTCGTAAAATATCCAACCATTCTTGGCTTCACCTCCATCGTAGTCCACAGTCTCCTGCTCGTCCTGGACTCCATCCACTCTCCAACGACCCCCCCCAACCCATCGCCACTCCATACGGCTGCCGTCTTCGACTTCGGGTAGTTCAAACTCATCCTTGGTTGGGACGGGATTGCTATGCTCGTCGGTCCAAGCTGGACGCTCGTATGCAAACAAGCTGTTCGTCCACCCCAGGCCAAGCCACCGCCTTTGGTTTTCGTAAATGATAAAAGTAAACTTGACGCCGGCCGTCTTATTGGTGCTCGCCGATCTTCGGTGGCCTCCTTGAAGGCTTCCTGGACGACGCAGAGCCTTTGTCAGTTCAGACTCGACCCGATGAGGCCCCGTCTTGGAGGCTTCGTGGATTTGAATCTCGGGGGTTGTGTCGGTCGCTTCAAAGTATAAGCCCGTAATCCCAGCCGCGAGTCGTCTGACCGTCATGCTTCTCCAGAGGATCGCCCTGGCAACCCTCATTGGTCTGGCATGCCAAGTCAAGGCCAGTGTGCCGGCGACCAGAACGACGCGGCGTGTAGTAATGACTCGCCATGGGGGAGCGGTCAGGGCGATCCAGATGGGCGTGATGATCAACAATCGCATAAAAATAACCGTGAGAGCCGGTCTCGTCGTGGCGCTGGTGGGCGTCTGTTGGGTGCTGAGGAAATCTGTCATCTCCAGCAGCGGCTCGAGGAGGACATTGCACCTCCCGGTAAACTCCTTGAGAGTCTCAACGATCTCATCGAGTGTCTTTTGGTGCTTGGTATTCGTGATTTCCGAGTCCCCTCTCTTGTGCTTGGCGGCCTGCTTCTTGTCGCTGTTGTTGGCCTTGGCAGCCTTCGCCTGGCTGGCGTCGCCACCAGCCTTCTTGGTCGTGAAGTCGCGGAATAGGCTTCGAGGTTCGACCCAACCGCTCGTACTCAGAGGACTATATCTTCGGCCGTACATGCCGGCGATGAGGCCCATGCCCACAACGACGGGCCCAGCCCACGACACCACGACATCTCCGTATAAGACGATGGCCCAGAAGGCGCAGACGAGGAGGAAGCTCTCCCACGGATCGCCGGTGCTCCAGGTGAGCAACCCCACCAGGGAATTCAACGGCAGCAGAAACGGGTGGCTGTAGGCGAGGGCGCGGGTGATTTGGGGAGGGGTGGCGAGGAGGAGCGGGCTCTTTTGGTGGACGAGGATGGTCGAGGTGCGGGAGGACTTGGAGGGAGTGTTCCCGTGCAGGGTCACGGGAGAGAAGGTCGCAAAGGTCGGAGGAGCGCCGGTGGGAGGGGCGTCGAAGGTGGGAGGAGATGCGCCCAGGGACGCATCGTCGCGTGAAGACATGGGCGCGGAGAGGTGCGATACCCAAGGAGTGTCCTATTCGATGGCGAAAGACGCAAGTTAGCGATGGAGCAGAGATGAAGTGGCGTTGTAATGCGACGAGCGGGCGTGCGCAGGCGACCGCGAGGGCATGGGACGGAGGCTACCGATGACCTAAGACGGAGGGTGAGATGTGCAGTGGGGAATGTGTCTTTACTCGAGATTCCTTCCTTCGTTCCAGCCGCCGTCATGGACCTTGCAGCCTTGTCGCAAGGCAGAGGTCAGCAGGCAGGAGGCGACAGGAGAAGCGCTGGCTCGGAGACCGGATCAGACGGGGATAGGACAGCTAATGGCTTGTGTCATTGCGGGACGCCACGTTTTTTTCCTCGGGCCCCTTTGACTGGCAGCTATTGAGCTGGTGGTCCTCTTCCGCGTCGGGTGCTTGGGCAATCAAAAAGAAAGGAAACGGGGACAGGCAGAAATGATGGCGGGCGAGAGTCTTCGTGTGCGCATCATGACGGGTGCAGATGATGACATGAAGTCCCTCCCTCTCGAGGCTAGAAAGACGCTGGACACTCACCAAAGCCGCCATCGATGACCAAAGCCGCCAGCGCTGTCACGCCCCCCGGAAATCCCGACGTCATTGGTGTCGGGGTCTGTGCCCCGCGCTCTCAGCGTGCCGTCTCCATGCAGCGCCCTGTCGTAGGGCCGTCGGTAGAGATGGATATAGTGGAGGTGTGGTGATGTTTGCTCGCTCAGACCTGGGAGTCATGAGAGGGATTGAATGGGATGGAGGAGGGGAGTAAGGAGGAGCAAACAAAGCCTCCTCTGGGAGAAATGGACGTCTTTCTTCCGGCCGTCTTGGTCTTGGGTTTTGTCATGTTCCACGTGAGCCATTCAGCCATCCGCCATGCTCACTTGTTCGGCAATCACATGCAAAACATTCGGCCGCCAACAGACAGCAGCCTCAAGTCTTGACTCGTTTCTCCAAATCGGTTATTCCTCGCCGAAGCTAGAAAGTCATGGGAGAAAAGGGGGCAGATGTTTCTCTTTGCATCGGGTGCTTTCGCTACCGAGTCGCCAGACCCTAATTGCACCTCGGAAGGGAGCTTCCCCAGATTGTGTCACGGATGAGACCTCCAACCGCTGCAACAGTCTGGCAAACACAACATCAAGAAGCCATTGTAAAGTTTCCTCCATAATTCCCTTCTCAGAGGAACCAGGTATTCGTATGCCACGTCAATGCAACCCATCCGATGAGGTCGGCATCGACTGAATCCATCGCTTCTCCGTGCATTCGGCAACATCTCCGAACTCGATTCCAACCCCACACGGCCCGGCCGATAAACGAACCTCGTTATGGAGTTTGACGAGGTGCCCGATGGATGAAACCAAACAATAGGAGCATGGAAATCTTACCATCTCCCAAAGCCAGCACTGACATAATAGGCCTTTGAACAAATATCTCTCCAATGGTGTGGAAAGAAATCTTCTATTAACTTACAATAGAATATAGGTACGCAATCACTCATCCTGCTAAACGCTGGTGACGCCTGAATAATATTATCCCCTGTACTCTTAACAATGCGTACTTCACACGGAAGTCATTCCACGTTCAAGGTCGACTTGATATACTCGTTTCATTCGGTACTACATCGCTAAGAACCACTTCGTCAACATGAGCATCTCATCCCACCCCCTCACCCAACCAAATGCGACTTCACCTTGGCCCCCTCGGGCAACTTCCAATGCGTCCTAACCCCTCCCCAGCTCTCCTCGTTGTATCCCTCCTGCACCTTCTGGCACGTCCGCAACCCCCACTCGGTGACCCCGACCATCAGGCAGCTCTCAAACATGAAGGCGCAGCTCCCGGCGCCGACCTTGACCGGCCCCAGCTCCGCCGCCCTCGCCCCCTCGCAGCTCTCCGCGTCGGGCCCGTGGCCGCTCATGACGTTGTGCAGGCTCGCGCCGCCGGGGACGAAGCCACCCGCGCCCCCGCGCTTGGCGTCGTAGCCGCCCCGGATCAGGCCCATGAACTCGCTCATGGTGTTGCGGTGGTACCACGGCGGCCGGAACGTGTCCTCGCCGACGAGCCACCGCGGCGGGAAGATGACAAAGTCGGCCGTCGCCGTGCCCGGGACCGACGACGGCGCCGAGAGCACCGTGAAGATGGACGGGTCCGGGTGGTCGAACGAGATGGTGCCCATGGTGTTGAACCGGCCGAGGTCGTACTTGTAAGGATAGTAGTTGCCGTGCCAGGCGACCACGTCAAACGGAGTGTGCGGCTGCACCGTCTTGAACAGCGCATTGTTGAACTTGACCGTCACCGTGTAAGCCTCGGGCCCCTCCGAGGCCGTAGCCCCAAAGCCCTCGCTGTAGCAAGCCACGGGCGCCTGGAAGTCGCGGGCGTTGGCCAGGCCGTTGGATCCGATGGGGCCGAGTTCGGGGAGGTTGAAGTGGCCTTGGTACAGCTCGAGGGCGTACCCGCGAACCGGCCCCGTCGGGAGCATGACCTGGAACTTGACGCCGCGGGGGACGACGCAAATCTCCATGGGCCGGACGAGAAGCCAGCCAAACTCGGTGCGGATGTCGAGGGCGCCCTCCTGAGCCACGATCAAAATGTCCCCGTCGGCAGAGTAAAAGGCAGCGCGTTCGTCCATGTTCTTGCCCGCGGCGTACACGTACATGCCGAGCCCCTCCTTCATGGTAGGGTCCCCAGCACCGGCGACGAGTCTCAAGCCAGAGACAAAGTCCAGATGCTTCGCCTCATCAATGTCGAACGGGTCCCAACGGAGCTGGTTCGGAATGTAGTGCAGCACGCCGTCCTTGGTGCCCCGGATGGTTCCATGGACGTCGTTTGCGCCATCCGTCGGCGCTGCCTCGGCGTCGGGCTGGTACGGAGGGTGGGCGCAGGACGGCAGGACGCGGTACAGCCACGTCTGCTTGTTCTCGTGTCGCGGCGCGGTAAAGGCCGTCCCGGAAAGCTTCTCGGCGTAGAGGCCATAGGGCGGTTTCTGGGGGGAGTTGTGGCCCACGGGGAGGGCGCCCTCGACGGCTTCTGATCTTCCATGAGGTCAACACGGCACGGCCAGGAATGCGCCAAATCCGACCACGACTTACTCTAGGTAGCAATTGAAGCCATTTTGGTAGCGATACTTCTCTTTGACGTCGAATTGAGTGACGGGCATGGTGACAAGCTCTCACACTCAAGATGAAGTCCAGTTGGATGCAGATTGTGATGACGAAGCCAGAAAAGCCGCCTCGGAGGAGCGTCGACACCACATCTTTTAAACTGCGCCCGAGACGTCAATCTCGCGGAATGACGTCCAGCGGCAGATGGAACCGTGTCTTGTCGTTGTACCGTTCCGCGTTGGAGAGTGACGGAGTAAGCGCAGCGGCCCGGCAATAGCCGTGCCCTCATGTGCCGCTGAGATTCCGCTGGGGATGGCTGGACAAGGCATAAGCGGAGGGTTCGTGCACTAACACCCAGCGTACGAGTTGTCTTGGAAGTTTGCTATGATGATATCGATTTCTATATGTGCCGAGCCCAAGTCGGATTCAGGCAGTCCACTGCTCATCCATCATCCTTCGGAATAGAATCGATTCCGTCGTGGCCGGAAACGGCATCCTCCATGAACTCCATCCCCGCCGTTGGGGTGGGCCGAACATCAACCCCCGATCATGTAAGCAGCGGGTTCACGTCTCTTTCAACAACATCAAGATCAATGATCAATAACCATCACTCGGACATCTAGACACTGCAAAGATGAGAGGAAATCTCTATATTAATCAAGGATCCATACAATGGACCCCTGGGCAAGCCGAATAGCAAGCCAGAAGTAGAGCAAGACACCGGCGACGCTCCCAGCAGTCGCGCAGAATATGACCCGGCCAAGAATATCTAATCGCAATATCCCGAGCGCCTATCGCAACGAAACCAGCGAAGAGTACATGAAGAGTTGAAGGAACTATTGAAACAGATAATCAGGGTTGGCGGAGGTCATCTATTCCTTGTTCTTCTTCTTCTTCTTGCCGCCAGCGGCCGCACCAAACGTCGTCTGGGTAGGCTGCGATTGCGTGTGCACAACCAAACGAGTCCAAGACTCCTCCTTGTCCCACTCGAAGCCCTTGAGGTATGGGTTGTCGAGCTCGTCGTCGGCTCGCTTCTTGTACGCCTTGAAGATGGCGTCAAGGGCGTCCTTGACAGTGACGCCCTTCATGTTTCGGGCTGTCACCTCCTTCCCTAGGGGGAAGTGGAGGTCAATCTTCTTGACGAGAGGTTTCGTAAGGGGCAGCTTGAGGATTGCGGGGTCCTCGACAGTGTTAGGACTCGTGTTGATCTTCCTGTAAGGCAGTCCAGTCAGTCATCTGAAGGCGACTTGGGGCATGGAGCGAGCTTACCATCCCGTCTTCTGGGTCTCGGGAGCGAGCACCAGGTCAATTCCCTTCTCCTCTATCAATGGATGTTAGTATTGGATGCCAAGTATTACCCCGACAGCTGTCCGACATCGGTACCGAGACAAGTGAGGGGTTGGTCACGGGACAGATGACATACCCAGTTCGTTGACGTTCAGGACGTCGGGCGAGCTCGAGCTCTGCCTTCGGTGTCCCTTCTTAAGGTCATCTTGGGGAGGAGAGCTGGACAGGCCTTGGACGGCAGAATCGACCTTGGTGAGTGGTTCCGTCATGGTTGCAGTTGTTTGTGTGATGTGTTAGATCAGGTGGCTGGATGTGATGGTCAGTATACTAGGGCAGTCGGACAAAGAGGATGGCCAGTGGACAGGGTGACAGTAAAGGGAAATATCCCGTGTCCCGTGGACAGATGAAGTAGATGAGAACGCACCTTGTTGGGGAAAGCAGGTGATTGTGGTGAAGCGATGATGCTGTTGGTGGGATGGAGAGAGGAGAGAGGGAAGAAGAGAAACGAAGGGGGGGAGGAGCATGTTTATTGCACAGCACCTTCCGCCGGCCGTGGGCCGGTCTCACACGCATTCGCACGCATTCACACGCACCAGAGTGACCAGACGGGCGGGGTAGGTCGCACCCTGCGCACTTGCCTCCGCCTGCCTGCGCCGCCCTCCGAAGGCAAGTGCGGCCAAGGTGAAGGGGCGGTGGTGCGGCCGCGGCGTGGTTGGGAGTGTACGTTGTACTTCCCACTTGCGGAGGTACTGGGGACGATCGCGTGACATTGACCTGACGGAAGGCGTGACGCCCCTTGCGCCTGCGCTCAGGCGACCGTCGACTTTTCTTCCGCATGCGGCCTAGTCCCGGCGGCCATTGAGGCGAGCGAGGCAATCAAGGCAGGACGGAGGCGGGAACGGGCACTCTGGAGTGGTCTGCTTCGACGGACTGGAGTCGTTTCGCGACTGATCTGTGGATGCCGGATGGTCACTTGCGTGCCTCCTGAGTCCACCGTGAGCCGGCACGTTTTAGAGAGGTCGAGGAGAGGTCCCCTCCTGCGTCCCACTCTGGACTTAGTCACTGGGGCGCAAATCCGGGGAAAGCTTGTACACGTCCCCACCGGGATCGGGTTCGGTGGCGTCTGGAGGTTGAAGCTACGGCAGTGCGGGCGATGGGCATTTGAGGGGTAAAAGGGAACGGGATCCAAGGTCGAGGCCGGTGCATTGAGGGCGGCACGAAAAAGGCCAGTGCAAAAAGGTTGGAGTTGAGGCGAACGAGCAGCTCGGTCGAGGAGAAGCAGAGGGGGGGAGAGAGCAAAAAAGGGGAGGATGGGCCAAGGGGAAACAGGAGGGTTGCGTGTCTGCTGGTGGAATTCCGTCGTCGAGTACCGGCAAGGTCTCTGGTACGGCATCGCGAGTGCGTGGGATACGCCGGGATACACTGTAGCCGATCACCAATGACGCGGGATCGCCAGGTTTGGCTCCCCCCCAACTGCCCCTCCCCGGAGGCTTCGGCTACGGATGCGTCCTTGTTCGTGCTCACCTGATGACCTGTCCCACGCCCCGACAGGCGCCAAGCGTGAAACCTTGTGACGAGATGGAGGGCATCGAGGGGAGGCAGGACTCAGGGGCATCATTGGCTGCGGATGCGATGCGTGCGCTGGCTTCCATGCCTCCCTTTCAAGCTATCCCGACTCGATCCGCGTCGCTGCCAATTAGCAGCACTTTGGGCCGTCCATTCCAATTGACAGCGTCTGCTCCCTCTGTCCGCATCTAGTCATGGCTTCCCTCTAGGTTTGCATAGCTTCAAGCCTCTGTTGGTCGGCGTCGTACCAACATCAGGCCGCCACAAGTCATGGCAGCGTCCCATGACCGCCGATGGACCCCCTCATGACCCCCCGTGGCATTCCCCTGGGTTCTTGGCCCGGCGCCCATGCTCCTTGTGACGGCTGATCCATGCCATTGCCGTGCCTTGATTCTGTTCCTGTGCCTGGTTGCGCGGTCCAGCTTGCATCCCCTCGTTGAAGCCGGAGCTGGCCATGCAGTGTATAAGACGGTGCCGCTGCGTCTGCCACACCTCGGTCGTCTGTCCGTCTCGATAGTCACGGAGAACATCCTCAATCACCCTGTCGCCATCTCCTCTACAATCCTTCTCCACCCTTCTCCTCCCTTCTCCTTGTCTTACCTCTCTTACATCACGAACGTCAACATCCGATGGTGGGGCCGGGAACAGGCGACCTCGCGACGTCTTGTGCCTCTTGTGCCGCCTGTGGAGCTTCCATCCCTGGACTGGAATTGCCCGTCAGCTCACCAAAGCATCCCACCTGGGATCCATCTCCGGCACCGGTCGACACCGACGAGAACGGCATCCAAAGAAGAAGACGTGAAGACTGACTGAGGAAAATGAACTATAATGGACCCTCTAGGACCGATCTGATCGCCGCCGCTTTGTATTAATGCCGCCAGTCGTCCCGGTGACGTCTCCATTCCTCGTTTCCAAGCTCGACAATGCTCATCCTCCATCATCGTCTCGATGCCACCTCACGTGAACAGCTCCGCCGCCCCAGCTTCTACCAATGTACATGTACCACTCAACGCTCCCGCTCCCGTTCCCGCTGCAGCTCCATCTCCAGCTCAGCTCCAGCCGCCGTCCGGGGTCCGATGACCCCGACACCGACTTTCGAGCACGGTCGCGACAGGAATGCAAACGAGCCACCGTGAAATGACCTGGCACCCGCCACGAACAGACCGGCCTTCACCTCCCAGCGTCAAGGAATAATGGCCAAGAGCGCAACTAAACGTGGCCCTAGACGGGGAACGGTATGTGTCAAGAGAACGAGTCGTAAACTGACGACGTCTACTCACCGCAGGTCGGTCTAATCTCTCGTAACCATTGCTCCCAACCGTTCAAGATACCCTCGTCCCCAACGCCCTCGTGCGACCAGCCCGAACCAGTTTTCGATAGAGCCTCCCACACCATCTCCGGTCCGAGTCCCTGTGAATTGTTTTCCTCGCATCGCGTGCACTTTCAACGTCCGATATCGTTGGCCGCGGCCACTTCGTATATCCGAGACTTATATGGCGGGTTCCGAAAACGGCACAGCATTACAGCATACATACTACCTACGGAGTACATACATGTACAATACGGCAGAGAGAACAAGGCAGAGAGAGGGGATCCGAGCACGCATGCACATGTACGACTCCACATCATGTCAATCTATCATGTACGAATACTCGTTGAGAGGATGGGCAGGAAAATGGGCGGAACGCCAGATGCCACGGATTCGATGGAGGATCATGTAATATTTCGATACCTACAGCCCACCACCTACCTACCTACCGATATCGGTAACAGTGCTAAGGCACATAAGACTCTCGAATAAGTACCCTATAACACTAATTCTCTACTTTACCATAGGTAAGTGCTCTATAATACTCATTCTCTATTTTACTCTAAATGCTGTACAATACTAATTCTTAAATATTCTTCAGATACCTATAAGGAAGAACCTAAGGTACTTTATATTATAATGTACCTATGGTAACAGTAAAATACAATGTGCCTTAGCACTACGAAGGAGATGCATTTGATGGGGCCCAATTTCCCCCAACTCCGAAGCAGACCTACCAAGCTATGCGAGCCAAAACTCCCCCGGGCCATGTCCTCACGCAATACTTCCGTGCCTCGTCCAGCAGCAAGAGTCCCATCCCAAACGCCATCGGCAGGAACCAGTGCTCGACGGGCACCGCCGCCGTCAGCAGCACCCGCTGGAACACGTGCGGGTACAGCCAGAGGAAGGCCATGGCCAGCGCGAACAGGATCGCCGGGAAGAGGTACCAGTTCTGCGTGTGCCTGTTGAACAGCGGTGGGTGCTGGACGATGGACAAGCGCCGCGTCCGGACGCAGAGGAGATTGAACCATTGCCTGCGCGTTTCAACGTCAGCGAAAGCGGCGCCAAGCGGAGCGGCCCCGGTCTCGGACGACTTACATGACGACCAGGTTCACAAAGTAGATGGAGCTCGCTTCATTCAGCTTCTGGGTGTAGTAGTCGGGGTCGATCGAGTCGGGCACCTTGCCAAACTTGAACCAAATGTCGGTAAAGGGGATGCCGCTGCGCTCGAGGTACCAGTACGACATGGCAAACGACGCCGTCGTCTCAACCATGCCGACCATGCCGTACGCCTGCAAGATGAGCTGCCAGTCGACCAGCCGGTCCTTGCCCGGGACCCTCGGCTTCCGAAGAAGCACGTCGGCCTCGGGGGCTTCGTACGCGAGGGCGATGGCGGCGATTGCGTCGGTGAAGAGGCTGGTTGGGTCAGATGGGCATCACGGTGCTCGATTCTGCCTTGTCCGACTTACCAGATGATGATCATGAGGAAGCTGCTCAGGATCTGGGGAATGCCAAACGCAACATTCGTCATGACGGGCCAGAACTCGCTAAAACTCCCGGCCGGCAGCAGATACGCCACCGTCTTCTTCAAGTTGTCAAACATCATGCGTCCGTAGCGCAGGGCCTCGACGACGCTGGAAAACGACTCGAGCAGCACCATGTCGGCGGCCTCGATGGCGATGTCGCTCCCCGAGCCCACGGCGATGCCCACGTCGGCGGCCCGCAGCGAGGGCGCGTCGTTGACGCCGTCGCCCGTCATGCCGACGACCTGGCCGCGCGCCTGGAACTCGCGCACGATGCGCAGCTTGTGCTCGGGCGTGGTGCGCGCGAAGACGATCTCGCGGTACTGCGCGAGTTGGTCCCACTGGCCATGGTTGAGCGTGATGAGCTCCGGGCCGCTGAGGACCATGGCGTGGCGAGGTTCGTGGACTTGGTGGACGCCCTCGACGTCGCGGAGGGACGGGTCGACTGTGGTGGTGCGGCCGAGGGCGTCGATGGTGTCGACCAGCTTGGCGGTCACGATGCCGCATTCCCTCGCAATGGCTTGGGCTGTGAGTGCAAAGTCGCCAGTGACCATGAAGATGCGGATGCCAGCCCCTCGAAGGGTATTGATCACGTCCGGAATCTCGGGACGAGGAGGATCGACGATGCCGACGAGACCGACGAGCGTCAATCCCGAGGCAGCCTGCTTCTGCATCTCCGACTCCAGCGCCAACGAAGACATGCCCACTGGGAAGACGGAGCTCGAGAGGGCCTTCCGCGCCAGCAGGAGAACCCGCCGGCCCTGCGAGGCCCAACTGTTCTTAATCTCTTCCATGCGCTTGCGAGTGGCATCGTCCAGGTGCGCCGTGACTCCAGAGGGGTTGACATAGGAGCTGACCCTGTCAAACAGGATCTCAGGAGCACCCTTGATGGTCAACAGCCTGCTCACGATTAGTCTCCTTGACACAATACCGCCATGTGCAACTCACACGTCGCCTGGTCCGAAAACGGACGCGGTATCAGCCGGCAAAGCGAGAGATACGCCGCTCTGATGAGCCAGGGTAAAGGCCTTGATCATGAACTTGTTCTTGCTATTAAAAGCCAGCTCGTACTTTGCGCGCCACCATCGTCGAAGCTCAGCCACTTCCCCCAGGCTCTCGGAGAAGCGAAGGATTGCCTGGTCAGTGGCATCGCCGTGGATGATGCGTTCGTGCAGAGGCAGGTTCATCGTGGAGGCATCAAAAGCGCCGGCGTTGCAAAGGCCCGCGAGGGCACGCAGCTGGCTGATGGAGTTGTTTTTGGGGTGGCTCTCCTTGTTGGCAATCATGGCGTCCCTGGCTTGCTCTGCCGTCATGCACCTCTCGCCCATGGCGCACTCGGTGACTAGCATTTTGTTCTTGGAGGGTTAGCCTCTCCTGAATCGATCCTGGATGGCTCGCAAACGTACCTGTGTCAACGTGCCGGTCTTGTCAGAGCAGATGACCGAGACGGATCCAAGTGTCTCAACCGTCTTGAGCGATTTGCAGAGGATCTTGTGCTTCCGCATCATGTTGGCGCTGATGGTCATGCTCGCCGTCAGTGCGACCGGTAAGCCCTCGGGGATAAAAGCCACAGCCACCGAGACGCACGAGATGATGAGGTTGGGCACGTTGATCCAGTCGGGGTACTTTTTGTGAAGCCAAGTCGCCCTAGCATTGTCAGCGTCGAGCTTCATGGCAGGTCGCGAGAACGTACCAGATGATGACTACAATGATGATCATGAGGAGCATGATGGAGCAAATGATGATAACAAAGTTGAAGACTTCGCGCTCCAGAGTCGAGAGGCCCGTCTTCGGCTCGTTGGTGAGCTGCGCGATCCTGCCAAACACGGTGTTGTCTCCGGTTGATACCACCACCCCGGTGCATGTGCCTGAGATGCAGTGGGTGCCTTGAAGGCCTATGTTCTTCGTCTCGAGGTAGTTCTCGTCGGTATTGTCCACCGTTGCCGGCAGCGGGACAGATTCACCTACACAGTCAGTAACCCAATCCATTAAAAACATGTATGCGATAGTGCTTGGGCATTTAAGACATTACTATAAGCAAGTACTCTATAATAAAGCATAATATGCCTTGGCACTGCAAAGGAGATGAGTGCAAGTACTTACCAGTCAGGATCGAGCGGTCAAACTTGGCGTCAGAAGACGTCTTGATGAAGCGCACGTCGGCAGGCAGCTTGTTGCCCGCCTTGATCAGGAGAACGTCCCCGGGGACCATGTTCTCGGCGAGCAGGGAGATTTCCCGCTCGTCGCGGACGGCCTGGCAGTACTCGGGCAGCATGTTCTTGATGGACGCCATGACGCGCGACGACGACCAGTCCTGCCACATGTTGAAGGCGGCCTGGATGACGAAGACGGCGAACAGCACAATGGCCAGCGCGAGGTTCGCGTCGGCGGGGGGCTTGCCCAGCGGGCGCCAGGCGACGAAGACGAGGATCGAGGCCACGAAGAGGATGGACCCGAAGCCCTTGAAGAAGTAACCCAGCATCTTCTTGGTGTTGTGCGTCGGGGCCGGCGAGGGCGCGTTCTTGCCGTAGTGCGCGGTGCGGCGTTCGACTTGGGCGGAAGAGAGACCTTCCGTCTCCGAGGTGGAAAGGCGGCGGAGCATCTCGTCGAGGGTGATGGTGTGCCATTCGAGCTTGGCGAGATCTGGGACGGTCAGGATTCACGGACCTGTGCGGCAACACGGGTGCATACCGGTGGCAGCTGCGCTTGTGTTCTGGGAGAAGCCGGCCTTCTTGTTGCAGTCCTCAATGTCCATGGACCTATGAAACAAGGTCAGCTCAGCGGGAGTCCGTCCCATGGCGAAGCCACGCAGCGCCATGCTTACACTGTTCGATACTGGATGGGCAGAGCCGTAGCAGCATCGACGGAGCTACGCCTCGACGTGACGGAATGTATTCCCATCGAGTCCGCAGACATGCCACGCCTCGGGGCCGGTCTGGCCTTGGTCCCGGCCTCCTCATCATCCTGCCAACGGATGCGTTCAGGGGCCGGGACTTTGGCTTCAGGTTCGTCCATGGGGGGATAGAAGGGGCAGAAAGACGGCAGAAGCGGTCACGGCAGTATGATACGAGACAAGGGGATGAAAGAGCAGGAGAGTAGAAGGAATTGGCTGCAGACTCGAGTAACTGGCCGGCGACCAGTCCCTCCTTTATACCGCCCATGGTTCACGATGACTACGGGAATCAAGATCCAGACCAGTCGAGGGCTGTGCAAAGCCTCCAAGGGTGACGAAATTGCGCATACCTTCACAAGATGGCAAAACAAGCTGGAGAGGGGAACAGCGGCATCTCGTCAATCCGAAGCCATTCGCACGGCGGCACGCAAACCAGAGTGTGAGAGGAACGAGCACCACGGGGCGAGCGCCTCACAGTGCGAACCAGACGCCCGCGACGCAGGTGCAATATCCGGGGAAAAAAGGGCACTCGCTTAGAAGAAACGTTTCTTCGAGCGAAGAGGAGTTGCAAGGGGGCGCTGACGTTGGGGAAAATCGCTCATAGCTGGCGGGTTGGTCGAGTTTCAACGTGTCGTGGGCGTCAAGTCTTTGGGAGCGGGAAGCAAAGTATGTCTTCCGCGACGCCAAGCTTTGCGGGAACAAGCGAGATACAACGAATCTAGGTTCCAGTCTATTAGCATGACAGTATGCACGAGGGGCCTTTGGAGGGACCTCCTATGTCATCATCTGGCCGTGTCTCCGAGCAGAGGCTGGTGGAGATGAAGTTCGGCATGCTCGATAGAGCCTAGGCGAAACGACATGTCGAGTGTTCCAGGGCGGAAGAAGCTAGGAAGGGCCCGTAGAATTCTCCGCGCAAATAGAAGTCGTTTGTTTTGGAGGAGGGGACACCGTCACCGCTCCCGTATCCCGAGGGAGGCGATGCGGCCGCACACCTCAGTCACAAGCCATTATAGACTGCAGACGTTTATGGAGTGGTGAATATCCAATAAATGTCCCTTGTCGATCTGCGTGCTATCTGAGGGGTCGGCGGCCTCCCGTCCCACGATGGTCGGCGCTCATCTCATCTTGTCGAGTTGCGAGAATTATTCCTCCACTCTTGTCTTCAACTGGGCAGAGTTGATCAGTTCTTGCCGGGTGTCTACGAGAGCGAAAGTTCCCCCTTCTTCAGATTTGCCTCGTGGCGTCTTTGTTCAAAGGACCGGTGAGAGAGGGGTGTTCAAACTCGATGGCAGACCCGTCATCACCATCTCACACGGCTGAGCTCACCTCTCCTGCTCCAAGCTCCGAGCTCCAAAGCAATAAGCATAACAAGGATGCGACCAAATCAACCGCTAGAGGTGAACGAACCCCCGGACCGGCATTGGTCTGCGTCCACTCCGCAAAGAACCGGGCCGGTGGTGGCCAAGAATGCTGTGTAACGTCGACGCAGACGCACGAAGCTCACACAGATGTTCCAGCGCACAATGCTTTTGGATTCCTCTGGGGTCGTCGGATGAGGAGAGAGGGCTATATATGCAAAGCTTGACAATTCCCTCGCGCTTGGCGCCATGACCGACACGTTGGAGCTCTGGCGAAAGGCGCAGCAGCTGGGCTCTCTCGAGTCGGAATTGATGCTACGTCATTGACATGGGTGCTTGGACGATGCCACGAGCTGCGGGCACCAATCATCAATTCAACCATGTTCATGCGCGTCCGTCTCGAGGTGATTACCCTAGATATTGACATGAATGTCGATGGAACCGCAAAGATGTGTGAAGATGGGCTGAGAATAATCAATCAAATGAGATACTATAAAACTATAAGTATAAAAACGAAGGAGATCGACCTTGCCACGTATTTTCACAAGAGATGGTGGTGTGAAGGGTGCTTTGTTTGACGATGATGGTGTATGTATGCACTGTGTCATTGCCGTATTTATCCCAATCACTTCACGTGTCGACGGGAGAGAATTGAAACAAGAACGGCGCCGCTGACGCCGCGAGGAGAAGTGGCGTCGTCGAAAGAAATGAAATCCGAGGGGTAATTACGGATGTCGTATTGGTGGTTGGACCGAGTCTCTGTACGGGCTGCTGTGCGAGGCATCGTCGAGGGCCTCGTTGCAAACTCGTCGAGGGCATTTCGTCGCAAATCCTCGAATCAGAGACGCTCTGACGGTGCATCTTGATTGCTTTGCGTAACCACGGGACTGATGCCTCGTAAACACGGGAATGTTTGCTAGGGATGTCTATCAGGGAGGCGGAATGGTGTATCGGTATGGATCCGTAGACAGATCCGAGAGTATCCGTATCCCCTCTCAAGACTGCGGTCGGTAGCAAACTTGCACTGCCTCAATGGATGACTATTCTCTCCTGCTGCAATAAACCAGATTCAGCTTTCCACTTTAAAAAGCTTACCTCTCTCTTCCATCCTTCGCTTCTTCTCGTCGTCCTTCCTTTCTCACACGCTGTCTCTCTTCCACCACATCCGAACAGAACAACGCGTCACGAGAAAGCTAATGACTTACGAAAAGAAGCTGCTTCGCTAGGGCTTGGCAAGGACCAGACACGAAATCGGCCGCGCGCCTCGTTTTTCTCTTTCGAATTTCCAACCCCCCTCGACAATACGAGCAGCTACCCTTCCCGCCCATCGAAGCCTCGTCCCTCGTCGTTTGACCTCAAGCGAGTGGCACCCTTGAAAAAAGAAGAAGGATAAAACAGACTTTCAAGCTTATAGCACCCGACGGATAACCCCCTAGAGAAGAGATGCCTCCAAAGTGAGTGAATGAAAGAGGGACGCGTGGATCAACCGTGGCCCCATCCCGAAGCCATGACGCGGCCTCTTCTGCCCCTGGAAAAAAAAAAAAAGAAGGCGTCTGTTTGAAGGGGAGAGACGCGAAACAGACTTCATCGAAGGAATTGGGGCAAGGACGGCGAGTGTTGACGCAACGGATTCCGCGTCAGTTCTGAGAGTCTGAGAGTCGACGGGTGCCTGCTTCTGGCTCGTCTTTATTAAGAAGCGCCTCTCTCTTCCATCCCTCTCCCTCTCTCTCTCTCTCTCTCTCTCTTCCCTTCATCTCTTCTCCCGGTGGCGTCATCCACATCCGACTAAATGGCCTTGCCCCGTTTGTAAGCGGGACGCGCAATGCTCTGCAACGTCAGCTCTCTCTTGTCTCTGTCCGGGTCGTCCACCCGCAACACGCCCAGCAACCCCCAAAGACGCTGCTTGCTCTCTCCTCTCTCTCGTTCCCTCGTCTGAATTCCAGAGGGCATCCTCCTTGCATCGCGGCCGGTCTCTGCACCGTCATGATTGTTGCGACTCGTCGGGCTTCCATCAGTTGTCATTGTTTCCGTCTCTCGCTCTCCATCTCTCGCTTGGTCTCCCGGTTGTCTCCCACATCCCTTTGCCTCTCTCCCATTGAGCTCCCACCCATCTCCTCCTCCTCCTCCAATATCCCCCCCCATTGCTCGCCCCCCGAGGCTCGACCGGTCTCCAGCCATGCCTAGACATGAACCCTACACCGTCCACCACCCATGAGTCTACCGCCGATGTAGATGCCACTCTGCTGGGCATCAAGCCTCCCCTGCCCAACCGCCGGCCTCGCACCGCCCAGTGCCCCGACAATGCCGAAGTGCAGGTGCCGCCGCTGATCGCCGGCGCCCTCGCGGCCGCCTTTGCCACGGCCCTGGCCGACGGGCTCGACAACGAGCTGCTCACCCACTACTACCTCCCCGAGCAGCGCGTCCGCGTCAACATCGACCGCGTGCTGGACCGCCTCCTGTCCGACTTCACCGACCAGCTCTGGGACGAGCTCTGGCGCTTCTACGCGGGCTCCAACCCCGAGTCGGCCCGCCAGGTGCGCCGCCTCTTCGACGGGCCGCTGGCCCAGCTGTTCCTCGTCCTCCAGGGGCCCGAGACGCCGCGCTGCGTGCTCGACAAGCTGGGCCCGGGCATCTCGCGCCGGCCCGTCACCTGGTCGTCGACGGCGCAGGGCATCGACCTCGCCGTGGCCCTCCAGCTCCTGTGCAGCTACTGGGACCGCCAGTTCCCGGCCCGGTCGCCGCGCGGCTCGCCCGAGGAGATTGCGCGGTCGCTGCACGGCTACATCACCACGGGCGACGCGGCCAAGAAGCTCATCGCCCGCATCCGCGAGGTGCTCATCTCGCCGCACTACGTGCAGATGCACCTCATGGAGTCGGCCGTGTGGGACGTGCTGCTGAAGCGCCATCGCGCGCCTCCCAAGGACGGCTTCCACGTGGTGCAGTTCAAGTTCGAGTGCCAGCTCTTCGGGCCGCTCGAGGGCATCGGCGACCCGCAGCTGGTCGGGATGGGATCGCTGCCCGCCGTCACCGGCACGGCAAACGACTGCATCTACACGACCGTGGCCGAGTACACGTGGGCGCAGTGGCCCCGGTGCGGTCCGCTGCTGCTCGGCTGCATCCAGGAGGCGGCCCAGCAGGCGTCGGCGTCGTGCCGCGAGGGCGGTCCCTTTGCGGGAATGTCGCTCTGGGACGGCTCCGACGGGAAAGGCGCCGACTGCCCGAGCCTGCGGCTGCTGCACCTCGAGATGGAGGACGGCTCGCTGCGGCTGAGCGTGTCGGCCTGGACGCACACCATGATTGAGATCTTGCAGCAGATGGCCTGGACCTGCGCCGCGCTGAGCGCCTCGCCGTTCCCGGGCATCTCCGAGTGCGCCGTCGAGGTGTCCGACTGGACCTATCTCAACGACTCCATCTACGTCGACTGCAGCCTGTCGCATCGACCGGTGCCCGAAGGCGACGGCGCCGACTGGCTCAAGCAGCTTCAGGGCGCCGCCATTGCGAGCGGCTTCCCCATTTCCCACCACCAGCAGTCGAGACACATGTAAATGCTGTTCATCAAGGGATCGCAAACCGAGAACAATAAGTTCACTACTAGATACCTAGCCACTGTATACAAAATATAATGTCTGATACCCCCCAAATCACGGCTCAAACATGCCCCTCGCCCGCCGCCCCGTGAGCAGCTCGGCCTCGCCGTCCTCCCTGACCAGGTAGACGTCCTCGTGGCGCACGCCAAACTTGCCTTCGAGGTAGATGCCGGGCTCGTTGGTAAAGGTCATGCCGGGCCGCAGCACGGCGCCGTCGTTCCACTTGTTGAGGTAGGGCGACTCGTGCGCCTTGATGCCGATGCCGTGGCCCAGCCGGTGCGTGAAGGCGAAGCCGTAGCCGGCGTCGTCGATGACGGCCCGCGCCGCAATGTCGACGCTGGCCGCCGTGCCGTTGGGCTTGAAGGCAAGCGCCGCCGCCGTCTGCGCTTCGAAGACAATCTGCCACACCTTTTCCTTCTCCTCGCGCAGCGGATCGGGCGTCGCGGCGTCCTCGGGCCGGTCGATGAGGAAGCTCCGGCAGATGTCGGACGAGTAGCCCAGGTAGTGGGCGCCCACGTCGATGACCACCATGGCGTCGTACGTGAGCCGCTTGCCGCCCGTGACGAACCCCCCGTGCGGCAGCGCGCCGTGCTCCTCGAACAGCACAATGTCGAAGAACAGGCCGAAGCCGACGGCCAGCAGCGCCGCGTCCAGCACGTCCCGGACCTGGTCCTCGGTCAGCCCGGGCACCAGGCACGGCCGCATGGCGCGCACGGCGGCGACGGTGCCCGTGTTGACGGCGCGCAGGAGCTCGACCTCGGCGGCGCTCTTGGTCTGCCGCACGAGCTCGACGGCCGGCGAGAGGCCGACGGTCGGGAAGCCGGCCGCCTCGAGGCCGCGCACGATGTAGTCGCGCATCTCGTCGTCGGCCATGAGCGTGCCGGGCTTGCCGTCGAAGAGGCGCGAGCCGAGGAGCGTCTCGTAGGGGTTCCAGTGCTCCTCCCAGACGACAATGTCGAGGGCCTCGTCCTCGCGGGACGGGATGCCGAGCATGCGCACGCGGCCCTCCTCAAAGTGCGGTGAAAGAAAGGCCGTCTTGGCCACGACGGTGCCGTCGGGCCCCGTCTCGGGGAGGATGAGCATCAGGAACGGGCGCTCCTCGGGCTCCCAGGGCTCCCAGTCGACCTGGGAGATGTTGCCGTAGTACTGGAAAGTGTAGCCCGGCTCGAGGACAAAGGCGTCGACGCCATCGGCGGCCAGAGCCCGCGCGAGGCCATCTCGGCGGTCGATGAACTCCTGCGCCTCAATGGGCACGGCGTCGTCCAGAAACGACAGGTCGGCCCTGAGGTTGTCGATGGAGCACTGCTGCACTTTCGCCACGTCGACGACGTGCGAGTGCGCGCATCGATGCTGTCCGATGTACTGGTGAATGCCAGAGCCGCCGCCACTCATCCACAGCGAAGCCGTCACGAAGACGGCGGCCGTGGCGATGGCTGCGGCGTACAGTCGGCGCGACGACTTGGGCGGCGAAGTGTGCGACCAGTGACTCTTCTCGCGGCTATCGGCCATTTTTTTTTTTTTGTTTGCTTCCTGGTGACATGTACGGAGTAACGAAGCAGAACGGGTGACTTGAACGAGAAGAGGAATTGCTCCCGAGACAAGAAGCACAAATCACACCCTCCTTATCACCCTCGGCAACCCTGTCGCGTATGTACTGTGGAACGGTGGAGTCGCTCTTCTGTGTCTTGTTTGGCTGTGTGTGATTGACGTCGTTGAGGAGAGTGAGGGGTGGACTTCTCCACGCCGACTGGGATGCAATGAGAGCGGCATCGTTCCCGGGGAAGATACTAACTATCCATTCGAAGGAGCCAGCGACCCCTTGTTCCTTGCTCGGTGGAGAAAAGGCCATGCAGATATCGCTTCCACCTTCCCCCGAGTCTTGAGCGGTATCGATCGAGGTTTGCCGATGGTCCGACTGGGGGAGGGGGATAGGCAAACCTGTTCGTAGCGTGATGGTCATGATGATCCCGGAGAGTTCGCTCGAGTCGCGTGGGTTCTCATGCTGGGATACTCTATACCCGCCGACGTCTTAATGCGCTTGCTCCCTTGCATCCCCTCGACGGGATTCCCTCCTCACTCATACCGCAGACATGGCTGCCGCTGTAGATGGCAGCATGGCCATTGAGCCAAGGGAGACGACTGCCGTCCCTTCACATACGGCCAAGCAAGACGACACCGACAAGAAGGACAACACAGCAGACGACAAGGACAATGTCGAGGTCGAGGCCGGCAGCGTCGAAGCCGGCAAGACGTACTACAGCAAGCTCTCCGTCTGGCTGATGATTCTCTTCTCAGGCCTGGCCATTGGCTCCGACGGATAGTAAGACCCTACTCCTACCTCATCTCCATTCCCTGGCTCACACTCTCGCAGCAACGCCGCCGTCATCGGCAACGTCGAGCTCCTGCTGGCCATCCTCTACCCGGAAGCCCTGACGAGCTCCATCTACACGCGCCTCAGCAACGCCTTCCTTGTGGGCATGATCGTCGGCATGCTCTTCTTCGGCGTCGTCGTCGACCAGCTGGGCCGCAAGACGGGCGCCGTGTGCACGACGGTGCTGCTCGTCGTCGGCATCGCCATGTCGGCCGCGGCCCACGGCGCCGGCGCGTCGGCCACGGGCATGTTCTGGATGCTCATCGTCGCCCGCGGCGTGGCCGGAGTCGGGGCCGGAGGCGAGTACCCCGTGTCCGGGGCCGGCGCCGTCGAGGCCACCGACGAGGACCACGCGTACCGCCGGCGCCGCGGCTTCATGTTCGCCATGCTCGCGGACCTGTCGGCGTCGCTGGGCTACGTCTGGGGCGGGCTGGTGCCGCTGCTGCTGCTGCTGTGCGTCGGGCAGAGGCAGGACAAGTACCACGTCGTCTGGCGCGCCTCGTTTGCTCTCGGGGCCGTCCCGCCGCTCGTCATCTTCTGGTTCCGGCTGCGCATGGCCGTGGCCACGGCGTACCGCAAGTCGGCCATGCGCAAGCAGCCGACGCCGTACTGGCTCGCCCTCAAGCGCTACCACCGGCCCCTGATTGGCGTTGCCGCTTGCTGGTTCCTGTACAACTGGATCTCCATCCCCTTTGGCATCTTCAGCTCCACCATCATGGCCCGCGCAAACGTCGGCGACAGCCTGGTCAAGAACCTGGGCTGGGGCACCGTCATCAACTGCTTCTACATCCCCGGCCCCTTTGTGGGGGGATACCTGTCCGACAAGATCGGCCGCCGCAAGACCATGGCCCTGGGCTTCTCCCTGCAGGCCATTCTCGGCTTCGTCCTCGGAGGCGCCATGGGGCCCATCCAGGAAATCTTCCCGCTCTTTGTCGTCCTGTACGGCGTCTTCCTGACGTTGGGCGAAGTTGGTCCCGGAAGGTCAGTCTCATGGTGATGGCCTCAAGCAACAACCAGCTAACAAACCCACAGCACCGTAGTCCTGCTCGCATCCGAGTGCTTCCCGACGTCCATCCGCGGCCAGATGCTCGGCTTCATCGCCGCCTGGTCCAAGGCGGGCGCCGCCATCGGCACCCAAGTCTTCACGGCCATTCTCAACTCGTACGACGAGGAGCACGCCTCCAAGGGCAACCAGACGGCCTTTCTCATCGGCTCGGCCTTTGCCGTGCTGGGCGCCCTGATCGCCTGGTTCGTCGTCCCCGATGTCTCGAGGAGGCTCGAGGACGACGACGCCGCGTGGAAGGTGTACCTGGCCGACCACGGCTGGGAGGCGACCTGGGGAGATGCCGAGACGAGGGATCCTCGGGGGGTCATCATGGATCGTTCGGGCAATTAGTTTGCTTCGAGGGGGTGTTCCAATTAGGTGTTATGGAGCAAACGCGCGAATCGTCTTATGGCTCGTTGAACAATTAATTCGTTTACATTCCGTAAATTCCCGTCGTCTACTGTTTGACTAACTCTGTGAATTATCCGAATGACTTCTTCTATGGTTGATATAAATCACACTTTTCGACTGTATGATCCATCATGTTGAAGCATGGTACAACAACAACAACCACATCCGACTGCTTGTCTACGACGACCACATCAAGTTGTGCCAGTGGTGCTTGGCGAACGCACACAACGAGTGGGCTACCCGGCTTCAAAACCTGCCACGATTCTTTCTCGAGACGGTCTCAAAATGGAAAAACGATGACATGTTCCCCCTATTGCGTCCTTCATGTACGATCGCGTGCCCATCATTCTCCTTCCCAACTTCTCAAGCGCGTGTACCGCTAACACTATAACCAGCCGAGCGTCAACAGATCCGCTTCCCTTCCCTGTCACGAGCCCAGTCCTCATTCCTCCGAGATTCTTCTCGGAGAATCTCGCTCGACGCAACCATGGCCGTTCCATTCGAGCACAAAGTTGCTCCCAAAAGATACCCATGGAATGAGACACCAGCATATATCCCTCCAAGAGGACGAGAAGACGCCAGGATACGTCCCTCCAGACCACGAGTCCGCGATTCGGCCCATAATACCAGTTCGCGGAAGAGTTGGCTTCGCCAGCTCGCCTTTTCCCCCGCCGACTCTGAGAAGCGCACTGCCTCCGAGTCGGCCTCGTTTCTCGCCATGCTGCCTGCGCCGCGACGCGAGAGGTGGTCAAGACCGGGCCCAAGCTGCCTCGGAAAGGATGTTCAAGATGGTGAATCTTCCTCTTGGACTTTTTGGAGCTCGAAAGTCTGGAGCTTCGAGCAGACCTCATCGGGGCGGCCCTTCTTAGTTGCCCCCATTCTCGGGGGCCTGCTGGTTCGTACTTCTTCCCTTTCTTCTTCTTCAAGCAAGCCTTCTCACTCAATCCAACAGCCTTCATTCGCGACTCTCGTGCCTATTCTTGGGCTCAAGATGCGGAAGTCCCTTGTACTTGGGGAAAAGCCGGCTTGTTCCATTGGGGAGCGGCCAACTCGTTCCCAGTCAGCAGAACCGACATCATCGACGCTCCAGGACGGTCACGAGTCGAGGCAGTAGAGCCAACACCAACATCTGGATGGCTCTACAGAAACTGCCACTGCAATACTAGCATATATATATTTAATGTTCAAGAAGCCAATTCCCAATGCCATACATTAGATGACTTCACGAAACTCCATTCTGTCAGTACTGCCAAATGGCTTGACCCTTCTTGCGCCCAGCCTGCCGTTATGGAATCTCGCTCGTTTGAAAATGTTTCCTCTATGCAAACGAAGCCTTTGCCAATGTGAAACGCGCTTTGGAGGGTTTGTCATTATATCCCGGTGTCACCATCGTGCACCACAGCTCACCTGCCTGACCAGGTATGTGACTGTTGGGATCTACACATGGCTCAGAAACCTCTTGTTCGGCATCGGGTAACAGACAGGGGAACGAGAGTTGATTTACCTATGAATGAACCCAAGCTGACGTAAGACTAACCTCGGGTACACAATTTCTTTTACCAAGCTATTCTTTTGGAAGCCATCTCTTGTCTCGCGAGCTCCTTGAACGCCGCCAAAAACCCAATTAATCCCAAGTCGTAACTTCATGCCTCTCTCTGCCTTCGTCGCCGCCCCCCGTCTTCTACGAATGCGCGTGCGGGTTGTTGGCGAGCCCCGAGCTGGCCGCGCTCTCGCCGACCTTGACCTCCTCCTCGGGAACGCCCACGCCCACGCTGCCCGCGACGCTAGCCAGGCTCTGCGTTGTCATGCCTCGCTCGCGCGGCTCCGGGCGGACAGGCACGCCCTCGCGCGGCCCGGCGATGCTCACCCCGCCCGTTGGAGCAATGCTCATGCTCGCCGTCGTGCTGACGCTCTCGCTCCTAGGTCGGCCGACGTCGCTGGCCCTCCGCTGCCGGACCTGCCTCTCCAGCTCGCGAATGCGTCGCTTCAGCACGTCATTCTCCCGCTTGGCCGTCTCCAGCTCCTGCCGGTAAAAGGCAGTCTCCTCGTATCTCATCGTCGCGGGCATGATGCCCGGGCTCAGCTGCTGCTCGCTCATGCTCCCGCTGCCGGGGGTGGCTCCGACGGAGCTGATGGCGGCCGAGGTCGGGGGGAACCTCTGGTGCAGGAAATAGGCCGACGGGTCGAGGGAGTGCTGGGGGCCGGGCGAGTTCGTCTGGCTCTGGCGCGAAGCCGAGCTGTTTTGTCGCGAGAGGGGGATGCCTTGCACGGGGCGTGGGGCGTAGATTCGTGCTTCGTACGACGAGGAGAGCGGGGGTTGGGCGAAGCCCTGAGACGTGGTCGACGAGGTGCGGTTGTGCTGGCGAGCCGTGGGGATGGAGAAGCCCGATCCGGAGAGCAGGTTTTGTTCGGGCGTGGGTTCGTGCGACGAGTTGGCGACCGACGTGGACGACGTGTTGGACACGACCGAGGCGTTCTGGGCGGCGCGGAGCATGGACAGCTCCCGCGTCAGGCGGTTGACCTGGCACATGTCAGCGACGGACGGCGGGCTCGGGCACAGCCGACGCCACTCACGACGGCCTCCTGCTCCTTCTCGAGCTGGAGATGCAGCTCCGCGGCCGTCAGAGGCCGGGGATGTCGCAGCGGGCCGGGGCCGGGCCCGACTCCAGACTCGACGGCCAGGCTGTGAGGCGGCTGTAGCGGCTGCGAGGCCGGCAGCTGGGGCGACGGCAGCGACGGGCTCTGCGACTGGTTCACGGCGTTCTGGTTCGACGGCAGGATGTTGAGCGACGGCGAGGCCGGCGGCGGCAGCTGCTGGGCGGTGGCCATCTGGTTCGTCGACTGTCGGCGGGAAGCGGCGAGGGGATGCGGCGATGGAGGGACCGAGTTCAGATCCGGCATGTTTGAGGGGCTTCTCTCTCCTGGCAAAAGGCGTGTTTGTACGTGTGCAAGTCGAAGAAAAAAGGTGGAGGAAGGACGGTGGTGGTCTGAATGTTTCCCGCTCCCCCTTTGTCTGACTGTTCCAGCGGATGTGCGGGGTTGGTTCCGTAGCGGCCAACTCCACTGGCATGGGACGGGCCCGGGCACTAAATCCGACCCGCGGCAGCACTCGCTGCATGGATCCATCCCTCTCCGTCCCGAGTCGTGACGTCGATGGTCCAAACAAGTCATCCTTCGAGCCTGCAAGTTGCCTCGATACGAATTTTGAAACGTGGCTCGACGAGGAAGACATTGTGCAAAGAGAGGGCGACTTTGTCCCTTTTATTATGATTACCCTGCATCAGCGATTGCATGGGATACGCACCTTGTTTACTTGAGGCATAAAAGAGGGAGATGAGCATGAATGACTGATAAAATAACTGTTTAATAATTATTAGAATCAATTCCAACCAATTTCTGCTACTATTTGCATCACTGCCATAGAGGAAGCCGAGCGCTATAGAAACAATGCCGCCCGAGCAAAGCTTGCTTTGTAAATCGGTGAAACACTGGATTATTGTTATACGAGCAATCATCTTCACGCCCTCATCATCACTCCTGTAAATCACTTCAGCAAAACCCTACGCCAAGGTCGCTTCAAGTCTCTCACGCATGATCGTCCTGGCGATACTTCTATGTATGTCAATTGAAATGCGACCGATAACTGGAACTTTGAGTTCAATCTACCTCTAGTACATCAAGATACATCTCTCACTGAACTGCGAGTTCTCCAATCTCGACTCTTGATCCAAAGTAGCCTCCTCAATGACGCCATGGACTTTCTACTCCAACGGCAACGTCAGCGCACCGTCATATTCCATCTATTCTCCGAGAAGAAAACTATATAACGTCGATATCTACAAATCTGTTAAACTATTTCATTGTAGCGCTGCATTTATCGCCTACTTTTTACGACTTCTTTATTGAAGTACTTTCCACACGAACTCACCACCGCACCGCACCATCAGTCATCATGCCCGAGGGTAGAGAATCCCCGTCTCCTTCACGCCAATCTGGCAAACAACTTCACGAGCCAACCGGTTCGGGCCAAGGTCTCGAAAAAACCGACCAGTCCGATCCCAAGGCTCAGCTCGAGGTACGTTGTTCCGGCTAGCCCTTTGCCCTGCTCACCTAATAACTGTCTACCCTAGCATCTCGAGTCAAACCCGAAAAGGCACATCATGGATGATGCGCGAGAAAAGATGTTTGCAAAGACCGAGCGACAGAACAAGTGATCATCGAGGGATTGTGTGTGGACAATGGGGAAACATCAGATAGCGGCATTCAGGGATGATGGTGGACACAGAAGTTATAGCCTGACGATGAATCAATTTCCTATCGTACTGAATTGCAATCCTAAACATGAATACGTGAACTCATAATTGACCCTGCAGTAACCATCCCATCTCAAGCATCATACTCTAAAGCAGCACCCAATCACCGTCTCAACACTACGCCTTCTCGTCAGTCGACTTGTAGGTTGGGACAGCCTCGGGAGGCTCAGTCGCGGCGGGTGCGCTGGGAGGGGGAGGAGCAGTCGAATCACTCTCGGGGGCCTTCTCGGCCTCGGTCTTCTCCTTCTCCTTGCCAAAGACCTTCTCGAGACCGGAAGCCTTGTACGCGCTTCCGCCGTGGGCCTCCTTCTTCAGCTCAGCCAGGCGGCGGGCCTCGGCGTGCACTTCCTGCACCTGTCGGCTGCCCTCGGTGTAGAACTGCACGAGCTTCTTGCCCGTGGGATGGCTGGCAGCCTTTTCAAAGTACGAGTTCAGGCCGAGCCACAGGTTGTTGGCGCGCTGCGAGATGCCATAGTTCTGGTCCGTGGCGCGGGCACGGTCGGTGGCGTGGTACTTGGAGTCGAGGTTGTTGAGCGTGGTGACGAAGCGGTTGGACACCTTGTGCGTCGAGTCGAGCTCGATGGCGCGCTGGATGGCGGCGTCACCGATGACGTAGCCTTGGGCGAGGTACTCTGCGAGGATGCGCGCGCGGGGCTTCTCCTCTTGCGTGATTTCGTCCGAGTCGCGGTCGACGTTCTTGGTGTAGTGGGCCGAGTCGTCCTCGCTGTCGGCGCCGACGGCGGTGACGGAGAGCTGGTTGGAACCGAGCTGGGTGTTGTGGAGGAGGAGGGCCGTCTTCTTGGCCGTCTCCTTTTCGAAGGTGACTTCGGCCGACTTGGTCTCGCCTTCGGCGGTGACTTTGAGGTCGGAGATCTTGCCGCTGGAAATGGTTAGCAGGAGCTTGAGGGATCATGTTAAAGGGCGTACCAGAAGCTGAAGAAGTCCTTGATCTCGGTTTCGCTGGTCGCAGGCGCGATATTCTTGACGGTGACTGACGTGTTGGAAGCCATGATGTCTAGGAGGGGTTGATGGTGTGATTGCTGTTGATCAGGTAGAAGAAGTGAATAGGAGGGAAAGAATAGAGGGAGATATCTTTCAAGGATAGAACCAATACAGGTGAAATAAAATCTGGAGGCGAAAACAGCGCGTGGGCTTGTTTTGTAGGAACCTGATTGTGATTGTGTCGTCGTCAGTCAGTTGAGTCAAGTGCGTGGTGAAACCTGAGAGGGAGCTGGTGCGGGGCAGTTGGGCGACGTCATCGACAGCGGGTGGCGCGATTGGATGAGCCCCTCCATGGAAGTGTGGCTGTGCTGCAGGGTGCCAATGCATGGCTTGTGCGTGCTTGTGCATGCTTGTGCATGCAGCGGATAGGAGGGTACATGTCGCTGACCGCTTTTTCTCGGGTCCTGCCCGTGGCTGGAAGTATCGCACAAACACAAATGCCATCAAGGCTGTGAGAGAACCAGGACTCCAGACGAGTGCCTGGAATTTAGTGTGGACGCATCCTTGCTGGATTGGGAGAAGCTCTTCAGGAACGCCTACGTAGATGCTGTGGCGAAGACGGAGGATGATGATGATTGACATGTGAAGAGGATATCACTCGATGCTGGCCTGTTTAAATGGGTGTTGAGATGCCATGTTCTAAAGATGCTGCCTGCGGTCGTCAATGTCACACGCTCTTGACGCGAGGCGACGTTCCAGAGAAGCGTCTGGCGCAAGAACCGCGTCAGCCATGCCGCTTGACTGATGGCGTGGCTGCAGCCTTTCTGATCCTTTGTTCTGTCGTCCTGCGTTGATATGCAAAATCTCTGGGCAGAGAGACTGGTATGCTGACGTCGACTCGAAGGCCAATTGACCATGGAGAGTGACGACGAGATGCAAGGTCCACTTATGGTTCTTCCTGTCGATCATGTCCTCTTCTTACCACCAGCTAGCCAGAACATTCAAGCCTCTTTCCCTTCTGCCTCCATCTCAGGCACAAAGCTCAACGTCCACAAACGTGCCCCGATTCCAGCTTTTCGGAAACTCGAAGCCATTCCCAGCCCCCTCCCGGTGGCTTACACTAACGAATCTGACAGACGGACAGAACTTCAGCAACCAAGAAACAAAGGGGCCCGCACCATCCTTGTCTTCAGCCATCATGTGCCGGCTCGGGGCTGCTGCCGCATCGCTCGCGAAGAAAAAAAAACTCGCGCCCCCGGCTCACGCGATCGATTCCTCATCAGGCCAGGCCCCGGGCTAAGAGATGGGCTATCCCGTCCTGTCGAGCAGTTGGGGCCACAGAGGCAAGAGACCTGCAAGAGACACGGTGAAGAAAGCTCGAGGCCAGGGTTGTCGTCCAATCCCAGCCTCATCTGACGAGCTCAATGCGTCCCAACGTGCATGAGGCCACAACCGCTCTGCCCCCCCCAACGCTAAATGAAACCCATCAATTTCCTTGCATTGAGGCGCCATCTCGTATCTGGAATCCATCATCCGTGGTCCCGTCACGGTCAGCCATGCGGTCAAAGCCTCTCGCCTCTTCTCCCAAGACTCCCCCCCATCCCCGCACGGCATCGGTCCACAGCCTGGCGGCCTATTAATACCAGGCGAGCGCACACCGCGAGACCCCTTGTCTCTGCATGCATTTCTCGTGGCCCTCCTCCGCGAGGTGACGGCAGTTGTTGAGGATTCTTCACCGTCTTGCGAATTCCCGATCCAGCCCCCCCTATCATTGCAGAAAGCCTCCCTTCGGTGCGTTGAATACCTAATAGAGTCGGCCGGCCCGATTGAGCTGTCAGGTAAGAGCAATTGTCTTTCTCTCCATCTCTTCTTTGTGCCGGTTGCGTGCCCTAAACGAGGCGAGAGAAATGACCGACTTCAATGGTCCCAACACAGGCTGACTCCGTCCCAGAACATGCTCGCTAGCTGTCTACATCCTACTAGCTACATTAAACGAACAGGATGATAATATTGCTTGGACAGGTCCGCGAGTTGCGGCACCTTCGCGAGGAGACGGTCCTCAACATCGTTTGGGTTGGCCTCCTCAGCGTTCAGGCCCTGATGATCATCAGCCTCGCCATTATGGGCGTCATCAGGCGGATCAAGGCAAAACGCATGTTCAAGAACATGCAGTACATGAAGCTTCAAATCTTATAATCGAGTCAAACGTCACCCCTGGCGACATTGGGAACGACTAAGTCACCGTCGCCACGTCGATGCCAAGGCTGGCGGCTCAACCGCCCACAACGACATATCAAACGACCCTCAGCAAGGACCACAGCACCGAGCAAGCATGGACAGGAACATGAGAACAGGAGAACAGGAGTCTAGGAAAACGGGCCCTGATTGGCAGAGCGGCCCTCGGTGGGCGAGGAACACGGCTGCTGTTCCGCCGCAGGAGCCCAATGGCAGGCGCGAACAGTAGCAAACATTCATGAACTTACGAACAGTCTTCTCGCAGACCCAATACAAAACAAATTCTCTGTTCTCGTGAAGCTTCGTTTCCTTCTTGCTCTTGCAACCTCGCCTCAGACGTTCCCAAATCTCCTAATCACCACAACGCCGCAGCGGCATCGCGATATCATCAAAATCATACTCCTCGCCACTTAACAACCCGACCCTGAACTTTATTCATCATATTCACGGTCTTTCGGCGTCAGGAAAGATGCCTCCGCGTTGGCCCAGCAAGTTTGAGCCTCGTCGGCCAGACGAGTCTCCCACCATGCTTCGACGCGGCGCGAAGCGGCCTCACTCGGTCTTTGACGTCTCAGCCGGCGATGCTGCAGACCGATTCCGACCTGAGCACTGCCCCAGCTGTGGCATCAACAAGAGCAGCATGTCCAAGGATGGTTACCTCTGCGACATCTGCAACGCCCAAACCTGCCTCGAGACGCGACGGGCCTTCCAGAAGGCGGCGGTCGGCATCTGCAGTGACTGCGATGAACCACTCACCGACCAGGAACGTCTGGCCCAGCGCTACCTTTGCGAGAAGTGCGACCCCTTCAACCCCGAGGTTCAGCACATCGCCGACGGGCTGGTCGTCTACGGAATCCGTCAGGAAGCGGCCCGCATCGGGTGTGCCATGTACGACAAGTCGATGAAGCAGATGCTGTTCGAGCAGGGGCGGTGCCGAAGCTCCTTTTGCGGAAAGCAGATGGTCATGTCCGACTTTTACGACGAGACCCTGCGCGCTCCCTACCGCTTCACTGCCTGCGAGGAGTGCCGCGAGGAACTCACTCTAAGCGGCGCGCGGGAACTCGGACGAAAGCTCACTATGGATCCCATCCCCTCCCACCTGGTCGACTTTCCTTGCACCCCACGACTGCCATCACTCCAAAAGTCCGATGCCGACATGGCCGAACTCGAGTCTTTCTCCCTGACTCCGGCTGACGCGGAAGACGACAACATGGCGAGTGAAGACAAGCCTCATTCTGAGCACGTCAACGCCCAGGACCTCAATGCCGGGGATCCTCACGCCTTTCTCTACGCCGAGGAGTCTCCCTTTGACAATGCGCGAACTTGGGCTGCCGAACTTGCGCGCCCTCGTCAGCCTGGCGATGGATTCATCCGCCAGCAGCATCGCATTGACTGGGCACCTGACGCTATCATGGCAACCAACCCTCGTGATTCCTAGGAGGATTTCACTGGTGAAGGTATATCCGAAGCTCAACAAGAACAACTACGGGCCATCGACTTCCTCTTGGGCGACAGCGAGAGCGAGTATGATGATGAGGAGATGGCTGACGTTGATCTCATCCCTGAGTTGGACGATGCTACCATCTCCGACCTCGGTCTCGACAGCCCTCGGACTGATCCTGATGCCACCATCTCTGATGACGAGGCCAATCAGATTTCTGGGGAATTCATCGAGGACAGCCTCCCAGACTACAGCAGCCACAGCAGCGACAGCGATGGCGGAGCGCCTTTGGCCCGTCAGACGCCATATGTCCACATGCCTCATGGTCTCAGCTTTGAGATCTTTGTCGATGACGTTCTTGAATTCTACGGTGCCGACGCTGAGCCCGAAGGGTCTGGCGACAGCCCGCCCGTCCTCATGGACATCACAACTTGGTGGACCCATGGGCACGTCCAAAACCCGCCCAGCCCTCCTATCGCAGAGCCAACTGGCCTCTATGACGGTGGTGACGATGACGACCTGCAACCCTATGCACCAATCCGGGGTGGTCGCTTCATCCTCGTCAGCGATGCTGAAGACGATGCGGAGGACGATGCAGAGGACGATGAGAGCCTACACAACCAACCCAACCTGGCGAACCAGGAGAACCTCTCTCCTATGAACTTGGATTGGGACTAGGAGTAATAATTGCCCTACCATAAATGCCAAAGTAAGATACTACTTTTGCCCTTTCTCTCACATAATGTCAACTAACGAGTCTTTCCAGCAACCATTTTGATCCTGGCAGATTCTTCTCACAAACAAATGAATCATGGGCAAAAAGAAATAATAACCATGGTGCCCATTGTTGGTAACTTGAGCACTCTCCTGCATTCGACGAGCCAATGGACTCCAGCATCCGACTATTAGGATCGCGGAATCGTCTTGACGCCGTTGATGCTCCTGCAGCCACCCGACCTCATACACTCCTTTAAAGGCTTTCCTTTGTCGACATTTCTTGTTTTGACCCTTTTACACTACTACTGTCTTTTCGGAGTTGGGGAACACGGATTCTGTCAGCAATGACACCTTCTCGAGGACGATGATTCAACGTCGCTCTGAGAAACACAGAAACAACAGAAAAACAACCAAAAAAGCAACTAAAAAAAAACCACCAAAAAAAACCATTGCAGGACTCGACCATTAACAGCCCATGAGGCCGTTGAGGATTGAGGAGACGTGAAACAACAGAAGAATAACTATTCCAGGGCTTGGCCCGTTGACGGCACATGAGGCTGTTGAGGGAGGTAGTGGAAAACAACAAAAAACAACAAAAAACAACGATTGTAGGGCTCGGTCCATTGACGGCACATGAGGCCATTGAGGATGGGTGGGACGTGAAACAACAAAACAACTTTTGCAGGGGAGGCCGTTGAGGATGGAGAGGATGTGAAGCATCACAAAAACAACTTTTGAGGGGGAGGCAGTTGAGGATGGAGGTGACGTGAACGACAACCATGACGGGCGGGATTGAAGCGTGTGAGACATCACTTGTACGACTGGTGATAATGTGATGGTGATTTCGGTGGCTCGAGTGATTCCCAGTGACTAATGCCCTGCCTTGCTCTGCGTAGAACATGATGTAACTGTCTGCCGATCGCTTGTAGAAATGGCCCACCAGAAGTCCCTTTTCCGATATATGAGTAACAAAGTAAGTATCCACGACACTCCCCCAATGCACATAGAAGTCGTTCTGGACAAATCAGAATGCGAGACTCAAGGCCTGTTCGAAGCGTCATGACGGCGTTTCTAGGCTGCAGTCGGCCCCGGCGTTTACCCAATCCTCACAATCTTACCACCATGCCGAATGAGTCAACCTTGGTAGGCAGTGAAGACCAACTACAAATATCGTCGCGAAGGCTGAAATCTGGTGTAGTCCTGATGGTCAATTATCTTCTTCGGCCAAAGAGACTTTGTTTCTCTGCACTCTTACTCTATTGCATCTTCTGCCCTTCATGTTTGACGGTCAACGACGAAATGACATTTCGGATTGGGATGCCTTCTATATCCAATTATTAAACACTTGCTCAGTTCTTATCGCATCACTTCAACTCAACACGTCACCGAAGTAATAATGTCTCAATCCTTCGAGTCCCTCCCCTTCGACATCCACGTCGAAGTCGTCGGCCACCTCGACTTCTTCAGCGCCCTGCGCCTCGCCTCGACGAACCGCCACTTCCACCAAGTCATCCTCCCGCGGTCCATGGTCCCCAAGGACTCCATCTCGTCCTTTGTCGCGGCCCGCGACCAGGCCGACATCAACGTCACCCAGGACATGTTCGCCTGCTACCGCTGCTTCCGCCTCCTCCCCAGGCACAAGTTTGCCAAGAAGGATGCAAAGGGCCGCCGGGCCGCCCGCCTCGAACAGCGCCTCAAGCGCGCCTGCCTCGACTGCGCTGCTAGGCTACGCCTTCTGGATCACGGGAGGCCCGTGTCTAACGGGAAGCTGATCTACTACCCGTGCCACGAATGCGGCCGGTGCGGGACCCGCTCGGCCCGGTGCCGTGGGTCCCACTCCGGCTCCGGATCCGGCTCCGGCAGCTCCAGCTCTGACTCGGGCACCTCCAGCTCTAGCTCAAGCTCAAGCATCTCTAGCTCTGCCTCGGGCATCTCCGGTATGCTGGAATGCTGTGTGCCGCGCCCACCAAAGCCCGAGTCCGGCCTGGAAGTTCTCCCAGCGCACATCCTCCACAAGATCGCAGGCCTCGTCGACTTCGACGACGTGCTGCGCCTCGCGGCCGCCAGCAACACCCTCCGCAGCACCATCGACCCGATCAAGTGGACGCCCCTGCATGTGCGGTACCGCTTCGTGCACGACAAGTGGCAGGCCGTGTCCGCGGCGCTGGGCCCGGACGACGAGGCCCCCGCGTACCCGTGCTACACGTGCAGCCAGGTGCGGCCGCGGGCCAAGTTCACGGCGGCGCAGGTGCGGCAGGCGCGCGAGTCCCCCGGGACCATGTGGAAGATGCGGTGCCAGCGGTGCGTGCAGCGGTGGCACCGCGGGAGGCGCAACCTGGCGCGCGTCGAGCACCGCCGGCGGCGCCTGTGCGACGTGTGCGCGGGCATGAAGATGGGCGGCGAGGAGTGCGGCGGATGCCTGGAGCTGTACGCCCGGGGGCTTATTGATTGGCAGGCGATGCATCCGGTAAAGGAGGTTAGCTTGGCCTGCACCGAGGGGTTTGACTACGGGGACTTGGTTGATGAATATGACGGCATGTTTCTGGGAGAGGAGTAATGGATGCATGTCTAGCATTAGGCTAGAGGAATATCTTTCGTCTTTCAGCAAGCTATGCATCTAAAGATACCCTCGGTCCATCCCGAAACGCTTCTAATACAACGGCATCGTACCCTCCGTCTCCTTGAAAGCCGCCTCCAGCATGGCCAGTCCCTCCTCGAGCTGAGCCTTGGTAATGGTAATCGGCGGCGCGATCCGGAAGGCACCCCCAAAGCTAGGATGGCTGCTCAGGTTCGCCCAGACGCCGAGCTCGTAGGCGCGGTCCCCGATGCGCTTGGCCAGCTCCAGCGCCGGCTTCTTGGAGACGCGGTCGCCGACAATCTCGACGCCGGCCATGAGCCCCCGCCCTCGGACGTCGCCGATGCAGCCGTAGCGGGCCTGGAGCTTCCTCAGGCCACGGTGCAGAACCTCTCCGCGCTCGCGGGCTTTGGCGACGAGGCCGTCTCGCAGCACAATCTCGAGGACCTTGTCTCCGACGGCGGCGGGCAGGGGGTCGTTGACGTGCGTGGTGTAGAAGCAGTAGTCCCTCTCGACGCAGACGCGCTCCACCTCGTCGCTGGTGACGACGGCGCTGAGGGGAAGCCCGTTCCCGAGCGTCTTGGACAGGGTGAGGATGTCGGGGACGACGCCCTCGCGGTCGATGGCCATGAAGTCGCCGCACCTGCCCACGCCCGTCTGCGCCTCGTCGACGATGAGCAGCATGCCACGGGCCCGACAGTGCGCCTGCAGGGCCGCGAGGTAGCCCGGGGGGAGCACATGCATGCCGGCCGAGCTCTGGATGCACTCGACGATGCAGGCGGCCAGGGAGCCGCAGGACTGCATGTCCACCATGCGCCACCCGTACTCGAGCTCGGCCTCCCAGTCGTACGCCCCGTCGGCCCTGCGGAAGACGGACCGGTACGCGTTGGGCGCGGGGAGCATGAGCATGCCGGGCATGAGCGGACCCTGGCCCTTGCGGCCAAAGTGGTACTGCGCACCGAGAGCCTGGGCGGTGACACCGTGCCAGGAGGCCCCGAGGCCGACGATCTCGAACTTGCCCGTGTAGACCTTTGCCATCTTGATGGCGGCCTCGTTGCTCTCGCCGCCCGTCGACAGGAAAAAGGCCTTGTCCAGGCCGGCGGGAAGCGCCTCGCAAAGCCGCTCGCCCAGGGAGACGACGGGCGGCGAGACCATGCCGGAGAAGAGGTGGTCGAGGTTGGAGGCGTGGTCGGCGATGGCCTTGACAACCTCGTCGTGGCCGTGTCCCAGCAGACACGACATCTGGCCCGAGGTCCAGTCGAGGACCTTGTGGCCCGACGCCGTGTACACGTACAGGCCGCGGGCGCCGACGATGATGTCCTTGTGGAACTTCGTGCCGTAGTGGAGGAGGTACTTTTCCGTCTTCTTTTGGTACTCGTCCTGGTCAACGCTGCTGTACAGGTCTGGAGCGTCTTGCTCCTTGGTAGGCATCGGGCGTGAGTTGCCCTCGGCGATTGCTCCGGGAGTCATGGTGGGCAGCAAGGGGAAAGGTGAGATGTAGACTGAGGAGAGGTGAAGAACGAAGAGAGATTGAGAGGAGAGAAAAGGCTCAAGGTGATGACGACAGTTTCTTGGTCGTCTCGTCGTGAATCTTTATGCATTTCATCTCGTCCCCCCGCGGCCAACTTTTCCGCGGGAACCCACGCCCGTATCTCCCCCGTCTCACCAAGCGCCCTGCCACGAATCCCACAGACTGGGGAAGAACTGGTCCATCACAGACCCGTCGGGCAAGATGAAATCGTCGTCTCCCACGGCGCCATCCAGACCGACATCCTCGGCCGCAAGCCTCTCGACAATCTCGGCGTGCTGCGCGAGGCACACGTCTCCGAGGTCCCAACCATGCTCGTGCTTGTGCGCGCGCAGAGCGGCTATGAGTTCGCTGGCTATTCGGACCGAGCGGCTTCGTGCGAGTCCCCCCGGCGCCTTTTCGGTTTCCAGCGCGCACCGCAGCAGGAAGCTCACCGTGGCCGGGAACGAGAAGGCGCTGCTGGGGAGCCAGAAGTCGGCGAGGTGCGCGGGCTGGAGCTCCTGCGTGAGGAGGAGCATCTCCTCCGCGGTGCGCCGGGCTTGGAGGTGTCGGTTGATGAGCGGTTGGCTGGCTTGGCCGTCGTCCTGTCTTTGCTTGTCGGCTTCGAGGGAGATGCGCTCGAGGAGGAGGCGGATGGTGAGGTAGGCGAGACGCAGGTTGGCGGCGCCTGGGATGTCGAGGTTGATTCCTCTGATGATTATCCGTCGTATACTATCATCCAGGCCGTCAATCCAATTATTCAGAGCAATTTCGATGTGCGTGGTAGTTCTTGGCTCGTCTTGCTCAAAATGGTGCATGTGTCGGAGATTCAAGTCCAAGACATCCGTCAGCTCGACGAGAGCGATATAGACGGAAGCCATTTGCGTCTCAGCACAAGGCGATTCCCGTTCGCACAGGCACTCCGCGGTCGGCTTCGGCACATTGAAGTGCCGTCTCGAGATGTGAGGAGGTGTTCCGTGCGCGAGGCTCGTCCTAATCGCATCTCAGCATCGTTTCCGGACTCGAATCGCACCGACGTACCACTTGTCGTGGACCCAGAGCGCCCACCATATCTTGAGCCTGAGCTTCTTCTCCGACACTGGCATCTCCCACTGCATCGGGTCGTGGTGCAGGCCGAGCGAGTGCGACATGGCCACGGCCGCGCCGAGGAGGACGCCGTTGCCTGTGAGCGACGTGGTGGGACGGCCGCCGACGTTGAGGAGGATGGCCTCGACGATGGACATGCCGGGCGACAGGTGCAGCTCCGAGTACGTGGCCTCGTTGGCGAGGTTCCAGATGAATCGCCTGTCCGGGCATCGATGGCGGGATAGCACGGGCGAACTGCCCCAGAAGGCAAGGGAATGCGCGTACAGGCAGGCGATTAATGCCGGGGATATGCCATCTTTGTGGTCCCGATACTGTCTGCGGAACGACGACTCGTCGAGGAGGGGGAAGCATACATTGACCTTGTTGAAATAGCTGCACCACGTCAACACTTCGGTTGCACCCGTGTGCAGGGCACTTACAGGTCGACGACATGGCTCTCAAACGGCTCGAGGAGTCTCTCAATCATGTCCAACTTCTCCGCAGAAGGACTCCGGTTGACAGCCATGCCCAGCGGCCGCTTCTGCACCATGGTGAACAAGACGGGCTTGGATCGACTTCCCGGCACGGGGATCATCAGTCGTGATGCTCGAGTCGCTCCTGGCACGGAAGACAGGTAATCCGACAAGACTTGGTTGTCCGACGTGGCTGCCGGGCCGACAATGTGTAGGTTGTGCTGCTGGTCGTCTGCCGAGCCCAATGCCAGCGGTGATTCCCCGACGGGCGCAGTCGGGACCGACGCCGACGCTGACGGTCCGAGAACTGAGTCGTCGGCTCCGGGTACGGGGCCGGGGGTCAGGGACGGGGCCGGAGCACGACGAGCCGGGGCGGCACCTCCAGAGGACCTCTGGCGCCGATGCCGGGCAGGCTCCGGGGCTCTCCTGGGGGTTCCGGATGGGCCATCGGGGTACACGCAATCGGTGCAGTGGGCTCGACACATCAAGCAGACTTCCGACGAGGCCTCGGACTGGCACCGCGACTTGCGCCGACGGCAGGGAAGACAGGCCGGTCGCAGATGAGACCGGTAGGGGCGGCCATTAGACTGTTGCTGCATGTCGCTGGTGGTTTGGGAATTGCTCGTTTCTCATTGAGAGACAAACACGATGACTGGCCGCGGAATCGACTCAGAAACTGCAACCGGTAAACGTGAGGGCATTTCCAGACCCCTCCGCGGGAAGTTGGCTGGGCACAGTCTGGCAACAGTGTCCGGATAACTGTGCTTCCCCGAGAATGTACGGCCTCACGGAGCATCACGCAACTGGGAAAAAAAAGAAAAAAGAGCACAAAAAATAAATAAATGGAAAATATTGATTCCGTGCCGCAGCGAGATCTTCCCCAGACGGTGGCCGACCTAAGATCACGTACGGCACCTGAGAATAGGGGCGAGCCCGATCAGAAGATGATCCGCCAGAGATGAGATGGGGGCGGGTATTTGCCGCATTTCGGACGTGTCGGCTTGATCTTGAGATTTACGAGAAAGATTCTTGTGTGGTAGCGAGTCGAAAGTCTTGCTGCGTTGGTGTCTTTTGCTTCCATGTGTTTGGATCTTTAGGGTAAGAGGATGAGGAGAGACCAACCGGTTCGTCTCAAGGCAGACATTATTTTTATGATTGCTTCAATAATATGGGAAATAACCAAGCAATCGCTGCAGATAATACACTGAAGAATATCACATGTTCAGTGCCTCGATTCAACCACTCTCTCCAGATGAGTAAGAGAAAAGTCCAATTCGACCCCCTCAGATCAACCTACAACCCCTTGCACCTGAAAATTTCCACGCTCGCTGCACAAGTCTCCCCATCGCGTAATGAGGTGGAGTATATGGCATGTTGGATGTCAACAAGAAGATGGCGCGCGTGCAAAGTACGTAAGAGCCGGGAGTAACCTCTTCTTGCCTCTCGCTCATCTAATTGCCAAATCTCTGGAGAGGGATTTTCGCTCGACTATCTCCTCCCCTTTATTCGACCCAATATTGCTCGGGCGAGAGTGATGGACTCGCCGCGGCGTGGAGGACATGGAAGAACAGACCCGAAGCATGGATATCATCATCCCAGAACAAAAATACCCCGGTTCTCGAAGAAAAGGAAGATGAAATGAAAACGAGCCGAGAGTCTAGAACACATCCGGCAACAAGGGCCCATCTCAAGATGCAAACCAACCAGAGGAGCCATGTTCCTTCTCGCTGCCTCGCATCGCCATGCCAAGCAAACGCCGCTTGCGCAATTTGCACCTTTTCGCTCAGGGGTTGGTTCGTTGCTTCTTCTGCCAGGTCTCGGAGGTTTTTCGCCATCTGCATGAACCAACACGAAAGAGCCTCGTCCAGCATCTAAAGTGGTTGCCTGGAGACGCCTCTTCGCCCGGCAGTCTCGCCATTCGCACCACTCTCCTGCTCGGCACTGGGGTGACGGCGGCATCAAGCGACCCTCGGACGATGTGCCCTTGCCCGTAGAGCGTCTCGCCGTAACTGCAACGTCGCAGAGCACCCTGGATCCCGGCCCGCGACGTTGACAAGAAGTGTTGGTCGTTCTGCATGTTGGTTCCTCTGGGATCGTGCCCGAACAATGTAATATCAGACACCCAACCGGACGGAAAAGCCCCGATGCGTTAATGTACGATCGTGCGAATCGTGCCTCTTGGTCCATCAACTGCCATCCCAAGTGTCGATAGAAAGCAACATTTCACGAGTCACGACCCTTTCAAGGTGGATCTAATTTTTTCCTTATTTTTTAGCCGTCAATCTTCCCCTCAGCGGACTTGATCTCTGGCGGAGAGAGCGGGTCGATGAGGCCAGCACGTCGATCCCCGGGGCGGAGCTACGAGCGGTGTCCCGTGGGGGATCTGAGTCTGGAGCGAGGAAGAGAGAGAGAGAGAGAGAGAGAGAGGGCGAGAGAGGGCGAGAGATTGACCCCTTCGTCTTGTTCTCTTATCAAGAGCAGCTCCGCTCCTCGACCCATCGTCACCGCAGCTGTTCGGCTTCGTGTAAGACGACCGAGGCGTCTCACCACGCAAATGCAGGCCATCTCGAAGCCGTGGCCGAATTTGGGTGTCAGTCCCGGCGTGTTGGACCATTTGACTTGGTAAAGTGACACGGCAGCAGAGAGCCGTTTCAGGGGCGCTGGGCAAAAAGGGTGGGAATTATGTACCAAGACTCTTTCCATGGAAGGGCAAGGATAAGGATGATGGTATGCATCACACAGGGTGGTCGTCTCGTAGACAGAGGGAGGGAGACGGCTGTTTTCCCCTGGGCGCAACCAACACCAGGTTGCCTTCGCTTGCATTGGGGTCGGCCCCGACAGGCCCGGTCCTTGCCCCGGATCCTGCTCGGGAATGCTGCGCCTTCTGTCGTTCTGCGGTACGGAGTATGTACTCGGTTCGCATTAATGAATCACTGGCTCTTTTCATCGTCCTCGACGGGCTGAGGAGGGGCCAGCGACGCGACCAACAGCAACGTCGACTCGGACATTTTTCGCCTCCAACCGAACAGCACTAAGGAGCTTCTAAAGCCGTCAGCGGCTTCCCGTCCGACACGGGCCAAACCAAAAACGACGTCGTGTTGAATCGGTGCGCAACTGGAAGCGACATGGATCATGACTCGGGGGGCAAGGAGTTTTCGCATACCCCCGCCCTCGTCTCGCACGAGAAACCAACGTCAACCAACAGAGCCCAGCGGCATCCCTTCCATACCGCTTCGCTCCCTGTGCCTGAACCGATGAACCGGGCTAGAGTAGAAACCACGGCGAACAGACATTGTCCCCATTGTTCCCAGAGAGCCTCCTGGCGTGCGGCACGACGGACGACGGACTCGTCCATGGCTGCTTTGGGAGGACATGCGCTTGTGTTTCCTCCCCATCTCCTCCAGACAAATGCCATCCCACGAGCCAAACAGACGACGGTGGAGTCCCCTCGCGTTTCTCATACAGGCCAAGACCCCGTTCCCTCATCACCACGCGAGGGGTCCCCCTTCGGGATCCTCCTCGGCTCGCCTCCCCGGTTCCATCTCCCAGCGTATCACGCCTCCCGAAATCATAAGAAGCCCACGCCGGGATCATGCTAGACCGACATGCTGGCCTCAGTTTCCGCCCGCCGCCTCGCCCATGAAAGTCGTCCAGCACGAGGGGGGCTGCTGCCGAGGGGGCGAATGGGCGCCCTTTTCAGGGAAAGCTCTTGGGAGTAGTAGCGCGAGCGCCGCCGTTTTCCCCAGCTTCTTTCAGCTTCCCCTAGTCCTATAGTTCGGGCTTGACTTAGTCTCTTAATGATGCCATGCGGCGGAAGCGACGTGAGCTCTTCATATGCTTCTTTGCCCACCGGTGGACTGGTTGTCGTTCGTTTGTGCCTTAGTCTTGACCCCCCCCCTTAGCCCCCGGACTCGGGCATGCGAGCGAGAGTCGTCTCGCCTTTCTTTAAGACGCAATCGGCGCCAAGTCGAACATCCCCCCCGAACCAACAACCGTCGAGAAGAAGCGAAACCATCGAAAAAAAGAAAAGAAGAAAAGAGGAAAAAAGAACGCCGGGCACCTCTACGCGCAATGGCGAGCGACCTGTCCGGGGCGCTCTTGGCGTCCTCGGTCGTCATCATGTGCATCACCTCGCTGGCCATTGCCATGCGCCTGTGGATCAGAGCCAACCTGAAGACGACGGGAGTAGACGACTGTAGGAAGCCATCCGCTCGATACTACAGGATGAAGCGCTGACGATGTCCAAAAACAGACTTGATCACTTCCGCTTGGGTACGCCCAGCCTCGACCCTTCCCCCCTTCCCCCTGGATAATGGACGATCTTTCCCTGAACCCAACACAAACTAATATCCAGCCAACAGGCTTTCTTGATGGCACTATGCATATCGACGCTGTTGGGTGAGCATCTGTGCCCGACCATTTGTCTTGGGAGGACCGTCATCTAACACAGACATAGCTAGCAGGGTTGGCTTTGGTCGACACCGAAAAGTCGTGAGCGACGAGGACTACGAGATGTTCCTGAGGGTTGGGTACACTCCACGATGTTGCCTCGGCGGTTTGCTGACCGGCTTCTAGTACACGACGGTCTGCTCGGCCACGTTTAGCATCGGCGTCTCCCTGGCCAAGTCGTCCTTTGCCGTGCTCTACCTGCGCATCCAGCCCAGCCGCGCGTTGCGCATCGCCAACCACCTGCTGGTGGCGTTCCTGACGTGCCAGGCCATCGAGGAGAGCTGCATCGTCATCTTCAAGTGCAAGCCCGTGTCGGCGTCGTGGGACATGGAGGCACTCGCCACGGCCAAGTGCCTGAACCTGCACGTCATGTGGTGGACCACGGTGAGGCGTTATCGTTTCTGATGATGGGGAGGATGTTTGACTGACTCCGGTAGTTTGTCTTCAACATGTCGAGCGATCTGTTCCTGTTCATCCAGCCCATCCCCGCCATGTGGAAGCTGCAGCTGCCGCTGACCAAGAGGATCGGACTGATCTGCATGCTCTCGCTTGGTCTCTTGTAAGTCGCACGGGGAAACCGACAGACTGATACTAACCTGTCAGGGTCTGCATCACGTCCATTATCCGCATCGTCTTCGTCACCCGCATCGGCGCCGACGACACGTACGAATTCGCCGAACCCATGATCTGGTCCGAAGTCGAGCTGGGCGCCCTCGTCATCTGCTCGACCATCCCCTGCCTCCGGCAAGTGGTGCAGAAAGTCCCCTGGCTCAACCGCGCGCTCGGCCTCTCCAGCAACAAGACGTCGCAAAACTACTACGGGCAGTCCGGGTCCAAGAAGAACGGGTCGATCCCGCTCAAGAGCTTCAACCAGAGCCACAAGGACTACCTGCAGAGCCAGACAAAGTCCAAGAAGGACCCCTACTCGCGCGACTACGGGCTCACCAGCCAGGCCGTCGGCGGCGGCGGGCCGCACACCAAGAACGACAGCACCGAGGAGATCTTCCCGCACAAGACGGACGGCAACGGCGCCATCATGGTGACGCACGAGGTGGTGCGCGACGTCGAGTCGCACACGACGTCGTCGACGGCCGGGTCGGTGCATCAGGATCGATATTACGAGCCGACCGAGACTAGAAGGACGCCGTCATGATTGGAAATAACATACAAGCTGGAGGATGTGGTTAATAGGTCGATGTGTATATGGGGGCCGGCCTGAGAAAAGGAGGGCATTGGGATTGTAGGCTGAAGCGACGAAGCCCCCCGTCAGACGGACATATAGTAGATATAATACGCAACGCATATACTTCCATCTACGAGTGCCTGGTTTTGTTGACAGAGATGGATTTCTCTCAAGGCTCATGATGTCATCCCACCTATGGGTTATAGTCACGGAATTCTCCATCCTCTGCAAGAATCCCCACTACAGCGGCTGCTCACAGCCGCACATCTTCCGTAGTATAGTGGTCAGTATGCAAGCTTGTCACGCTTGAGACCCGGGTTCAATTCCCGGCGGGAGAGTCGCCACAGGTGTAACGCCTGGTTTCTTTTTTGCTCTTTGCTCGTTTTGTTGCTGTTTCTAAGAGAGACAGATAGATAGAAGTGAGTGAGTTCACAATAAAGCGCCAATCCATTCAGCATTCCGCCATCTTGGTGCAGCGGTGGCAGATGGAAGCGTCGCGGCTAGCAAACACGCTGACGACTTCGTTGATTGGGTCGAGGCCATGTCGCTTGCACAGGGCGCCGTGTCAAGGTAGAGTGTAAGAGTCATGCACAGAATAGAAAAAGAAAAAAACATCTTCTTTCCAGGCCTGCAGGCCTCAACCCTCCCTCTATACAACTACCTGCTGTTGGCATGCATCTTCGACGACGGCCTTGGAAACTGTCTCCTCGCCCCCGAACAAGGTCGGCAATGACTTCAACGTCAGAATTTGGTACCTGCTGGCCTCTGAAGGCGATACCACTGAGCTCCCGACAGGCAACACTGTCGAGCTCCCACGCCGTGGGTAGCAGCCTAGGCAACCCATCGGGGATGCGCCCAACAGTTCCGCCCCGCGGAGGGGTCTTCGTCCCGAAGACAAGCGAACGAAAGAGCCTCCAATGCTCGACGGTTGGGTTCTTGTGACGGAGTCCCTCCAGAGCCATTCGAAAGTCGGCCTGGTCGTCAGCTTACTATCAGACCTGGTTCCATTGGTTTCGAAACCCAACTACGCCTACGAAAGGCGACACAAGGAAGGCAAATAACTCCCCATCCCTTAAACAAGAATGAACACCCATTCGAAGACCATTTCATTCCCAACCCGATACCATACCGACAACTTGTCACCAATCCAGGCTAAGAAGAAGCCACTATTAGATAGACATGGCTATAGGATGCCAATGGCATGGTAAACAGTCGGATCGAACTAGAACCACCCGACACTACCAGACTGCCATGTGACGGGACACGCAGACCAGCACAAAGAGAAAACGAGGAGATGGGAAACAACAAGCCTCACCATCTAGAGCTTAACCTAGAGGGAGTAACGGTCGACTAGTGAGAAACGCTTCATGACGGGGGTCTACATCGCGCGCCGTCACGTCGTATACTGCATCATCAACTGTTTCTGCCACTTCAACGAGGTGACGCAGATGGCGCAGAGTGCATCGTCCCTTGTTGGTGAGATGGTTTTACATTCACCCATCATCATGCTGGGGTCCTAATGAGACGGGACTTCAACTCCAGATTTGGGGGCCTAGATGAGGAGGTACCAAGGTGTGCTCAAAGGATACCTCGGCGAGCTTAAAGTAGGCCACCTCCTGTTTGTCGTGCCACTCCTGGAGGGATGCTCGAGTCGTCGCTACCATTGCCGTCACTGTTATTTACTTGATATAACTTTTGACATTATAATGGCTTTATATTTCCATACTGTCAAGTTAACCCACCCTGGCATAAATAGTAAAACTCATATTGCAAACAAGAAGCACCATGGGCTTCATGAAACCATTATTATATTACGTTTTGTACATTAACTGCCGCCACTTTGTCGCATCCACCTCAACCATCACTGTGATTCCTCCCCTCACCACCCCGATTCATCACCACACTTCCCCCTCAGCAACACTCTCCAACACTCCCCCAAAGCACCTCTCCCCAACCCCCGTCCCCGTCCACTGCCGCGTGAGAAACCACCTCCTCGCCGCAAACTCCCCCGCCAGCTCCCTCACGAGCGCCTCTTCCCTCCGAAGTCTCCTCTTCATGGCCGCCAGCAGCGCCGCGTCGGTGGCGCTCCCCCGGTGCGCCGACACGTTGTACCACGGCTGGGCGTACCGCACGTCGTGCACGCTCCGCAGCAGCGCCACGCAGTGCCCCAGCCGCATGCACGCCTGCACGCTGTTGGATATCTCGCGCGCGAGCTCGATGCTTCGGTCCAGGGCCGCGCGGCCCGCGGGGTCCAGCTCGCAGCGGTGCGGCAGGCGGCGGCCCCCAGGGAAGATGCTCTCGTCCAGCGTGTCGAGGTCCAGCCACGGCTCGGCGGCGAGGGCGTAGGCGCTCGGCGGCGTGTTGGCCCGGTAGTACCGGTGCAGGTCCTTGACGGCGGCGCACGAGGTCCGGGCCGTCGGGCAGGCCACCACCTTGCTCAGGCGCATGCAGCACCCGTGGTCGGGACACTGCAGGTACGGCGGGAAGGGGGTCGCGGCGCCGAGGCTGGAGTCGCAGCAGGCGCAGGGGAGGGGAGGCGTGAAGGGGTCGACGAGGATGGCCGAGCCGTCGCCGACGACCGGGCGGGCATCGCAGGTGAGCGTGTGGGAGAAGACGCGGTAGCACATGGTGAAGGGGTTCAAGACAGCTGCCAAGGTGGGTGGGTGTTGGTGCCTTGGAATTCGTCTGTCGATGCCAGTCGAAGACGGAAACGCAGTCGTGATGGCCTCTTGTTTCGCGGTAGTAGAGATGGCCAAGGTGCGTGAACGGCGAGATGTACATTGGACGAACGAGGTTATATACTATCATGGCTATGCATGTTCCGTGGACATGGTCCTTCAGCATGCTGGCGCTGTGCTGTCAATGCAAACAACCGAACAAGGACTCTCTCTGTTCAAGGGGCATATGGTATACTCACTCACCAATGGGACAAAGAAGGCATTGTCGACCCAACGGCATTGTGCTGAGAACACGCATTAGAACACACATGATCCTGCACAAAGGGGTTGTTCACAGTGAAAGGCCCAAGAGGTCTCAATAGCAAACGCAGGCAAACAAACAGTGGGAGAATGAATACATCAACATGATAGGACATCCATCTAACCAACAGACATAATAACCAACCAGGTATCGTAAACGAAAGCAGCCAACCAGGCCAAACGCCCATCTAAGACGACCCAAACTTGAGAATCCTCTTCAACAACCCGTCCCGCTTCTCCTCCGAGTTCTCCTCCTTGACGTTGTGCTGCCCGACAATGGTCAAGAAGACCTGGTCCAGCGTCGTCGGGCACACGCTGTAGTGGCCGATGGCGAGCTGCTCGCGCTGCTCCTCGAGCAGCACCACGAGGTGCCCGATGGCGCTCTGCGTCACGTCGCGGCCGTCGCCGATGACGTCGCTCTCCTGGCGGCCCTGCGTCGCCGCGAGCACCTGCGAGGCCCGCACCGAGAAGCGGATCTGGCCGTGGTACGTCTTGTCGTCGACCTGCGCCGAGGGGAACGTCTGGCGGATCCAGCCCATCGTGGCGGCCGTCTCTTCCTCGGACGTGCGCGGCGCCGTCTGCGACACGAGGTGGATGTGCAGCGCGTCGCCGAAGCGGTGTCGGAGGTCGTCGGGGGTTCCGAGGGCGAGCATGCGTCGGGCGAGAATGCCGGCGCGTCCGGCCAGCGCGTCGGCCTCCTCCATGCTGTGCGTGGTCAGGAGGATGGACCGTCCGGGCACCGTCGCCGCCAGCGTCTTCCACATGATGCGCTTCGACGCCGCGTCGAGGCCCGACGACGGCTCGTCGAGCAACACCACGGTGGGATTGCCCATGAGCGCGATGCCCAGGCTCAGCTTGCGCTTGTTGCCGCCCGACAGGGCGTTGGCCATGCGGGTCGAGAAGGAGCTCAAGCCGACGGCCTGGAGGACGGCATTCACGTTGTAGTCGACGTCAAGAACGCCTCGCACCTTGGCGTAGAACTCGAGATGCTCCCGCACCGTCATCTGGTCCATGGCGTCAAACTGCGGGCAGACGCCGAGGTTCGCTCGCGCCGCCGCCAGGTCCTTCGTCACGGACACGTCTTCGACAAAGATGTCGCCGCCGTCGCGGCTGGGCTTGATGTCGCCGCGAATCATGGAAATCGTCGTCGACTTGCCGGCGCCGTTGGGCCCGAGGAGGGCAAACACCTCACCGCGCTTAATGCCAAACGTGACGTTGTCGACGGCCGTGTTCTTGCCAAAGCTCTTCGTCACGTGCACGACGCGCAGCCCGTTGTCGTTTGCCGCGCTGCTGGTGACTCGAGAGAGCTCGTGGGCGAGTTCCTCGTCCGAGTGCTCGGCATCGGGCTGCACCTTTTTGCTGCCAATCATTCCGCGAAGCGACGAGCCTGCAGAGCCCTTGTCGAACCAGATGAGCAGACCAAAGAGTACCATGGACTGAACGATCAGATACAGAATCGGCGCGCCGTAGAACATGATGCCGCCGGGGTTGGAGGAAAGCTCGTCGCCGTCGCAGGCGGTCGAGAAGAGATTCAGCGTGACAAACAAGGCCCTCAGCACCGATCCTATAGGCGCGAGTGCAGACACGACGAAATGAACGTAGCGAAGGTCCGAATCGATCCTGGTGACGGGAGAGTAGGTAATGACGCACATGTAAGTAATCAGGTAGACCAGGAAGAAAAACGTCTGTCCCGCCGCCGCCCACGCGTAGGTCCCGAGCTGCGTCTTTGTGAAGAGAGAGACGACGTAGGCCATGAGGATGGAAGCAATGGCGTAGAGGAGGAAGACGAGGAAGACGTAGCCCAGATGGAACCAAATCTCCGACACGCCGGCCCAGACGGCCGTCACGATGGCGGAGCTGACGACGGCGATGATGCCGTCGAAGAGGAGGTATGCGATCCAGAGGGGGAACGGCCGCACGCCGTTGGAGTACTCGAGGCCGCGCACGAATCGGCGTCGTTCCATGCTCGGATAGAGGGCGAAGAAGGCCGGGTAGACGGACAGGGCGATGCCCATGTACACGACCAGGTTCAGGGCCTTGCCGGTGCTGGGGCTGAAGGGCACCTCGAATTCGGACCACGTCGTGGCGATGGACGTGTTGGTCAAGACCACGTCGAGGAGCTGCTGGGCCAGTATGGGGCTGGTAAGGAAGAGATTGGCGACCCAGGCCACGGTGGGCTCGTGGCTGTCATCACCAAGCCAGAGACCAGTCGTGACGTTCTTGCGGTGGTCCTCGATGAACTGCTGGAACTCGCTGAACGAGTCGACCGTCTTGAGATTGGACAGGGCCATGGCGCCGGCAGAGGCGCCGCTGCCGCTGAAGAGAGGAGCAAACAGGCGCGTCAAGGCAGACGTGGATATCTTGGAAGACGGGCCAGCCAAGAAGAAGATAGTGTGGTCGGAACCGATCTGGCTAAAGGCATCCTCGGTCGACGAGGTCGAGGCTTGGTCGGTGGGAGAGCAGCCCGTCGGGTTCCGGCCTTTGATGTACAGAGACGTCAAGCCGGCCGCGAGGATGGGAAGAAGAAAGGCGACAATGTAGGGGATCCGGTTCCTCTTGATAATGGTCAGGCGCTTCATGAAGAGGATGACGGCCTGCTTCACGTATCCAACTCTCTGGCCATCCATGAGCTTCAGGCCCTTGGCAGAGCCGGCTTCCCCTTCGGACCCCTTCTCGTTCTCGTTTGACGAAACAAGCAGAGACCTGTCCGTGGTGCGGAAGGCCTCCTCCTCGCGAATCTCCTCGGCGACTTGGAGGAAGACATCTTCAATGGTGGGACCCGAGAAGCGGTACTCGTTGATGCCTTCGGCCTCGAGATGCTTGATGACGGCGGCGGCGCGCTGAGACGAGGGTGCCGTGTAGGTGACGAGATCAAAGGCGTCCTTCTTTGCGACTCCGTCGACATCGGGGCTGTCCTTGAAGCCCTGGTCCTTTGGCACGTTGACTCGATAGCCACCGCCCAGTCTATCCTTGAGCTCGACGGATGATCCCTCGGCCCTGAGCGTTCCCTTGGACAGAATGGCAATGTGGTCAGCGAGGAGATCGGCCTCGTCGAGGAAGTGCGTCGTCAGGATGAGCGTCCTCCGACCGCGCTCCGCCAACAAAATGTCCCAGAGCTTTCGACGCGACAGAGGATCGATGCCGCTGCTGACCTCATCAACGCAGCAAACCGCACTGCCGCCAGTCAGCATCATTCCCAGCTGGAGCTTGCGCTTCTGGCCGCCCGAGAGCGTCTTGGCAAAGGCGCGGCGCTTCTTCCACAGGTCAATGGCCTTGATGAGGTCGTGGATTCCCTGCGTCGTCGCGCGGGCGTCGGGCGCCTTGAGGTGGTTGAAGATGCGGATGTGCTCCTCCACCGTCAGGTCGTCCCAGAGGACGTTCTTCTGAGGAGCGATGCCCAGGCCGCCAGAGCCGTCGATGGTGATGGATCCGCTCGTCAGCTTGTTCATGCCGGCAATGGCATCGAGCGTGGTGCTCTTGCCGCTCCCGTTGGCGCCGAGGAGAGCAACGATCTGGCCTCTGCCGACGTCGAAGCTCAATCCATCAACTGCCTTGACGGGCTCCTTCTTGGCACTGCCCCTGCTGAACAGGCGGGAGAAGATTCCGGGATAGTACGTCTTGGAGAACTGTCGCAGTTGCACTGCATGATCTCCGAGAGTAGCAACATCTTCCTGGCGAAGCAGAATCTTGCGGCCCTTTGTCGAGTTGCTGTAGAGGGCACTCTCGATGAGGGCGCCGAGCAGAGGGTAAGCGAAGATCTGAATGATGAGGAAGACCCAGATGACGATGCCGGGGATCTGCGAGGGGCTATCGGGGCCGACTTGGACGAGGTTGGTAGGCCTGCCGACCTCTTCGAATCGAGCCATGTTCGTGGTGAAGTAGACGTAGGCACACGGGGAGAAGAGCAGGGACAGGATGGCAACGGTGCCGGTGCCGGGCGAGGTGATGGACTGGGCGAGGATGCCGAGGAGCATGCAGGCGAGGATCGAGGTGACGCCGCTGAGCTGGGCCTTCTTGAAGAAGGAGGCGAACAGGACGGCAAAGGAAGTAAAGGCCAGGCCAGCGAGGATGTGGAAGATGAGGACGATGCCGATGCTCGTCTGGGCAAAGACGCCCTGGCGGATGGTGATGGACCCGAGCACCCAAGCAGGAGCGTAGATGACGGAAAAGGACAAGTGATGGGCGATGATGCGGGCGGCCTGGGCCATCCAGGGGCGGCGGACGGGCATCATGGAGTCGATCAGGACAGACATGCCCGTCTCGCGCTCGGTGGCGATGAAGCCCGTCAGGTGGTAGGTGACCCAGATGACGGTGGAGATGAAGGCGACGGCCATCCAGCTGGTGATGATGTTCTGGTAGACCTCGCGGATGCGGTCCTCGCGCTCGTCGGGGGTCAGCGTGGTGAAGGGGTACTCCTGAGTGTCGTCGAGGGCGGTGCTGCGCGAGCTGTTGAGGCGCACGATGATGGCGTCGACGGCGCGCTGGACGGGGAGGAGGTAGATCTCCTGGTCGTTGGAGGCCGAGTCGACGTCGATCTTTCCGACGCTGTTGAGGAGGGCGCCGTCGGTGCGGATGGTGTAGTTCCAGACGCCGCCGTCGCCCTCGCCCGGCGAAGAGCGCATGACGACGGCGCCGAAGCACGTCGACACGCCGCGGAGGCTGCTGCGGCACTCGACGGCCAGCTGCTCCTCGTCGTCGACGCGCACCACGTCCACCAAGTCGCCGGCCTCATCCGCAAAGGCGTCGAGCACGCGGTCGATGCTGCCGCCCGCGAGGCCGCTGTTGACGAGGACGAACTTGTCGCGGCTGCTGCTGCGGGCGTCGCCAAAGGCCTCGGCGAGCGTCTTGACGGGCCGCGGCGAGGCGATGCCGAAGACGGCGGGGGGCACGAAGAGGTTCTTTGCGAAGCTGAAGAAGGAGGCCAGGATGAGGGGCAGCAGGAAGGCCATGATGACGCAGAGCAGCAGGTGGCGGAACAGGAGGATGCGCAGGTTCTTGCCCATGAGGGTCACGACTTGGTTGAAGAAGGTCATGATGGGCAATGGGCCCGGGGGGCAATGGGGGAACTCGGGGGTGTTATCGATGGCAATTGAGTTTAGTTGAGTGTGTTCTCGATGGTAGTTGAGTTGAGTCTATGAGATGCAGATGTAGTTGAAGTCGGATTCGACAACGATGAAAAAGCAAGGCTGGGAGAAGCAAGTATTACACTGTACAAAGGAAGAATGGCGAAGAAAGGAAAGATGGACAGAGGCGGCTTCAGCAGAGAGCCTCACGCGCGGCCATGCTCCAGTCGAGTCGACGAAGATGAATTGATGAAGCAGGGGATGAGATGAGGCCCTGGTCTGTGATATATTGGAGTCTGGGGGCGGACCGGTTTTTGTACGGTTCCCGCGACGGGCAAGTTTAGAAGTGGTCAGTGGGCGCAGTGGACCGCCAGCGGGAGCATCAGTGGGCGCGTTTTACTTGGCGGCCCCTGGAAGTTGTGCTGGTTGCCCTGCGAGTTGATGGTTGCGGAATGGTTGCCAATGCATGGATGCATCCACCTCCCGTCTCTTTGTGCCTGAGCCATCCTCCTGTGGCTGTGTGCACTCTTCGAGATGACGACGACCTCTAGTCGGGTAACCAGCCCGAGTCGGCCTCGCTGCACGATACCCAAGGAGCATCGTGTTCCCCGTATTGTCGTTGAAGAGATTAACGAAGCTCACCCCAACTGAATGATGACTCCCGTCGATCAACATCCTCCATCAGCACCTTGTCTCTTCGTATCATTATCGTATTCCAACACCTCTGGGCTGACAGCATCCAATTCGCAGTCTGCTCGAATCACACTTCCTCTTCTGGACCACCGGCCAGATAACCCCCCGAACTCCGATCCCTCCATAGCCTGCCACCTTGATCCCTGCCAACCCCCTCGTCGTATTCCTCGGTTTTGCTCGTCAATTGCGAAATCCTTTGCTTCCTTTCCTTGGCGGCTCCATTCATTCATCGCACGAATGCCAAGCAAAGTCTACCACGCTCATCACACCCACGTATAAGCTTGGCCCGAGATGCTCTCCAGCATCGACGCTCATATGTTCGTCAATGAAAATAAACATGCAACATCGCAACACCGACTCGCATTCGTCGTGTTTTCGTATCTGCATCATCCAAAGACCGAGATGAAGACTCGTCTCACACCATTCGCTCGCTGTCCATCTTCCCACCTCCCATTCCAGACATCCATTGAACCTGCACAGCCTCAGTCCAGAGTCTAGGCACCCGTCACAATCCACCCCAGCGAAACCATGTCCCTTCGTCGACTCTTCCAGCCCCGGGAATCTCCAATCCGAAATACGAAAACACGACAGGGGTAATATCCAACGTATGGAGTCAGCCCCCGTCCGGAAGAGGCCCCGGTCCCGGAGCGGTACTTTGTTTCAACCCCGCCCCGAGTTGATGCACCGGCGACTGCCGCTCCGTCGCACGAGGCTCAGTAACCACAGAATCAACCTGCCAATCAACCCCAATCAGCCTCAATCAACCCAATGGAAGCCAGAATGCCTGGGCGCGTCATCCCGTCAGCCCTACAACCTCTTCGCCTCGCCAGTGCCTCGCGGCGTAGTCATCGTGATCCTTAATTGCTCATGTCTAGCCAAGCCTTCTCCCTTATTCAACCAGGAAACCTCCTCCCCCATCATCGTCGTCAGCCATGTCAAACTCCTCCGTCGTATCGCTCGGGGCGTTTTCCAGTTCCTCGTCCAGTTGCGCCTCCCTCGCTGCCTTGTCGTCCGCTCGTCTCCTCTCCTCCACGTCCACCCCGCTCCAGATCTGCTCCCTGATTCTCAATCCCATCAGCAACTTCCTCCAAGCCCTCAAGGCGCGGTTCTTCCGTTGTTCGTCGGCGGCTTCCTGCTCTAAATGACCAAATCCCTCAATGGCTGCCCGAACCGCCTCTTCGTACTCCTTGGCAACCACTACACCGTGGAGAACCGCCGTGCCGTGTCGTCCCTTAAACTGAAACCCGGTCAAGGCGGGCGCATAGTCCACTCCTACCACAAAGGCTGCCCTCGAGGCATACTCGTGAACGATGTGGACGCCTCCAGGGGGTACCATGCTTGGGACGTACACGTCAATGTTGCCAAACTTGTTCTTAGGGACCCTTCCATTCCTCACTGGCTGTGGAACGTAGAGCATCGTCTGGTCTTCCGTGTATACGGGCGTGCCTGCGTCTCCTTGAGCGTCGTCTTCCTCCTCTTCAAACCGGGACTTTGGTCGCGCCTTCTTGGGTAGCCACTTGGCCGGTATCTCCATCGGCTTCACCTCGCGGCCCATCCGATACCACTTGTCGGTGGTTCTGGCGATGCGGACGTCCTTCCGACGGTAAATCTTCTCCAAGGGGGCTCGGCTCCCAGCACCAACTGTCCCCGAAGGTGTGGCGCCCGGGATCAGGACCTCGTGACGTCGCATATGCCGTTCCAGGGCATAGATGGGGTGGTCTTTGAAGTCTTGGACATTTCGTGGCATGGGTTCTCTAGCCTCGACGCCAGCGAGTTCGTTGTCTTCAATCTGGTCCAGGTCGGTCGGCGTCCGCCGTCGATACATCTTCATCACTCTTCTCCACCACTCGTCGCCTTTCTCGGCCGCATTGCCGATCCGCAACTTGCGAGTCTTTGCCGTGTATGCTTTGGCGTATCTTCTAGTCACGTCCTTTGCCGTTCCATCAGCTTCAAACGCTACAACGTACGACAGAGAGTTCTCCTTGTCTGTTACGGGCGGCTCCAAGGCTTTCGGTTTCCAGAACGTATGCGTAACCACCGGGTCGACAGGCTGCCATTTCTGGTGGCCGACGTCGAGCACCTCGACCCAGTACACCGGATACGATGATTCTTTCATCTTCTTTGGGGTTTCGAATGTCGGTCGGGATTGTGGCGGCGCGACCTTGGGCTCAAAATTGTACGCGGTGGCATTAGGATGGCCCAGTCTCCGACGAGCAGTTGAACCACTTGAAGGTGAGCCGTAGCCTGCATTGGCCAGTTCATCGTACTTGGCCATCATCTTTCGCACCCGCTCCTCCTTTGCAGCCTTTGCCGAAGCCCGACTTTGTTTCGGCTTGGCGAGTGCCGGCGCACTAGAAACGCAGGCCAAGGGCTGGAGAGAGCAGACAAGTCGTGCTCGAACTCCAGCGCTGCGTAAAAGTGCGCAGTACAGTTGCGCGCCAACATCTCGGGATCCTTGAAGCTTCTTGGCCGCCTCGCGAAAATCATCTCGGTCGAGACATGAGTCCATGTCGCTCGGGGGGTCATACTAAGACTCGTCAGCCAAGGCTCTCGAGAAGACATGTTCGACGCACATCTTGTAGCTGCTCAGGGTCTTCCGCCCACAAAGCTCGCCTAAGCCCCCTTTCAGTGACTTCGAATTTTACTTTCCAGACCCCTTCAACGTGCTTGAGTCCATTTTTCAGACTCTCTGTCCGTCCAAACTGCGAAAGGTGCGATCCCGGGTTGAGGTACATCAACATCTTGTCCGTCAGGTACGGCCTCAGAGACTCTTGCACTCGCCCATCGTTACACCAATGATTGCGACGCGCAACGTGCGAGAGGAGGCAGAGCAGATGGGCCTTGTGAGTTTCGGCTCGCCGATCTCGGTCTTCCTTACTAAGCGGTTTCCGTCTTTCGGCAGCCTTCTTCGCTTCAGCAGTGGATGCCTCTTGCGCCGTGAGATTGAGCTCCAGCTCCTTGGGTTCTTGCGCAGAGCTGTCGCTCGGCAATGCGCCGAAATCAACGTCCTCGAACATGGCGTTTTCTTCGTCATCTTCATCGTCGGACTCCAGCTCCATCGTCTGTACTGTAGGCTTTGGTATGAGAACATCTTCGAACTCGACATCTTCCTCGTCTTCGTCGTTTTGCGGAGTCGGTTGACTGGTTGGCGCATTCGAGCCAGAGGCTTCAGGCTTGTCTATCGGCGCCTCATCCGGCGTCGCTTCTCTATTCCTCGTACCAGCGCGACGTCGTTTCAGTGGCCTTTGAGGGGGGCTCTCCTGTCGCTGTCGCGCAGGCGCATTCACGCCGACCTCATTGAGCATATCCAGGTAAATGTCTCCCCCAGTGGGCGTCGCTCCCGCAGCGCTCCGCCCGGCGCTGCCTCTTGTTGCGCGCTTCCGGCCGACCATGGTCAAAGCATTGCCGAATTGGAGAGTTGCGAATTGAGGCGCGTCGCGATATCGCCAGGAGTTGCTCTTGGTGCGTTCTGCCTGCTGCGTCATCGCCAAATGCGACAAGACGTGTCGCGAGGTCACGTGTCGCGCCAAAGTCATTTGTCATGTCGCACCAGGGCAATCTCTTCGCTTCACTGATCATCAACACCAAGAGATCATCTCAAGTTGCAACTGGCGACACGTTACAATCACACCGGAATTCGAGATGACGAAACATGCCTCTTGTCAAGAGCATGTCCCCAGTTCTGTACCTCGGTTGCTGAACTGGGTCCAGAGGAGTGGCAATTGATGAATCATCAATCAATTCATCGAGCAGGCGCTTTTTGATTCGAATCGGCCCTCGGCTTCCAATTTAAGACGCGACCTCTTTTTCTTGCATGTCATGAACCCGTCAATTCACAAGAACCAGGGTGAATGGCCCTCCTCACGCCGATAAGTAATCAAATAAACTTCTCAAAAGCTCAGCCCATTCCGCTTTGTCATCCAAGCTAGACACGCGGGTCGGACCATTTATGTACAACTCCGACTTGGACTCGACGGAATTCGCGACTAATCATGTAGGATCGTGGAATTAAATGCGTCATGGCGTCGACCTGCCATTGTGAGCGGGCGTTTCCAAACGCCATCGCCGGTATTGCCGTTCTGGGTCAACCTAGAGAGGGTGCCTTGTCTTGTTCGTGGAATCAATCTGTATAAAGAGACAAGGTGAGAAGCTCAATCAGAAGATGAATCATTCTTAACAAGAGCAATCGAGAGCCAAACACCTCATTCCAACTTACATCCCTTCCCAAACTCATCAACACTTCCCAGTTCAACCATGACCAGCAAGCGCGTCGTCCTCGTCTCTGGTGCCAACGGCTACATCGCCGGCCCAGTCATCGAGGCCTTCCTCAAGGCCGGATATGCCGTCCGTGGAACAGTCCGATCCAAAGCCTCGGCCAATGCCCTCATCGAGGCTCTGTCTCAGTACAAGAACGACATTGAGATTGTCGAAGTCCCCGACATTGTCGCCCCCGGTGCTTTCGATGCCGCCGTCAAGGGTAAGATTCTCATCAACTCTGGGAAACGCAGCCAACTAACTCTCGACCAGGCGTGTACGCCGTCGCGCACCTGGCCAGTCCTGTGAGCTTCGGCTTTTCCGATCCAGAGCCGATTCTGAAGACGGCTATCGGAGGCACACAGAGCATCCTCGAGTCGGCACACAAGGAAGCCTCGATCAAGAGCTTCGTGGTCATGTCGTCGGTTGCCGCCGTCACAGGCCAGAAGGATGGCCCGTACCACTTCACCGAGGAGGATTGGAACGATGAGGCTCCCGAGCTGGTCAAGCAGCTTGGCAAAAACGCGCCCGGAATCCTCATTTACGCCGCGAGCAAGGCTGCTGCCGAGCGGGCTTTCTGGAACTTTAGAAACGAGAAGAAGCCGTCCTTCACCATGACCGCCATCAACCCAGTGTAAATACATGGCCCACCATGACCTCGAGAATATGCAGCTAATTGAGCCCGACAGCTTCGTCATGGGTCCTCCGGTGGCTCTCGAATCCGTCGACAAGATTAGCGAAACGACCGAGTTCATCTGGAAGGTCTTCTCCGGACAAGACATCCCCGAGCCCATCTATGCCGAGCCGTCGTACGTCGACGTCCGCGACATCGCCCGCGTCGCCGTCTACGGCGTCGACCACGGCGACAAGCTCGACGGCGAGCGCTACCTCCTCACCAACGGAGTTGTCCCTCCCCAGGCGGCCGCCGATGTCCTGCGCGATGCCTACCCCGACCGTCGCGACATCATCAAGAAGGGCACGCCCGGCGAGGGATACCTGCCTGGATTCGCGTACCCGGAGCAGAAGAGCATTGACGGGTCCAAGATTGTGAGGGCGACCGGTCAGGGTTACTATTCGGTGGAGCAGACGATTCTCGACACGGCCAAGTACCTGGAGAAGTTTTTGTAGGCGCGGATGAGTGCTGGATTAATGGTGTGACAATGGGTAGATGGCAGGTAGATGGCAGGTAGATAACGAACCAATGCATTAAATTGGTAAAACTTTGAATCTTGCGTTTCCCTCCGTCAAATCAGTCTCTCAAGGTGCCAAACGTGGCGGGGCTTCGTCGCCCAAATGCCGAACATGCCCTCCCCTGCATCAGGCACAACCCACACGTTTCCCTATCATCGGGATTCTTTCCAGCTGCGCGATAAGTGAAGATTCCCACGGCAGTCGAGACTTCACACATGACCAAGCAGGTGGAGAAGAGGACCGATTGCCAATGTGCCGTTGGGATGAGCACATCCATTCACTCCACTCTATTAACCCATTGTCTCAACGTGCCTCTGGCATTTCCAACGTTCCCTTTCTCTCTTCAAATCAATCCCTCAAAATGCCTCTCATCGACGCCGACGCGCCCCCCTCGGACCCCGCGACTCACTACGTCGTCTACTTCGCCTCGGGCGAGCCCTCGTGGTGCCCCGACTGCCGCGACGCCGTGACTCCCCTCAAGAACGTCTTCGGATCCGACGACGCCCCGACGGCCTACGTCGTCCGCGTCGGCTCGCCCCAGGAGTGGAGGGGCAAGCAGATCAACAAGTACCGCAAGGCCCCCTACAACATCCAGGGCGTCCCGACCGTGGTGAGAGTCGAGAATGTAAGTATTCCAACGGAGAGAAATGTCTTGGCGAATCTCCTGCTAATGGGTGGGCTACAGGGCGAGGAAGTGGCGCGTTTGGGCGACTTTGAAAGCCAACAAGAGTCGTACTTGAGGAAATTGATTGCTTGAGTTGCAACATGGCGGTCATGCAAACAACCAGACTCAATGGTTTATAGGATTATATCGCCAAGCAATTTTTCCAGTCTCATCATTTCCCGCCGTGGCACGGTCTGTAGAAGTAGCTGACGTTGTGTTATCTCGTCATGCTCCAGGTATAAGTCCCTGCCAGTACGAAAACACGCACTCGTACCACCACCCTAATTCCGCCCTGCCAAATGTCCAAACTGCGATCGAGGGTCAAGGGACCATCTATGGGCAATGTCAATGTGCTATCCGTGTATTCTCCGTCTGTGCAACTGCGTTGCTTTATAACACTAAATATATTCGCCACTCCCCATCCGCCACCACATAACAAGCCGTTGTCGTATAGGGGTTAGTACACTTCGTTGTGGCCGAAGAAACGCTAGTTCGAGTCTAGCCAACGGCAAGTTCTTATTTTTGCCAATTGCACTTCCTGAGCTTCCTCGGTTAAGGCGGTTCCGAGTTCTTCTTCCTAGAGGAACAAGTACATGGTGATACAATCATACAAGCCGTAGTGGTTGTATTTCTTTTTGCCTTGAGAGCTACACACGGCTCCAGAACGTGGGTTTCCTCGATCCATCCCCGAGCCTATCTATCATCGCAAAATCCAGCCATTTTCTTCACATCCGCAAAGGCCAGTGGAGATCTTGGTTGAGAGCAACCAAGACACTTCGAATCGAGAGCCCGGATTGTCGATAGATCTCCAGACCAGTTCAATTCCAAATCCACATACGTCAAGTCCCTTTTCTGCATTACTACTTGTAGGCGGATTAAAGGGAAGGGAAGTCTTTACTTGGGCAAGTCACCAATTGGTCATGAACATGGAAGTTACCCTAGATCACCTTACAACGATGGCTCGGAGGCACTCTTGTCGATGTAGCCAGGAGATGCGACACTGATTATTACATGTTAAGTCGGGACTGGTTGTCTCCTAGCCTTCGTCTTATTTCGCCCTCTTCTCCAATGTCATCCCCAGCAAGACAAAGCTGTCTTTCGCTTGGCGACTTTGTATTTGTATTCGTGGGCAAACCTCGACTCTCGTATTGTTGCAGCCATTGACCGCTGACCACATCTTTCTACGCTGGCACGTAAGATAAGATGTAGCACTGCCACCACGATTTACTTAATGTTGTTCCATTAGGTCGGCATTTCGTCAATCCATTTCATTTGGGGGCCGGTGTCGGTAGGCAAAGCCGGGGTTTGTTGGGAATTCTTGCGTCCTCCATTCCATTGTCTTCACGAGAATCACACCCATTACTCAGCACAAATTCAACATACCTTAGACAAAGCGTCTTAGCTCGCCTGTGATCATCTTCTTCTCCCTAACCCCCTCTGTCGCACCTCGTAAGTGGAAACCTTCGTCAACCAAGTACGTAAACACGGGCTCGCGCGAAATCTCAGAGGTGGAATCGGTGGGCACGCATCAAGACGCCTACGGCCAAAGGAGAGAGGTTATAGGATCAATCGGCTCCACAACTCCCCATCGAAGAACAGCAAGTTCGGTTCCACTGCCTAGATAGTCAAGTGGTTAAGATACCTCGTTGTGGTCCCAGGATTGCGGCAATACCGAGGCGGCCCAGGTTCGATTCCTGGTCTAGGCATCTTACAGTCTCTTCGGAGACCTGTCTTTTTACACTGTTGTGCGTCCTGTCATGTGTCAGCATTGCCGTCTCAATTCTCTCGTGGTGATGGAGTTTTGGAGTTTTGGCATGTGAATTGAATTTCTTTTTGTGGGACGGGCGGAGTGGGGGGTGGGGGATTATGTCAGCACCTCCCTGGAGACATTTTCTTTTGAACATCAGCTTCGCGGAGACGAGCCTCATGCTTTGTGAGAGCTGGCGCGGAATTCGGTACGAGAGTTGCAGAGAGCTTCAATCTGAGATGACGCGAGGGGCAGGCCGAGAGTTGTTTTGAGGGCTACCGTTGGAGACACTGCCAGAGCCGAAGCGAGGGTTTCTGCGAGACGAGAGATGTTGCGAGGTTGCTGGAAGAGTTGTTCCGGCGGATGTGGGAGGTGTCAGGACAGCGTACACCATCTACAACATACCTTGCGAGGGTCATGCTGAGAGCCTCTCCAAAAGAGCCGCGACTCCCATCCTTGGCAAGTCTGCCTCGTCCTTTCTCAAGCATATCCAGTTCCTGAAGAGCCCCCAGTGGTATGTCAACCGTGTCCAACTATCTACGCCTTCTATCCCTAAGTACAGAACGCTCACTACTTCCAGTGACACACGCGACCAGTTGCACTGCTTGAACGCACCCAGGTCCTGGACGAGACACGTCGTGAGCGACTGGACTAGAATGCTCCCTTACCGAAGAAGTCCCTCCAGTTGTCGGCCTATTCCATCTCCCACGCCGACAACGAGCGATCACGACCCCAATTACTCAAGCGTGACCGACTATCATGCTTTCGTCCATGACCCTTGGACGATGCAAGATCGGTCTGACTGGAAGTCGGACGCTCCAGGATGCAAGTCGAAGACTTCCGCAGCGGCTCCCGGCCAACTTGACACCCCAGATAGTCCTATTTCGAGACCTCTATAGCCACACCGCGCGGCCACCTCCCTTGGGTGTGCATCATCTTCAAGGACGAGGACGAGGCAAGCATGGTGGCACTTGCAACCGCCTATCGATCCGATCACGAAGTGCCAGCAAAAAAAAAAAAAAACGTCCAGGGTTCTCCTTCTCACCAGTCGATAACGGTGTCCTTTTTGGGTCGGCAACCAGGTTTCCAGTTCGTCCCGCAGACAGTCAGCGTGCCGACTTTTTACACGCCCGGCCTGCAGCCTTTCGGGTCGCCCCATGCCGAGGGGCCAGCATCCAGGACTGCTTGCAGGTGCTGCACTCTCCCCCCGGACACCGCGGTGAGTTTCGATGATACCGACGGCATTTCTCTCGCTTTTTCCGAGTTCTTTTTTTCTTGTGGAATGGAGATTTGGTAGCTCCTCGGCCGGTTTGATGTACATCACAGCAACTTCATGTACATTAGTACAACACAGAAGTCACTCACGCTGATGTAAGTCTTCCTACCTCTCGCAACTCCCCGTGAGCACCATGGGCGTCCACACAAAGGGCCACCTTGAGGAACCTCGGTCAGCATTCCCCTTCGCTCAAGGTCTCAATGAATAGCCGATCCCCTTTGACCGAAATCGACCGAGCGGTTGCTTCACCATGGTCCAAATCACGACACCTTGGTGAGCGTCACCCCCCGACAGAACTTACCGCGTTTGCGTGCGGGGAAAGCTTGGTCGCAGGGACCAGGGATTGTGAGATTTCGAATGGTACCACCATCGGCTGAAGATGCATGAGATTGCCTCGATAATCTCGTGACTCTTTCGTCGCATGCACGTTTTTTTTCCCCCCCCCTCCCCCAGCCCAAAAGGTGTAGGGGGTCTGGTCGGGGCCTTTTCGGATGCGCCGTGGGCAGAAAAGGGCAGCAACAAAAAAGCACGCTGTTTTGGCAAAGGTGAGGAGGAGGAGGAGTGTGACTATCGAATTGTTTTCGTCAAAAAACGCCCGACAAGGGGACCTTGGCGAACGGGATGAAACCACTTAGAACGCTCTAGAACCAGGGCTTGGGGCTTCTTTTTGTTGTTCCTCGCCCGTTGGCGTTTGTTGTATATGGTACTTGGTCAGCCGTTGGAGGACGTATTGCAACATCACGTCGCATTCCATGCCGGTTCCCGCCGACTTTGACCGTCGTCTGCAAATCACAGCGTGGCCATTCATATCGTCAATATACAAGTTTAGGGCAACAACGGAACCGACCTCGAAACAATTCCCGACCGTGTATGCTCGTTGGGTTGCGTGGCATCCCTCGCGGTTGCTACCCTTCGAGGGCATCATGGACGGCGAAAGGGCGAGGGCGAGGGAGGGGGGGTGTAGACGAAAATCATGGCGTGATGACGGCTCAGTTGCTGACCATGCCAATCATATCGAACCCGTCTTGGCCGTGAAAGATGTTCTGCGCAGCGAGCAGAAGTCGGAGCAATAGGCAGGTGATTATGTGCGCTTCAGGAGAGGTGCAGCGAAACCTAACGCCACTTCTTGCTGGTGTTGACTAGGAATCCATGCGGAAGAGACGTTGAAGGGATACGATGCCTGGGCAAAGGTGTTTTCGGGTCAAGAAGGTCAGGTCTCACCGGTTGGAGAGAGCTCCCCATGGTCTCGATTACTACAAGGTGTGTGACCAAATGTCGGTTGTAGCACAAATCATGAAAGTTGACGGAGCCCATGTACGGTCGGTCCCTTTACGAAACTTACCTAATAGACGAAATAGTCATCCAAGGATCACAAACACCCATGTCTATCGAGAATAGCCGCACTTACACAACTTACATGAGGATTCCCCAGAAGCTATCCGGTACGTAGCTATTGCTGAGTCATCAGCCAGCCGTGCGCTCATTGGATAACCACACTCACACTCGAATCCATGTACACGTCAAAGCAGGACCAAGAAGATGTAAAAACAAGCAAAAAGAAGGCCAAAAAAGACGTTGTCACTGGAGTGAGTCGAACACTCTTCTCTGCAGCCACAATGCAGTATAATGACCGTTATACGACAGCGACTACTGCTCGTTCTTCACGAGGAACTGTGGAAGAGGTCTTGTTTAATTCGGTATAAGTCGACCCGATCTCACGGGTCACTCCGGCCGGAGCGGGGTCCGGGAGGTTGGTTCTTAGTCATCGACATCATCCATTTGCGCGAAGCGTCTCAAAAAACATCTCATCCATCTTCACATGTCTGGGAAACTGTCTGGGAAACATTCTTTTATTCAGACCAGCTATGGAAAAAGAGACAAAGGAGATTGCACACGAAAGCAATGGTATCCCACATTTCCACCCATGACCCCTGTCAATGCTCGCCAAACGCCGCGGCCCAATGCCGTATACTATAGGTACGCAAAATCTATCCTGACGATGCGAGTCTAGGTCTTTATTTGGTGAGCCAGCCAAGGTAGTCGGCCACGATGAGCGTCACCATCCTGTGAGAGCGTTAGCAGGCACTCTAATCAACCGTCAAACAACAAAAACTTACGCGTGAGGAGCGATGCGGACATAGTAGGTGCCGAAGCCGCGGTAGAAGCGACCGATACCCTCCTGCTTGGCCACCTTGGTGAAGCAGTCAATCATGCCGCGGTAGGGGACCTTGCCGTCGGGGCCCTTTTGCTGCTTCTGGAGTCGAGTCTTGACAAAGTCAAAGGGCAGCGAGAAGAAGGAGGCGAAGAAGCCGGCGACGGCGCTGGCCGTGAGCGTCTGGGTGCGGGCGCTGAGGTCGGTGCTCTTCTTGAGCTGGGCCTTGGCCTCGCTGAAGAAGGCCAGCTGGCCAAAGTTGAGGGCCATGGCGCGGACGACGGTCGGGGCGGCTCCGGCCCAGAGGGCGGCGACGCCTTCGTTCTTGGCAATGGACGAGAGGGCGTCGATGACGGACTTGTAGTTCTTTCGCTCGGCGAGGGGCTTGAGGCCGTCGCTCTGCATGCGGATGAGGGCGAGATCGGCCGGGTTGCCGACCATGGCGGCGAGACCACCGGCCGTGAGACCGGCCGTGGCTCGCTCGGCGAAGCCGACGGTACGTCCCTCGGCCTTGGCCCGCGTGGCCAGCTTCCCCATGAAGGTGTCAAAGATGCCCAAGCGGGCGGTGGTGTAGACGGCCTGGCGGAGGAGACCGGCCGAGAGACCTGTGTACAGGTCGAGGGCCTTGCCGCTGGAGATGATCTGTCGGGTGACGGACATGGCCGTGGGCTTGGGGCCGGCGGCGGTGCCCTCGCCGGCGAGCTGGATGCGGACCTTGATCATGTCGACGGGCTGGATGACGCTCGTGGCCACCATGCCGCTGATGCCGCCGTTGACGAAGGGGAGGGCGGCCCTCACGACGGGCGAGTGCAGGAGGTCGGCGGCGATGGCGCCCGAGTCGTTCCTGGCGGCGCCGATGACCTCGCTCGTCTTGGACCGAGCCGACTCGGCCGCCTGCTTGAAGCTTCCGGAGCTCATGTTGGGCGAGATGGTTCCTGAGATCTGGCAGAAGGGGTCCTGGGTATGCTTGACTAATACCCGATCAAGGCCAGATGGGATACGAGTCGGCGTGCTTTGGGGGAGGTAGGTGACGGATGGGAAGCCAGGGGTGGAAGGATCTGGGGTTGTGTAAGTGGTGGTTGACCAAGACAGGAACACGGGCGGCAGTGCCTGGGTTTAATATAAGATGGCAATGGGGGGTGGAGCACGAGGAAGAGGTGGTGGCTTCGCACCCGAGCACACGTCTCAGCGTCAGTGTCTCACAGGCTCATAAGACGACATTCAAGGCATCCAGGGCCGAAGAGATCCGGACCTTCACCTCGGCCGGAGGACGGGTCCGGCCCTGGGGTGGGGGAAATCATGGAGGAAGGACATTGGCAGCGCCTAGGGGGGAGGGGGGCGTCTCCCGAGAGAAGGGAGGGGGGTGCGATACGGGGGTGCAATGCCGCCAGGGTTCCGCCCGTCTTCGGGTGGATTCCATTTCGTGCAGGGCGTCTCTCACGAGAAAGGGCCAAACGACGCTGGGAAGAGATGAATGAGAAAAGGAGGCTTACAAGGGGGGTTTCAGGCGCGCGATCCGACAGAGGCAGGCGAGGACCCGTGGGGCTGCTTGGGGCTGGGGAAGAGCCGGCGGGTTTTGTTGGACGGAGATTGATGGGCGGCACTGGGGCGACGACGACGACGAGGAGGAGGAGGAGGAGATGCTTTTTGGTGCGATGAGATGCCGGATATCTACTGGTAGGCCCGGATTTGCATCGGAAACGTCGATTGGGTAAAGCAAACTAGCGACGTTGGGACTCCTCGGCGAGCGTTGAAGGATATTGGTCTCTAGGAAGAATACGGGATGCCGCGTCGGATAGGTATAGCATGAGGGTGAGGTTCGAGGAGAGTGACGTCTTGACGATGATGGGCGATGCACAAGTTAAAAAAAAAAGGCCCGAGGAAGAAAAGGGAGCAAAGGAATATAAGTTTCTCGACAACGGGAAGGGACGGGAAAGCTGGCAGACGCGGGGAAGGACCTCTCTCTTTGTCTCGCTGTTCGGCATCATCTCGTCTGTCGATGACGACGGTTTGGATCGTGTCAACCACTGGCGACCCTCCACCAGAGAACGGTCGACACACGGGTAAAAAGCCCATGGCTTGACTGCTGACCACGGCGAGCCACTCACCGAGGAGCCTCTGGCCTCCAAGGTTCAAGCCCGTTTTGCTTCCTGGCGCACAGCGTCGCAGTCGTCGCGCGGTGTAACTGTACATACGTTGGGGAGCATGTTACTGGCTGGACGCGGCAGAAAAGCCACTGTCGCATCCTGATGCTGGCCTCGCATCCTCACACCCTCACCTGTTTTTTTTTTTTTTTTTTTTTAATTCCTTTCTGGTAGTCAAGTCACTGTACGTTACTCCTCTCGTTGCTGCGGGGTTTGGGTTGGGTTGGGTCCCGTCCGGAGGGTGTGATGATGACTGATCACGGATGAGACGAGAACAGTTCCGTTTGGAAACGGTTATTTTCGTCGGCTGCAGCTTCTGCCATCTCCTCAGACTCACGGTCGTTGTCCGTTGTCCGTTGAAGCCGGCAAAAGGACCAAACAAGATGCCCCTTCTTCGCAAATCGCCGCCCTCCTGTGCAGAGGAGACAGAGGCCGGGCCGGACGAGGGAGGAGGAGGAGGAGGAGGAGGAGGAGTCACTGGCCTGGCTCTGGGTGCTTTGCTGGCCCTGGCTGGCTGGCGGTAGGTAGTCGAAGTTGGCGTTTATGGCGGCGGCGTGGGTACCGTTGATCCCATTCCTGGGCTGGGAAGTCTGGAGTAAAGTTGGGACGTCGTCGACGATTTGGAAAGCGGGGGAGGCGGAGGGGGTGCATGTTGGGACGCATGCGCTAGGCCTCTCTTCTGCCTGCGTCGACGCCGGGTGTATTCCGAGGTTCTCACCTCGCCCATTAGCCGTGGCTAACTCGAGTGCGTGGTGGTGGTGGAATAAAAGGCCGACTGCAAACTGCACTGGACTGGTTCGCACAGGGTTGCAGTCGACGCCTCTGGAAACAGCCTGCGCGCCCTATTCGGCCACTGTGTGTGTACGGCCGTGGCATCTTGTTGGACGGGGGGATGCAACGGCTATGCCGATGCCATCCCTCCCCAGATGCAACTGTATTCGTGTGTATGTATGTATCTGTAGGCATCACATTCCGTCGGGGCAGAAAAACCGCCCACGCCCACGCCACCAACCGCTGTCCAACGCCCGCTCGAGCTGTGCTCTCAGCTCGTAACCGTCCAGGCCTTCTTCCTCTTTCTTTCCCCCGGCCGTTGAAGCCAAAGCCCGGGCCCGGCCCGGGGAAGCAGTCAGGAAAACGGGGCGGGCTTTTTTAGCAAAGGTGAGAGGCTGCAGCATGTTTTGCTTTTTTTTTTTACAAAAGGGGAGAGGGCTTGCAATCCTGCATGACGAAAGAGTGGGAGGGAGACACGCACATGCGTCGGCCCCCCCCCTTCGAGAGAGAGCTGATATGATGAACATTCTGTCCTCCACTGACGGGAGATATCAACACTTTTTCCTTCCCACGGTGGAGAGACACACACAAAGTCGGACGGACAATGCTCTCGCCTCCCTTCTGGAAGGACGTCTGAATTGGTAATGTCTAGCCCGCGTCTGGTGAGGCGCTAATGACAGAATTCAGCACCACGGACCCAACAAAGGAGATCACGGCAAGCATCAAGCATCGGGGGGGGAGACGCCAGAGACCTCGGAGACACCAAAGCAGACCAAGAGACACCAAAACACACCAAGAGGACACCAAGGCGCATCCACAGGCGGCTCAATATCTGCGGGCCGTCTGCCAAAATCCTGCTCCACTCGGTGCTCGGCTCGCAACATCGAGGACACGCTCGGCTCGGACTAAAACACGCCGACGGGCGAAGCGAGCGCGCGACGAGGCCATCATGAGAGAGCCATGAGAAAAACCGCCCGTCTCGTAGCTGCTACCTGCCCGTCCCGCGGGCCCAAATCCCCTCAATGGCGAGACTGTCAGCCAAATGCTCGGGGCAAAACATGTCACAACAGGAGGCCCCCAGACGCATCATCACCAATGAACCCCCCCTTCTCCTCTCCTCCCCTCCCCCCATCCTTGACCACCCCCGGCTCGATCGCAGCTGCGGCCCTGGGGCTGGGGGAAGGGTTGACGATGCCCGCCCTGCCCTGCCCTGCCCTTGCGCCAGGGACCTGGAGAAGTTCCATGCCAGTTACCCGTCCACCACGAGGAACCATTGAGATGGATTCACACCCACACATGGCCCATGGTCCCCCCCTCCCTGGCTGTCGCGCCGGGGAGAAAGCTGGCTCGCTCGTTGGTTTTACGGAGATGCCCTGCACAGAAGAAAGAAGAAGCAAGGCCAAAAAAGCGCTCATGATTATCTAAACCGACGGCCTGGACCTTTTGGTCCCCAGAGATGGCGAAAGCTCAAAAGACGAGATATATCCTCGGCTATGGGCGTGGGCTGGTGCAACAGCTCACTCACACGCCTGCAACACGTCATTTTGGGGGTTTACAAGTCCGAACCAAGAGGCGCAGGGCGAAACAAGATTGGCATTGCGTGTTGGGGAAGGGTAAAGGACAAAAACCCATGTGCTCGAGCCCCCCGGACATGTTTGTTCGGGGGGAGAGAAGGGTTTCACCCCATGGAGGACTGTCCGTGGCATTGGGATTTCGATAGACGATGAATGGGTTGGAATGTCGTGAGGTTGGGCTCGATGCATGCAACCCCAACTTTTTCATCACACACACACACTCTCACACTCACACTCACACTCACATATGCAAGACGATATGGCAGGAAACGATGACGTCGCTCAACTTACAACAACGCAACAACACCACCACCAACAAAAAAAAAAAGCAAAAAAGCCACTGCAATCAAAACCATGCCCCAAATTCCATCGAGTCAGCGTCGCACAAGCACAAAAGCCCGGGCTCCATCAGACGGCATTCATAGTCCCCCCCCCTAATGTCCCGCGTTCCAGACGCCTCCGCGGCCAACGGCCCCAACGAGCCGCCTCCTCGGCCACTGACAGAACGACAAAAAAAAAAAAGATAGACGCCGCCTCTCGAGGCCCGTAGCGTTGTTTGCCAGCTGCGGCCCTAGGTTGCTCTGTACATACGGGGGACGCCCCTCCCCCGGCAAAGCCGGCGGCAGCTCTCGTCTCTCCTCGGCGGGCACGGCCACCAACCAGATGTGTCTGCCTCACTGCCTTGACTGCTCATCAGAGACTCAAGAGAGAGAGAGAGAGCTGTGAGAAGCTTGGGCCACGGTGGGGATCCAACCCTCAGCGGCTTTTTTTGGGGGTCGTATAGATGCCGCCGTGAAAGTGATGCTATTCACACCCCGTCCTGCCCGCCCGAGACAAGACCAAAAAAAGCACGGGAAAGCGATAACGAACCCCAACCCCCCCCCCAACCCAACTCTCAATAACCGGTCGCGGCATTCCACAGCAAAACATGCAACGTATTCGGACCTACCTTTGTTGGGGTGTTGTGTCTCCTCCTTCCGTCTGGGGGGGGGGGGGGGACAGAAAGGCCCAGAGCCGTGCAGGCCCTCGATGAGACGGGAAGACTCCAGATGTCGAGACCCAGACTCTAATGCTGAGCTAATGTACGCCGTGCAGCAGACGCTTTCATTCAGACGGCCGCCTAGGCCAAACTGTCGTTGCCGGTCTTTACGTGGAAATATTATATATCACATTGGAATCTCGACACTAACGACCAGAGCGAGAGTATGGAGTGCATGCCTCCGGCCATCTCATCTCATCAACCCGTCTTCGTCTCAACTCCCAAGGTGAGCCAAACCGAACGCACTCCCTCGGAGCATCACACCGAAAGCCCAACCGAACGACCTTTTCCTCGGTCAGTCTCGGATACCGTCGCCTTTCTCCAAACGGCCTCACCGGACGAGTCGGGCCCCCCCCCTTGCTTCTCCCCCTCGCTTCCCCCTCCCCCTCGTAAATCTCACCGAGAAGCTCCTGATTTCTCCCCTCAAATGGCATTATCCCCCGTGGAGAGGGAAATCTCTTCTCCCCCCCCCCAGACCTGGAGTCGGGGGCAACAAATCACACGACGCTGGCCCGGTCGATTGGTGCAATATCACACACTTGTGGCCTCAAAAGGCTCGAAACAACATGACATGGACACGACACAGTCGCCAGATTTCCCGGCTCGAGGTACTGCCGTACTGTACTCCATACCGTTCGCACTCGAGAGGGAAGGGGGGTAAAAGCAACGCAGAGTTTTCTTCTTCTCTGCGTCTCCTTCGGCGTCCTGCTCCCTGTCTTGCCGTTTCTACCTTTATCCCCTTGCCCTGGCTGGCCTCGTTGGAATGTCGTTCGGGATTCAATGTGCGACGGGATGGAGTGATTTCCCTTGGCAGCCCTACCAAAGCGACCAGCCCATCAGGCGACGCTGATTTCACCGCGTCAGGGGTGTTTCGATGGTGCTTGATTAGTGGCCGAGCATCTCGCATTATCGGCCGCTCCAAGACAAAAAGACCGCAGTTCTATGTCCGGGATGAGAGATGCGACATCTCCACCCGAACAACTTCAAACTCCACAATCAGCCTCTTCCCCATGCAACAAGACGTCGGCCATTATTACGCCTCCCCTCCTCCCCCTCCTCCTCGACTCCTCGTCCCTCGTCTGCCCAAGATTAAGACGCCGCCGGGAAGTTGCCGAGCCGGCCTCCATCCACCGTCACCACTGCCCCGTTGGTGTAGGCGCCCGCTCGGGACGCGAGATACAACAACGTGCCCGCCATGTCCTTCTCGTCGCCCAACCGCCGCATCGGAACGGCCGCTGCAGGCACGCTGATGATGTCGTTGCCGTCGCCCTCTGCCTTGCTGCTGCCACCCTCCCCGCCTCCGTAGAGCTCGACAATGGGTGCCGACATTTCGCTCGGGAACACTGCCTCGTCAGAACGACCGGGTTGGCTTGCAAATCAAGGGACGGGACAGAAGAAAAAAAAAAAAAAAAAAGAACCCTTCCCGCCCTCTCGATATCCGAGGTTACTGCACGGCAAATGAAATGCAAACATGACACAAACAACTTACACCCTGGCGCAATACAGTTCGCGCTGCCATGAATTGATCGGATACACCGCCGGGTTAGCCAAGGCCAAAAAAAAAAAAAAAAAAAGAACCACCAACCCAACTATCGAATAACCGAGCAATGCCGTCGGAATATCACTCACATCCCGTCCACGGCGGCAAACCTTGATGGAAACCGACCGAGACGAAAGAGGCCTCCGTAAGCTCCAAGAGAAGGCGAAGGACTCACCGGATATTCCACTGCGGCAGCGCCACGGCCAACTGCTTGGTCGCCAGCGTCGCCGCCGCCTTGCTCTGCCCGTACGCGAAGCCCCCCGGCGCCTTCTTGTTGAAGCCGCCGATGGAGCTCGTCACCACCACCTGCGACGACTGGGACACGTTGCCCGCCCGGTTGCCCGCGTCGAGCAGCCGCAGCAGCGCCATGGTGGTGAACCACACGGCCGCCGCGTTGACGGCAAACGGCCGCACGTAGTCGTCGAAGCCGTGCGCCCAGTTCTGCCTCGCCCACTCGTCGAGCGTCGTCGAGGGCGTCGCCGCCGGCACCTGCGGGCCCGCCACGCCGGCGTTGCACACGACGAGGTTGAGGTAGCCCGTGTCCCTCTCGATAAAGGCCGCCGTCTCCTCGAGGCTGGCCTTGCTGGTCACGTCGCACTGGATGGGCGTCACGTTGGGGCCGACGGCGGCGGCGGCTTCCCGGAGGACGTCGAGGCGACGGCCGGCGATGTAGACCTTTGCGCCGTTGTGGGCGAGTGCTCTCGTCATCATGAGCCCGATGCCTGTGTTCTCGTCAGATGCTGCTTCAAGTTCCATGGAGACGTGACAACCCACCAGAGCCGCCGCCGGTGACTAGGGCCACCAGACCGTTGACATTGAAGAGGGAATTGGCCTCGAGACTCGAGTGGCCAGAGTTGGAAGCCATCGTGATGGACAATAGTCAGTAGTCAGTAGTCAGCAGTCAAGTCAGTTGTCACTGGTAGTCTATCTAAGCCTCCGATGAGCCTCAACGAACGAGGACAACGCGAGGATGCTTCCGCTGCCGAACAGGCAAAGTAGATGTAAGAGGGAAGTTGCATCCATCTCTCAATAATGGCCTCCGGATGACGCAAGTCGACCGTCCGGCCCCGCACCCGTCAACCCCCCACCATCGCCAAGTGGGCTTTCAGAAGGTCGAGCGGATGAGTAGCCTCGCACTGTACGGCCTCACCCAAAACACGCGTGCGATACAGTAATCGCAGTTCCAGATCCCCACTGTCCAAAATTTGTTCGTTATCGTGAACCTGGTTTTCAGACATCACCAACGCCGAGCTCGATTCGGTGCTAAAAAAATCTACAAAACCCCCTCCCCCCCAGACACGCCGCCCGAAAATGCCAAAACGGAAGCGCTCCGGCCAAGTCAGCCCCCAGGACAAGCTCAACAAGCTCTCCGACGACATCTTCCGCGCCCTCAAGACGGCAAAGGGCTTCGAGCGACAGCGCCTGAGCAAGCGCCTCCGCGACCATGGCATCACGCCCGACAAGACGGAGCGGCTAGACCGCGAAATCGCCGTCCTCAAGGTGCGAGCGCCGATCCTCTATCCTTTCGTCGCCGGGACGAAAGACTAATTGACCTCCTTTTGCAGTCGCTCGACCTCCACCAGACGGCCCGCGCGCACATGTACTCGTGCCTCCTCAAGATCAAGGACATCGCCGCGTCCCCCGACCTCCCCGACGAGCTCCGCCGCGGCCTCGCCAAGCCCGTCCTCTCGGAAGAGGAGCACGCCACACTACACAACGTCACCAGCGGGCTGTACAACCGCGAGCCCGTCAAGCAGGCCGTCGACCGCGCCGTCAAGGCCGTCTGCGAGATGCTCGACGTGCCCGTGCCCGAAAGGGCGAAGCGGTCGCGCAAGGGCAAGCAGGAAGAGAAGCTAGAGTCAAAGGACAAGGCGGATGAGGTTACGAGACAGGTTGAAGACTTCGTAGCAGATGATGTTATGGCATCGGTGGAAGACGACGGCGACACAGACTTTGAAGGCTTCTCGGACGACGCGCCCCCTCCCGACAGCGAAGCTGAAGACGCCGAGGAAGAACAGTTTTCAAAGTACGACCACCTCCTCGGCGGCTCCTCCTCCGAAGACGAAGACGACTTCGACGACGAGCGCTTCGCGCGCTTCAGGGGCAAGGAAACGCCCAACCTCGACGACATCTCCCTCTCCGGCTCCGCCGCCGACTCCGACTCGGAGCCTGACGCGCAGCGCGACTCCTCCTCCTCCTCGGCCTCGCCATCCCCCGCGCCCGCAAAGAGGAAGAAGGAAAAGCCGGCGGCGCCCGGGCGCCCCAGCGGCTCGACCTTTCTGCCCTCCCTCATGGGCGGCTACATCTCGGGCTCCGAGTCGGCGTCCGACGTGGACGTCGCGCCGCCCAAGAAGCGCCGCGGCCAGCGCGCCCGCCAGGCCATCTGGGAGAAGAAGTTTGGCGCAAAGGCCAAGCACCTGGCGCAGCCGGCGCGGGCCAAGGGCGGCCGCGACGCCGGCTGGGACGGGAAGCGCGGCGCCGTCGAGGGCGGTGGTGATGCGGCCGGGGGTGGGCGCACGCCGTGGAAGAAGGGCGTGAGGAATCCGCTCGCGAGGCAGGGAGGAGGAGGAGGAGGAGGAGGAGGCGCGGCGGTCGAGGTGCAGAGGCCGCCGCCGAAGAAGGACGACGAGGGCCCGCTGCATCCCAGCTGGGAGGCGAGGAAGAAGGCCAAGGATTTGGAAAAGGTGGCGTTTGCCGGGTCAAAGATTACGTTTGACTGATTGCTCCAAGATACCATGATATTTCAAAATAGCGAAAAATACAAAAAAAGCACCCATCATCTCCGTCGCACGTACACCGGCAGCCCCCCCTCCATCGGCAGCGTCAAGCTGCTCCGACTGACCCTCTCGCCCTCAAAGGCCGGCTCGAAATCAAACTCGCCCACCAGCCTCGCCAGCACCTGCACCGCCACCAGCTCCGCCATGCGCTTCCCCAGGCACGTCCGCGGCCCGCCGTTGAAGACGGGGAACTCGGCCGGCGGCCGCTGCACCACGCGCCGCGGCCCCCCGTCGCCGTCGTCGCCGGCCAGCCACCGCTCCGGCCGGAAGGACTCGGCGTCGGCGCCCCACGTCGTCCGCGAGCGGTTCATGGCCCACGCGCACCAGACCACGACGGCGCCGCGCGGGAGCCGGGTCCCGTCCGGGAGCGTCGTGGCCTGCTGCGCCTGCTTGATCTCAAAGGGGATGGGCGGGTAGAGCCGCAGCGCCTCGTAGAAGACGGCCAGCGCGTAGGGCAGCTTGGCGGGCGTGAGGTCCTCGGCGTCCTGGCGGCCAGCGACGCCCTCGCGCAGGCGTCGCGCCACGTCCGGGTGCCGCGTGAGGAGGTACAGCGTCCACGTGAGGGCCTGGGCGACGGTGTCGCGCCCGGCAGAGAGGTAGTTGAGGGCTGCGTCGGCCACCAGGGCCTCGTCGCCGATGGCGTCGAGGAGAGATTGGATCAGGCTGCCGGGGGCGTCGGACCGGGACGACGACGGCTTGGCGGCGCGGTCGGCCACGGCCGAGGCGACGATGCGGCGGCCGTACTCCTTGACCACGGCGAGGGAGCGACGCAGCCGCGGCGCCGTAAACGGCTCGGTGACGAACCACAGCGGGTTCTGGAAGCGCTCGGCCGTCACGGCCGAGGCGTGCTCAAAGGCGCGCGCAAAGTCGTCGTCGGCGCCCATGTCCATGTTGTACGCCATGCGGCCCATCAACCGCGTCGTGACGCCGAGCACGACGGCCTGCAAGTCCACCACGCGGCCCTCGTCGGCGCACCGCCCCAGCGCCTCCACGGCGCCGTCCACGAGCCGCGGCAGCTCGACGCCCGCCAGGCGGCGCAGCGTCCCGGCCCCGAGGAAGCGTATCCCCGCGCGGCGCTGCAGCCGCCACGGCTCGCCGTCGGCGTTGACGATGCCGTGGCCGAAGAGGGCGCGCGCGCGGTCCTTGAAGAAGGCGCCCTTCTCGAAGACGGCCTCGCGGTCGAGCACGAAGCCGAGGTTGCGCGGGTCGGCGACGATGACGCCGGGGGGAAGCGTCGGCACCGAGATGCGCAGCGTCTCGTACCCGAAGCGCCGCTCGCACTCTGTGAACCACGCAAAGAGCCGTTGGCGGGGCTGCAGGAAGAGGATGCCGTTGCCCAGGAAGGGGAGCGTGTTGGGTGGTTTTCTGGTCGACTTTGGTGAGCCGTCGTCCGTTCTCTTGTTGGGGAGGGGAGGGGTTCATCTCAACCTCAACGCTTCTCCATTGCGCGTGATGCTGGGTCTCAATCGAGCGCGGATGAGGAGAATTATCGGGAGGGCCATGACCAGAAGCAGCCCGACCCGCCAGTCGAGACTCAAAAGAGCCATTTTACCTGTCGTCGTGAGTGTCTTGTGCGGATGAAGTCGTCGAGGCTCAGACGAAACATGTTTGATACTGGACAGTGCGAGACCTGCGCACTAATGGGACAGTTAATCGGGCTTGAATGTTCCAGATACGAATACGCCATAGTAAGAGGCGATCCCAGTCGCCTCACATCCAAACAAGACAAAGTTGTGCCGATTCGGACTGGAATTACGCCGAATAGACACACCTGGTCTCCGAAAACCGCGTCACGTCCGTCTATGGATTCAAATATTATATTCATCCAGAGGCTTCAATCGATGCAACGCCTCGGCCTGTCCATTTACATATACAAGCACACCCCCCCACTAGAATCGTTAATACATCTCCTTCAAGTGCGTAAACACCGTCCCGTCCATTGTCGCATACAAGCCCGTCTCCGAGGGCTGCACCTCTCCGTTTGACGCCGCAATTGCATCCTCGCCGCCGTATTGGAACCCGTTCAACCCCACGTATCCTTCGAAAATCCGAGACATTTCCGCTTGAATCCTCACTCCGTTCTGCGGCACCGAGTCGGACGTCGCGGCTTGTGGCGGCTGGCTCACCAGAGGTGGCTTTCGGAATGACCCTCTCCCCGTCGTGTCCATGTGGCCTCGAGCAAGCCCAATCATGCCCAGCGCAGCCGTCGACTGGGCGTCTTCGCCTGGATTCAGGCCAAACCGCGGCGCGACGTCCTTCAGTGAACGGATTGTGCGCCACAGACGCTGAGATGCCCAGCTCTTGGCCGAGAGGTCCTTGACCAGCTCGAGCGCCATGTAGAATTCTTCTCGACAGCTGACGCTGAACCGGACCGGCGCGTGCACCGATGCGAGGAAGACGACGGCTATTGCCGAAGTCAAGAACTGGTGGTAAAAGACCTGCACTCGTCGATACAGGTTGGTAGTGTTGTTCAAGTGGGTGAGATATCGAATCGTGTCCTGGGCAATGTCCACGACTCGCTGTGACTGAACCGGGTTCGCCATGATGCTCGTTGCACTATGTAACACCGGAGTATATAGCCAGATTCGCATCTGACACGTTAGCTTGGCCGGCGCACATGAGGACCTCGGCTCACCTGATTTAGTCGCAAATATGTCCATATTCTTAGCCGTTGGAGATTATATGAAGGCGTCGAAGTCATGTGTTTGTCCTTGTCCCAGTTTCGCACCTTGACTTCTTCTGGAACGCCATCATACCATCCCAGAATCTCCTTGTCCACGTTCTCAAGCTCTTCGATTCGCAAATCCCTTGCCAAGACGGGACCGAAATGGGACACTAGTCGCCACACTTTGGCCCCTATTCTAGAGTAGGTGATCATGGCCACAAGATATGGGTAGTCCTCCTAATGGACGTTAGATGAGGTGAGGCCCAAGGTATGGCAACTTACTGGAAACGGGAGTTCAACGTCAATCTCTTCGTCTTGCACAACGTAGGGCAGTCCAGTCCCGAAAGCCCATCGTCGATCCAAGACGTAAGCGGACCAGAAGCTGTTGAGGGCGTTTTTCCGCTCTTCCTCGTCTTGAATCTTCATCAACCCCACGCGCTGATGAATGCCCAGCTCCAGACACAGGCGCGCCACCTGACCCATCACCCGCCAAGCCAGAACTTCGTCGTTGGAGAGGAACCGGTAGCCTGCCACGAGCGCCAGCAAGGGCAAAGCCGAGACGTCTGCTGCCTCGGCCATGAGTTTCCTATTCAGCACGGATTCCATGCTATCGTATAGCCGGATGGCTTTTTCGCTGTGGCCGTGCTCTTCGACGACGAGAGCGCAACACATGATGATTTTCAGCTGCATCGTCTTTTCGTCGTTGACCAGTTCCATCGGGCTCTGATGTCGAATTGTCTCCAGGAACGAAGCCAGACCTTTGGCGTGAGTGATGACGGTCTGGACGTTGATGACGGGATACATGATGCCAATCTCTTCTTCGTGGAGACGGCACAGCCGAACCATCTCGTCCTTGTCAAACTCCAAGAGGGGGTCGGCGGGCCGGTTCGCGAGGTGCAAGCCCAGATCCTGAGCCGAGTTGCCGTTTTCCTCGCCGTCGGAAATGCCCCTGTAGCCCATATTCGAAATGGTATTGTTGGCGACGTCGAGGCTAAAGGCCATGCTCGTGGGACCCCTAAAGGCACCGTACTTGGAGTGGGCGGCATCGCGGTAGAGGGAGCTCGAGCTCTGAGCGGGAGACGCGGCCACCGACGTGCCCAGCGGTCCAGCCCGGTCGCCGAGGGCAGACAGACGAGACTCGGACTGGAGAGCCTTGACGGTCTGGTGGAGCCAGCCAACATCCTCTTGCAGGCGACTGAGTTGCGTGGTGACTTGTTTGAAGTCCTCCGAGTCTTTGAAGTTATTTGAGCAGCAGTTGGGGGCGTAAAGGCAGGCCAGGTTCAGGTTGCCGCAGCGCTGGCAAGGCGTTTCTCCATTGCATTTGATTTTGCGTCGCTTGCATTCATTGCTACGAGGGGGGTTAGCAAACGGGACACGAATAGACCGGGCAACAGTGCTTGGATGTGCGGTTTTGAGCAGAGGGTGGCGAGAACCTGTTCATGACGGCAGGTCGTACGAGGATGGTCATGTACTCACCAAGCGATAGATATATACTATGATTGGGGAGCAGGAGTCAGCCATGTCTCAAGTAGTCAAAAGAGAAAAGTAGAGAAGCAAGATGTGAGTCGGTGCGAGGTCAGACGCAGATGCAGATGCCACGCCACGGGAGAGGTGGTGCGATGAACTGAGAGCTGAGAGGTTGAGCTCAGGTCGGCGCCGTGCAACCTCCCACAGGCGTCAGCCCAACGCGTCAGGACCGACACGAGGCCATCGCATCGCATCGCATCGCATCGACGCCACCCCCGCGTCGCGTCTGGCAACCTTGCGGCTCAATTGGGCGCGGGATAGACGACGACGACTTTCCGGCCATAGCCATCAATTTCCGGACATGCTCACCACCACGATCCACCATCACGGCATCGCGACAGCGGCACCGACGGCATCAGTCGAGAAGCAAGGGGATCGAGACACTCACCCGGTTTCTCTTGCTCCTCGTCTGCTTGGAGCCAGCGGCGCTCCCGTCGTCGACGGATTTCCTCTTGTTGGAATTGGACGTGGTCGAGCCGGGCTGGGCGGAATTGTCTCCGACCGACGCGGAACCCGGGCTCGTCTGCGCCTGGGGCTGCGGTGTCGACTCGTAGGCGGCGGCGGCGGCCGAGGCAACTCCAACTCCGGCACCTCCTCCTGGTGGGCTCAGGGCCACGGGCGCCTGCGACAGGTAGCGCAGGTCGCTCACCTGAGTCTCAATCTGTTCCATGGCGGCAAAGGGCGAGCCATGGGCGGCCGAGGCAGATGCAGAGGCGAGTTCGGGTGCTTTTGCGGAAGCGATTTGAGATGCGATTGCGGGTGTGAGATGGGCATCGTAGGTCATTCCAGGGTCCGGGTCACGGTCTACCCCTGGCAGATGGTGCCCTGGCGCAGTCGACCTCCTCTGCGACGGCTGCTGATGCGGGTGCGGGTGGTACGGATGCTGGAGCTGGTGGTGCTGAAGATGGAGCTGGTGGTGCTGAGGATGGTGCTGCTGGTGCTGCTGCGGCCAGACGCCCACCGAGTGCCGCTGGTGCAGATGGGGGGATCCCCCCACGTGACCTGGGCTCCCGTCAATTCCGATGCCGACTCCTCCTCCTCCTCCTCCTCCTCCGCCGGGAAACACTGGTATAAGTAACGGCGTCCCAGGCACCGACCCTGGCGTCCCCGGCGGCCCAACCACGCCGACAGCACTCGCCGCCGTCCCGACGTGAAGCCCAGGCACTGCCGCCGCCGCCGCCGCTGCCCGGGCCTCTGCTATTCCCGCCGCCTCACCAGCTCCAGCTCCCGCTCCAGCGCCTGCGAGCCCGCTGGCACCGGGTCCTCTTCGTCCTGCACCCGCTCCGCCAAACACGCCTGGGTGGTAGTATTCCGCCAGCGCGGCCACCTTTGTCTTTCAGTCCTGCGTACCTGCCGGCTGTCAAGTTTCTGTTCTTGTTTTCTTTTGCCTTTCGATTTCCCTATGTCAGTCCTGAAAGCCGGTCAGCTGTTTCGTAATTCGTCGTGGTGAACCGGCCCTTCCGTCCCGGCGGTCCCGTCTGAAAGAGGAACCACCAAAACGCACAACACCACACCCCCCCCTGCCGCGATGTCTTGCGTGCGGTACCCTTGGCGAATATGCAAACTCCTCAGCTAGCAAGCCATGCACCAAGGGAAATAAATCGTCGAGATCCCCTCGCCGCCGGACCCGAGCGCTGCCGGGGCGCCCCCTCGTGCAACCAACTCGCTGCAAGTTTCGTGTGGGTGGCGGGGTTTCCAAGGGGATTGATTCCGCACCTCTGACAAATGCGATGTCTCTTTTCCCCAACGACGCGGTGATGCTCCTCCTTGGGGTTCCAGTCTGTCGGGTTCGTTTGTGCTGGGCGGGCGTTTTGTTGCCGTGTAATGGCGAGATTTGACAAAAATAAGGGAGCCTGAACCAACCGGGTACCCAAACTCGGCCGCTTTGAAATTTGAAAGTCAAGGTGCCTTACCTTTGACTCCGACGTCGCTCGTCACCGCATGCCCTTCCGCCGTGCTCGGTTCCAAAAAGAAGGATGCAAGTTGCCGGCCTCGAAAGATGGTGTTCCTCGGCGTCGTCGTCCAGGTGTGTCGTGTGTCGTGTGGCGTGTAATCCTCTCCGTTCAGCTCGTCTTCGAATCCTTCTTTGGCATCAAAGTCGTCGTTCTCGTGCACGCCACAGCCCTGCAAGATCCGGCGTGCTGGAATATTATAAAGGTGTGGTGGTACGCTATGTTACGTACGAAGCAACGGCCAGCTGATAACGTACATACGGGGGGCGTGGGTGGTGCGGCCTCGGCGATGGAGTCGGGCTCTAAAATCTTGACAAAGAAAAACAAGACCAAAGAAAAAAGGTGCCCTGTTGAGATGGTAAGAAAAGAAGGCTGCCCGTCCTTATTCCCTAGGATGCTGGGGGACGAGATGGTATACCTCGCCAACGGTGGGCTACCCAGACACCCATACAACTGTTCCTCGTGAGACACCTTCATCTCCCATTCCCGCACACCCCCAGCTCGCACATAACGAATGGAAGGGGGAAAAAAAAAAAAAAAAAAAGAGCTTGTTCCCCCGAGTCCCGACTAGTCGCCCACTTCCCTCCACACCTCCGTTGCCACGATTCTCCCAGGGACACGGGCAGAGGCGTTCCCACACATGATGTAAACCGAGCCAAGATGGTCTCGTCCGGGATAGTCGGGATCGCGTCCTCTCACGCCGTTGTTTTGGAACCCAACGAGCTGAAGGGCCTAGTGAGATGAACTAGAGGCTAACGGGCAGGCTATCGCCGTGCCTCGAGACCTGACAACTTGACAAGTTCGACTCACTATTCCTCCGATGACTGTACCGACACCGCCATGTCGCTAGAGATGCGTACCTTTTTCCAACTCTAATGCCCGCGTGGCATGGCAAGACGACCTCGTCCACCCCTTCTCCACAAACCGAGGCCGCACAAATTCCCAAAGGAACATGCACATGCCACACCGGGGGAGGAGAACCGAAGACGGGGAGTTTTGGAGCGAACCGTGGTGCGCGCCGTGCATCCGCCTCGCTGGGATGAGTCGACCTCGCGAGCGCCCCATCCCCGATGCTACTCCAGATCTGAACCCTGCCCACCGCCCGGCGGGAAGCCCTTCTTGTCCGTTTCTCCTGCTGTTGCTTCGTCGCAGGAGGCCCATCGCTAGATAGGGCACGAAGGAACCAGTCCCAGTCCAGCGCCATGCCGACGCGCATCATGACTGCATCTCTGGGCATCGGTCTCGCAGACGGTTAGTAGGGGAAACCAGCTTGGGGATCGAAGTCCTTCACTCTGTCTCCATCACCAGGCGCTCTCGTTTTAGACGAGTTTCTCTTTCGGGACGCCGGCTCGCTATATCGCCGCCTGTCATTGGCCAGTTCGTTAGCCGTCGGCTCCGGGGTTCATGGATTGAGCGGCGTTGAGGTTCTTCTTTGACATGGAACGGCCCACTCTGGGAGCAGCTGCGAAGTTTTGCAGTACATATTTGCTTTTTCTCGATGGAGCGGCTTGACGCGTTCATTTGGACGCTCTCCTGCTGTCGTATTTCCTTCTTCTGCTTGCCAGTCGGTGGGCGTCGACTGTCGCTGCATGTCACTCGCTCATCAAACCTCGACGGCGCGCGAACAAGGTCCTCGTCAAGAAGGATACCCCTGCTCGTGCCACGAGGCGACTTGCCCATCCCCTCCCGTTTGTTTGGTTAAACTTGATGAGCCTTGCGAGACGGCTCGAGACGGCAGAGGCAACAGTTGCCGAGAGCGGGTTCCCCCTTCGCTCCGCTGCCGCTCCCACCGTCGAGGGCGGCCAGGCAATCAATAACAAGCTGCACGAGATCCCGGCTCGTCACAGTCACATCCTCCTCGCAACCACCAACAAGCTTTCGCACCCCTCGGGACAATCGACGAATCCAGCATCCCCCCCTGTCCCCTCGCTCCGTCCGCCCAAACATTGCAGATCCCCAACACATCCCCCACCTGGAGCTCAATTTCGACTCAGATGCAGATGACGTTGCCAGGCTCCTGGCCGACAACTCCGACGTTGAACGAAACAACCAGGGCCCCTCGCAAGGCTGAATACCCCGTCGCAAGGGATTACTTCTCGGGGTTTCGTTGCTTTTTTGTCTCCGTCTCATCCAATCCAATGGTGCCAGTCCCCCCTTTCCAGCGGTCGTCACTAATCCCCAGTGGCCGTGAAATCGCGGCCGGCGTCGCGTGTTACCTTCAAGTGACAGGCGGTGACGGGAAGCTAGGGAAACCACCCATCAGCCTACCTTCAGTTGCCCGTCGAGCCTTGGCCCTCGCACTCGCTTTCCATAGCATCCAGCCCAGAAACTCATCGTGACGAAGTGGGACTTTGGGCGCCATCCTTTTGCGAATCTACCGCCGCCATCTTGAGCTCGAATAATTTGTGGAGAGCCATTCGTCAGCACTCAGCTCGGCTGTGGGAGCTGCATGCAGAGGTTTCTAATCTCCCCTTTGTCAGACTTTGATCGTCATCTCAGATCATATCATGCCCAGCCTGCTTGCCAAGCTTTGTCGCCTGGGGTTCCATCTCTTGACCTGACGCCGCCTGTTGCTTACCTACTCGTGATCTCTCCTCTCATCTGCATTAGTAGGCAATTTCTCCCATGCATCCGCCCTCGTGGCTCACCTGTCTGTCGTCTTTGTCTCAAACCGAACCCCTTCATGTCACGGTTCTCACCGTTAAAATCGACTTCCTGGCATCACACAGTCTTTTCAGCCGAGTTCCAGGACTGAATGCTCCCATCTTTGGCTTCAACTCCGGGCGTTTAATTACTAAGGAATCCTGCTCTTCTATTAATGCTCTCAGACCTGATTTGCCCGCCTCAAGTTTCTCAACCTACCTACCGTCTATCAACTCTTATTAACAGGGTCAGTCCGTACCTCGCACTCAATGCCTCTGGTTAATCGAGATCCAGCTTCTTCAACTCCTCGGCCACCCAGCCCGTCGGGTCCGCCCTCTCCGAACCCTTCCCGGCCGAAGCCCCGGTCCGTCCGGTGGCCCACTCGCCGTCTGTGCCGTCACTCGTGTCTCCCATCTCACTAGGCTCGCTCTCCGTCTCTGGAGGAGTTTGCAGTCCGCTCATTTGCATTCCGTGAGCCTTGTTGCGCCTCATCATGCACATTTCCACCGAGATGCCCGGCCCAAACGCGCAACCGACGACGTAGTCACGAACGCGACCACCTGGTGCCAACGAATCCATATCCTTGGAACGAAGACGGTTCATTACACTGTAAATGGTGGCGGAACTTGAGTTCCCGTGCTTCATGTACGTGTCGTAACTTGCTCGCATGTGCTCCGAGGTTATTTTCAGGATCCTCTCGGCCCCTGAGAGAATGGTGGCACCGCCAGGATGCATTGCCCAGTCAAAGTCGTCTGCCTTTTGGTAGTCAACGGGGAGATTTGAAAGTGAGGCCAGCAAGTCTTTGAACGCGGGTCTCATGGCAGCACCAGTGAGCTTTGGAACTTGAGGGCTGAGGACGACCTTCCAACCTACGGTCACATTAGCCGAGTCGTGCGTGGGAATCTTGCCATCTTCCACTTACCAAGAGGATCAACGTCGAATCCAAGATCATTCTCCGTATCAGGTAGTATTCTGTGTTCCCACCCGAGGAGGTCGAATATGGGTTCAGAATGCTCACCAATGCCGTTGCTGAGCACCACGGCACTTGCGCAGTCTGAGAACAGGCAGGGCCCGATTCTCGTCTCCTGCAACTCATTGATGCTGTCCATCTCACTGCGTACCATTGTCGTGCTGACCTCGAGTGCCACACACAGGATTCGTGCTGGTTTGCCCCTCGCCGTGTGTCCTAGGGCCAGATTCGCACCAGTCCTCAGTGCGGCGAGACCACCGCTACAGCCGACTCCGTGCAACAACACCTTCTCGATCTGGTGAGTAATTCCAAGACCTTTGGCAACAAAGTGATCAAAGCCCGGGTTGGAACTGTCGGTACATGTGGTTGAGACCATGTGGGTGATCTGGTGGAGATCGATCTTGGCCTCTTTGATGGCTTTGCGGGCAGCCTCGATGGCCATTGGGACACCATCACTAATGAATATTTGATGGACATCACTGATCGAAGGGGGGCTTGGCTGGTTCACTATGGGGTGGTCGGGGGTGCCCACAGAAGAACGAAGGTCGATGCCAGTAAACTGGTTAATTGCGAGGACCTTTTTCATGCTATTCATCAATGATGATTAGCTCATGCCACGCCACGACATCTGGGTGCACTTACGAAGGGGTATCTGGGTAAAATCTCTGGGCCAGAGTATCGAGAGCGTCGGATTTGAGACAATTGGGGGGGTATTGAACCCCGAGACCAACAATCGAGAGGTTCAGGTCCCCAAAGCTATTAGGAGCAGCCATGATTCCGATGCAGGTTGTCAAGAGCTGAGAGACGCTTCTGCGAGTAGGTAGATTGAGGGGAATTCTCGTCGAGTCGAAGCCAAGGAATCCAAAAGGTCGGAGCGCGTCGCGAGATTGTCTCTTGGTCAATTGAGGATAGCTGCAGCCGACAGAGGGGATGGCCCAGATTAGGTAGGGAGTGATGCAGGGAGACACAGGAAGAGGCCCTTCTAGTTAATGATGTAGGTAAGTGTAATTGGGTCAGAATTAGGTAGACAGTGAGGTTCCAGGAAACGAGGATGGTGATGAATGAGGAGAGATGGAGCGAGAGGCGAAGGAGGAAGAGAATAGGACGTGAGCGGTATGATGAAGACGGGTGAGTGCACCTGCCCTTGTGTCGCGGGGTTGATGGCGGCCGCGTTGGGCTACGTTTGGGAAGGCGCCAAGCTACAGTAGATTCCAGATTGCTTCTGACGTGCGCCTGGAAAAGATGACTGCGTCTCCTGTCGGTCTCGTCTCTCAATTCGAGCAAAGAAAAGTCGGGTAGCAGCTCTAGTAGATATAAGAATATAACTACTCCTGCAGCAAGTCGACCAACGAAGCGTCTACCCCTCCCTCGCCTTGCCAGCAAGCAATGTCTCACTCCCATCGCGGGTGGAGCCTCGTCATGATGTAAGAGACTTGCAAAGAGTGGCCACTGCTTCGGCTTCGCGGCATCGGAACAACGACAGACGGGGGAAATAGGGCCACGGGCGTCGTTTCAAGCAGGCGAAGTGCCGGCTATCGTTGCTTCCGTGAAACGGTGCGTAGGGGTCGTCAGACTTGCTGGGGGGGCGGGGAAGGGGAAGGTGAGGCGGGAGGCCGCCTTATCTACGGCGTTGGGGGCAACTGCCGAAACTGCAGGGACACCGCCTCGAGATGCTCGAGCTGCGGTGGCTGAGGCCGCGGGCGGCAGTGAGCAAGCTCTCAACGATGCGCCGGCGAGAGCCTCTTTTTCGGATACAAACCCGATGAGCCACTCTCAACGTCATCCCGCTTCTTCGTTTAATTGTTCCGGTGGGACAAATATCACCCCGCCGGCCATGTTTATACACCATTCCGAACGACATGCTGCAGGCATGCTTCTCTCCATAGGTATCGTTCGCAGCTTCTCAATTGAGCCCAGGGACTGAGCAATTCATGCCAAAATACTTTCTTTTTTACCAAACGAGAAGCCAACAGCTCTCCGAGGACTCGATTTGAACAGTTTCTGAGGTCCGGTAGTCGCTGCTCGATCGAACTTGCAACTGCTTCGTGCTCGTGCAACCAGGTAAATTTATATACTAATGCAATTCTGTCAACCTTCTCACCCACAAATCTGCCATCTTCACCTCTCTCACCATCTCAACTCCGCCATCCATCAACCGCCCACAATGCATCTCTCACTACCCGCAATCTCCTTCCTTCTCCACGTCCTCGTCGAAACCCCCGCATCGCTCACCTTCATCCTGCGCCCTTGGTCCCAGCTCTCACCGCTCCCTCCCGCCGCCGCCCTGATCCTCCAATCCTTCGGCGGCCTGCTCCTGTCGTCCAACCTAGTCGCCATCGTCTTCGTCCGTCGCCCCTTTGACGACGTCGCGCGCCACGTCGCTGCCGCCTTCGCCTTTTGGCACCTGTGGCCTTGTTACCGCGCCTTTGTCCGGCTGAGCCGCGACGCCGAGGAGAAGAGCGCTCCGGGGGCCAAGACGGAGGGGTCCGGCTCGGATGCAACATCACGAACTCTGGGTGGCCCAGCAGTCCATCTTGTCGTCCATTTGGCACTGTGCGCCATGTTCCTGGGCTCTTGTGTGCTTGGAGATACCCGTGGATCCTCTATTGCGTCTATGTGATAGTACAGCCCAGTACAGAGTTCTAGCTTCTGAATAGACGAAGGCCTGCCTCTTCGGCATCCACGTCCATGTCGTCTTCGCTTTCATCCTCGTTCAGCTCCATTTTGCGCCCAAACAACGTGCCAAAGAATCGATCAATGGCCTCCTGCTCCCAAGCCCGTCGGTCCTCGGGAGCCATGAAGTTCTGCAGCTTCTCGTGCACCGTGAAGCGCATCTTGCGGCCCTTGCTGGCCTTGCGGTCGACGTTCTTGCGCATCTTGGCGTCCTTAGCGACGGTCATGACTACAGTCGGCACCGCGCCCGCCTGCGACGACGAGCCGTCCACGGTCCGCTGGTCGACGAGCTCCTTGAGAAGCTGCTGGTAAAAGTCGGCGTCGTCGTAGACATCTTCATCCTCGGCAACGCCCTTGGCTGCTTGGGCTGGGGCGCACGAGCGTGGGACGCGGGACCGTTTTGCCAGGCGACTGTCGGGGTTGTTCAGCTGCTCCTGGAGAGCGCCGATGAGCGTCTTATTCCTCGATCCCAAACCTTTGGCGGTGGCGACGTTGACGGACTGGACCTTGCGAGACCACTTCTCTAGTCGATCCTCCCGGAATTTGATAGACCGCTGTTCCTCCTCTTGTATATGATTCCAGATATCCTCCGTGGTCATTGACACATCAAGCTCGCGCTTTCGCTTGTCGCCGGCACGCGACGAGCCAAAGTTGTCCTTCAAGCTGCTGATGGTGTTGAGCAGCTTGATGGCAGCCTCTTCGGCGGCTTCATAGGGCTCGGACTCGGGCTCGGGGCTGGCTTCCAGGGCGCCAAAGGTATTCGCCGCGATGAGGGCCTTTTGTAGCCGGATGCGGAAGTTGAGGAGTCCGTCGTAGATCTTCATCTGCTGTCGAATCGCGGTGCCCTTGTCAACGTCTGCGCGGTTTGACAAGGCGGCCAGGGTTGGTTTGGCGGTTTGGGCCTTCTTCCTCTTGTCCCCTTGATCCTCGTCAGATTCGGATTCTTCGTCTTCATCTTCGTCTTCCTCGTCATCTTCACCGTCCTCTTCCTCGTCACTCTCTTCAGACTCTTCATCCGAATCCCCGCCATCCACGAGCGCTTCTAGGCCATCGTCCATCTCCTCGTCTACATCAGACTCGTCCAGCTCGGCACCGCTCATGTCGCTCTCGTCCTTGTCCACATCAGCGCCACCCTCTTGTTCGCCTTCGTCAGAGGACATAAAATCAGCAGCAGTCGCTCTCTTCGCTAGCTTCTTTGGTTTTGAGCTTCCCCGAAAGGTAAATTCCTTGAACCGTTCCTCATCGCTGTCGCCCAGGGCATTGTCGCTGGAGATCTCCGAGTCGCTGGCCTCGGCGGCATCGAGCTCCAGGTTCGCCGTCTCAGGGTCTGCGTATTCTTCATCGCCCTCCGATTCTTCGTCATCTTCATCTTCGTCCTCGCCTTCGTCGCTCCCCTGGTCGAGGGCTTCTCTCGAGACCCGGGATCCTCGATACTGGGGCCCCAGGGACACGCCCTCGGTTTTCCTCAGCTTGCTCTTCCCCACGGAAACGTAATGCTCGGTGCCCGCGTTCTCGTTTTCGCTCTCTTCTTCGCTTCCGCTGCCAGGATCGCTCGCCTCGACGTCGACTTCAGGATCGTAATCTATGCCCCGAGAGTTAGGCCCGGGTGTTGCAATTGAGCTTCGCGACGAAACTTACCCTTTGCGATACGCTCGTCCATTTCCTGGAACGCCTTTGCGCGGCTCTTTGATTTCGCCATAGTTGCCTTTGGGGTTTGCTTCGGGAGCAAACTTGAGCCTTGAATGGGCGCCCCACTTGGAAATTTTTGAGACGGGCATCTTGAACTTTTAGGCGGTGGCGCATGGCAGAATTCTGTGGAGTTCAGCGAGGCAGTCTGTTAGTGAGCCTTCAGCTTAGACTGGGTGGACCATTGAAGAAGCTCTCGTCTTCATCCTAGGTTGACGAGGTCGTCAACGCCGATTATAGATTGGCTTTGTGGCAATCTAAATACTACTTGATCTACCATTCAAATCATCTTTACTTCTGCGTCTATAGACAAGGCACCCCAGGTTTCTTCCGCCAACTCATCCCTCACCCTCAGGATGCGTCCTACTTCAGCACGTCTCTTCCAAAGTCTTCGCGCTCTTCAGCATGAGAACCCATTAGTGAGCTCACCTCATTCACGGAGAGTCAATCTCACTCGCTCACAAATTCAGGGCCTTCCTCGCTCAGGGACACCGCCGAATTGGCCACGACGGCCCCAGAGACGCAAGATCACTGGCGTCGAAAAGGTCATTGCCGTGTCATCAGCCAAGGGCGGCGTCGGGAAAAGCACCGTAGCAGGTATTCATCATCTCTTCGTTATATAAGGGTGAATGCTCAACCAAAATAGCAAACCTGTCCCTGGCATTTGCACGGCTCGGCTACCGAGCTGGTATCCTGGATACCGACATCTTCGGGCCATCCATCCCTACTCTGTTCGACTTGTCAGGCGAGCCTCGGCTATCTAGCAGTAAGCCATGCCATGCCACACGCCTTCTCAGACTAACGCTTCTCAGATAACCAGCTAGTCCCGTTGACGAACTATGGAGTCAAAACCATGTCCATGGGCTACTTGGTGGGCGAGAATGCGCCCGTCGTGTGGAGAGGGCCGATGGTTATGAAGGCCATCCAGCAACTCCTCCACGAGGTCGACTGGGGCGGTCTCGACATCTTAGTTCTGGACTTGCCCCCAGGCACGGGCGATACGCAGTTGACCATCACGCAGCAGATCATTTTGGATGGTAGGTCTGCCAGCGCAGGAAGCGGAACTTGCTCACTGACCTCGGGACAGGCTCGGTCATTGTCACGACACCTCACACACTGGCGACGAAAGATGCAGTCAAGGGCATCAACATGTTCAAGACTGTCAACGTCAACATTCTGGGCCTCGTGCAGAACATGTCGCTTTTCCAATGTCCTCATTGTCATGGCGAGACCCATGTGTTCGGTTCCAACGAGAGGGTAGAGAAGTTGTGCAAGGAACATCAGATCGATTACTTGGGAGACATTCCTCTACATCCCAACATCGGCGATGACGCTGAGAGAGGAAAGCCGACCGTGGTGGCAGAACCCACAAGCGAAAGAGCGTCTGCCTTCTTGAGCATTGCTCGGGACATAGCCCCCAAGATCGATCTGATAGGGCATTAAGGCGACAATCACGAATGTCAAAAAGTGTATAACATGGTAAGAATTCAGGTAAGCGCAAGGTCAATAGTGCGCCTAGCAATGTGTACTCAACTTCAAAGGCCGCCGATTATCCCTCCCAGTAGCTAGGAGTGCACTTGCCAACCGTAATCAGACCCGTCGGTCTCACATACTTCGAGGCTAGAGTAGATAAATGAGAGCAGCTAGAAGAAGCGCCAGGCGAGATACGTTAGCCTCTACTGCGATCAACTGCAAGGCATGTTACCAAACAAAACAATTCTTCCATGACATCCCAAACGCCCTGCGCATGCCGTATGAATATTGACTCGTCCTGCCCAGAGAGAAATGTCATTAGTCAAGTTCCTCGTTCATTTGGTAGACATGACGGGATCGAGTTGGGTCTTTTCGCATAGCCTGGCCAGACCCAGTGAAACCAACTAGACAGCGGTCAGCAATTTGATCAATTCTTGGAGAAACGACGCCTTTACCTCTGCCGCGAACTCCCTCTGGAGTACGAAACATGCTGTCCTTCTTGTGCGTCTTTCCGAATTTCGATTTGGAGTTGAATTCTTGCCACTTGCTCTTGCCTGCTTCCAACTCTTTCTTGGCTTTGATCTTCTTTGCTTTCGGTGGTTTGGGGGCCTCGGAGTTCTGCTCGAGTTCTCTCTTCGCCTCGGGATACACCGTAGCACCGGCAGAGGTCACGACACCGGGGGCGGGCGGCGTGGGGGTAGAGGTAGCCGAGATGGGGGTTTCGGCTTCAGCTTTTCGTTTGTTCGAAACTGGCCGAATGTCGCGAGACCGCAGCGTCTCGGTGTTGTCGTAGCTCTTGAACTTGACAATGTAGATGGGATCCGTCGATGAGCCGGTAATGGACGTGATGCGGGCCGGGTAGAAGGCCTTGTCGCCAGAGACCCATTTCGCCAAGACGGTATCGTTGACCTGGTAATTCACGGGGACGTCCTCCCTTTCGACGACGGAATCGGCTTTCTTGAAGGCGGGATGGCTCTCTCGTGACCACTTGTCGGGCTGGGGTGGTGGCGACGGCTGCTTGGCTGGCTTGGGGGCCTGCTTGGGCTTGAGCTCAGCAATGTTTTCATTGAGGAGGTTGATGAATTCTAGTAACTCGGCCTGTAGCGCTTTGAGTTCGGCGTTGTCGGGATCGTCTCGCAGTTGGCCCAGAACAATGTCGAACTGGGAGGAGCAATTGTTAGACGCATGATTTGTGAGAGTCGCGGGGAGAAAAAACGCACCTGTTCGTGATACTGCTGCTTCTCTTCTTCGAGCTCGGCAAGGGACGACATGGCTGCAGAATTTCAAGGTGTTGAACGCGAAGCTTTGAGGTGGCGGGGATGATCCGAAACAGAGGTGCGCGATGTCGTCGCAGAGTGAGGATGGCATTGAAGTGGCGCTCAGACGGATACATCACATGGTGTGGCACGTGACCTCGCCAGCCAGCCAACCGATGACAAGCAAGTCAATCACGATGACAACGACGGGACATGGACAAGCAACATGGCCCCAGCGCAAGCTTCAGACTACGGAAGTTGCATCTGCGATCCAGGTCTCCAGGGAAAACTTGCGGGGACGGTGGGGGAATAACAACGGGTTTTCGAGATGGTTCGTTTGGGTGGAGGTTTTGATGTTGTTGGCTGAGAGCTGGCGAAGCTCGTAAAAGAGGGCGCCTTTCACAGCAACCACACCCATCCCCTCTCCCTCCGAATACGCTCGACATCGCCCGGGCTTGGAGAGAAGCCCGATGGAAGATTGGGCTTGCGCCCTGGCGTTTTCTCGAGCCCTCGAACAATGTCCCGGGAGTCGGGTCCGGCCAATCGGGAGGAGCGGGCAGGGCAATTTTCTGGGGTTAACGGTCAATGCAGCAATTGTTTGCTGCCCCTGGACTCCTGGGGTTTGATTAAATGCCCTCGCCAAGGTCCCAACGGCAGCTTCCAGACTCCGATGACGAAGAGGACGGCAAGTCACGGGATGTGCGTCCGAGGCGGGCGCTCTATGCAAGTTGGAAGCTTACAAGCTTACAAGCCACGGCAGCTTAGCGGAGGTGGAAAAGCGAGGCATCGCAATCGCCTCGGCCGTAGATCTATCTCCCTGACCGCTGCCTCAGTCCCAGCCCACTGAGCCCAGCCCCCCCCGCCAGACCCCAGTCCAGATCGATGAGGCCCGTTGGCGTCGTGCTTTGCGAAGACTGGGCTGGGATGGCAATGCGCTCTGACGTATCTCGGCAAGGTCCCATGGGTGAGGTGTTGAGAAGTGTTGATTTCCCCGACTCAATGCCGAGCTTTGTACGGAGGGAATGACGACAAAAGACCGATCGAGATTGTCACTGGTGAAGTCGATGAGCTGTGGAGCACGTCGTGAAATTTGCGAGTGAGTCCGTCGTGGTTGGGAGCACGATGTGCGAAGAGAAGTCGTCAGGTGGTGACTGCGTCTGCCAATTATCAACTGATGCATGCGTGCTTAACATTAGGCAGCTGCGCTGTCGGAGCAGAGCTGCACTCATTTCCACGCCCGATATCCCTCGATTCGCTTCTCTCCCTTCTTTCGAATACCATTGTCATCTTCCCCGCCTCGCTTGCTGACGGTTTAAATTCTTCTGCTCTTATCGAAACTTGGCTCTTATTTTAGCCCGTTAGCCCAAGAGTCACCAAACTCTCGAGACTCCTCTTTTACGTATTCGCGCTGCACGACGAAAGCTATTCGCTAGCTCTTCCTCTTCTCCTCCTCCTCCTCCTCATCCTCCTCCTCTCTCCTCCGCCTTTTGCACTCCAGCCTCTGCTAGCTCTCATCAGAGCTCTTTCACTAATCAAAGTCGCCTAAAATCCATTATCGTGTCTCGGCACACACACCAGTCAACCTCGAGGACCCATCGCTTCCCGGGGCTGGTTTCGGTCTGAAATTCCGGCTACTCAACGCTTCTCCCTTCACCTTCGTTCTACTTCAACTTTTCTTCTGCAAATCTCTCTGTTCCTTCTCTTGCGCACCTCGATCTCTGCTCCGTTGCGCGCGACTTACTCAAGGAAGGAATCGCAACCTCATACCGCCCATTGACACGGTTACGGCGACATCAGGGAAGCTTCTAGCTCAAGTCTAGCGACGCCAAACGTCTCCTCCCTTGTTCTTATTGCCCACCAAAAAAAAACCGAATCGCCCTCCCTCGCTTCGACTTTGCGAAGCAGAAATCTGTCAACTGCAATTCTTGGGAGAACACGCCCATGATATTTGTCGTTCGGTTCGCCGGCTCGGGCAGGAGGGACACGGACTAAAGGCAGGCATCAAGAGTCAGCAGCTGTCCATCACGACGACGCCATACGGCACTGCAACGAGCCGCACAGCGCAACAGCTGCAGCAGCGGTAACACAGCGCTGCGCCTATTATAGCACCTACAAGTCGCCGCCAGAAATCGGCCGCTTTCCTGCCGCAGCCATGGTCAACACTCGCGACGCCGACAGCGCATCGTCCAGCGGCCAATCAAAACGACCGCCGGCCAACCCTCAGGAGAGCGACTCTCAAAGCGACACCAGCGGCCTTCAACACCAGCAGGCGCATCACCACACCAAACACCACCGACATCAGCGACAGCACCCCGTCGGTCGCCTGCACAACGCCCGCGCGCCCGTCAAACAACCCAAGCTGCACCGCCGTCACACGTCACCGCCCGACTCGGAGAATCAGCCGCAGCAGCAGCGACCGTCCACCACGTCCAGTGGTCCCAGCTCCCAATCCTCGCATCGCCGTGCCGCCAGCGACGCCAAGCTCTCGTCGCGCGAATCGTCGTCGGTTAATCTCACGAAGAGCCCCTCGCACACCAAGCTCAGGCGCAATCGCTCGCATGTCGAAGTGGCCAAGCGACCCAAGTCGACGGACAAACTAAAGCGAGCGGCCAGCACCACCATTGTCTACCAGGCCCGCTCCGCCAGCAACAGCAACAGCAAAACCCAGGTTCACTTCGACCTGGGCGACGACGAGCACGACGCCCACGACGCCCACGACGACGAATGGGTCGACGCGAGTGGGTCTAATTCGCCATATCTCTCGCGCAAAGGCTCCCTCAACAGCAGCGCCCATTCTCAAGGCCCAAGTGCCAGCGGCTCCCGTCCCGTCACTCCCAGCGACCGTGCCTCGACGGATCACCGCAGCGAAGACGCCCAAGTACCCGTGCAGCCTCGCATGTCGGCTCCCGAACAAGAGCGCGTGCAACACAAAGACGACCCGACCACTCGAATCCTACGTCGAACCCCCTCCTCGGGCGCCCCTCCACAAATGTCTGCCGATCTCGCCCGCGTCGTCCCGCGCCATTTCGCCCCAGCTTCGGCCGAGGACAGAGAGGTGCCTCTCATGGGCAGCAACCAAGATGAGCTGACGTCTCGCTTCGTCGAAGCTGCCGGTTCCGGATTGACCAGCGAGGGATCCTTCTACCGACCTCCTCGACGCTTCGACGATACCCCCAAGAAACCCCTCTCCGTCGCCAGCCTACCCAATACCCGAGATGGCTCCGACCTTGCCCTCGTCCCCGATGACATCGACGACAGCGCTTTAGCTCCCAAGACGTCCCGGCGAACAGCCGCCCCGCCAGCTCAAGCCTCGAGAACGCAACAGAAGCTCAATCTGCAACGTGCGAGCTCCGTCATCGAACCGGGCCAAGCTATCGGTGGTGTCGGAGGCGTGGTGGGTGTCACTCCCCTCATCGGCGTCGGCGGCCCTGGCTTTGACGGGGCAACAAGTCGAGACCCTCGAATTGGCAAACTCCTCGAGCGTACCGGTCTCGAGTACCTCGTCGTCCGGAGATACCAGAACCCAATCTCTCGATCTCTGGACCGCCTCAGCCGACTGCCTGACGTCGAGAAGTCGCTCCAGATCCCGAAGCTCTCCGTGGGCTTGAGCAACGGCAAACGATTGACCGACCCCGTCATACGACACACTAGAAATGTCAGCATGCCTGATGCGAGGCGACCCATCACTCCCCGTCGCCCCAACTCGGTCCGAACGACGAACGGCGGCGCAGCGTCGAGCTTTGATGGCGACGACGAAGGTCGTCTACATGACAGACTGAGCGGCTCCAGTCTGGTCGGCGGCGAGGAGGAAGACGGGACGGCAGCCATCCTGAGGAATCTCTGGGACAAGCCATTGGAGCTCAGTGCGAGCACGGATTAGGAATTGCAACCTCCTTACGACGATATTTGATTCTGGCTCATTGATTTCTCAACGGGATGCCAGGCATCTGTATCCTGGCTCTGATGTGGCGTTTGGAACGAAGGACGGATCACGGGGGTTGTACAACTAACTACTACTTATTCATAGAAGGGATCTGGTCCCGCGGCGTCGGCTTTGATACCATGCAACGGAAGTCTCCTTTGCTTGAGGGTCCGAAGGAAACGAAAGGGATACATAATTAAACATAGACTTAACAATTCCGAAACGAACAACAACGTCATCTCAAGATGCTGGTCCAATGCAGAGCCAGCTGCAAGTGAAGGACATCATCACAAAACGCACCCATCCTTTACCACATACGACCATAGGTGCCAGGAAGCTCGGGGTCCCGTCCGCTCCCCCATCGATAAGCTGGCAACCGGCGGATCAGTAATTAGGTCGGTGATGACTAGTGAATACCCGCTGTTGTATGTTTCTTTTTTTCCCCTGTTTTCTGTTATTGTTCTTGTAGATGGCTGCAAGTATGCCGGGTTTTGGTAAGAGCGAGTGAGTGAATATTCGGGAGAATACTGAGAATAAATGCAGGCGGGAGAAGGTATGCACGAACGATCGCATTATATTACATCTTTACTGTTTATGCCCTTCGCATCGGACGCCAACTTCATTACCATCTTACGTGAACCAAATACCGAGGGACACCGACTATGACTCGACCTCCGTCTGATATAAAACTCCTCATTTGCGCCCAGGGTTGTGGAGCAAAGTGGGCAGGCTCAGATGGTCTCGAGTGGTGTCGAAAGGGATGGACAATTTACACTCGTGATTCCTGAAATCTTCTCTTGTGCCTTGGGGCTTCTTCGGCATCTGCCTTCTTTGGTCACTTCAACATTTCTACCGGTATTCGTGTTCCGCCTGTACGCCCCGCCAATGCTATATCCAACCAGCCATCTTCGAAAGTCTAGGTATAACTACACATTTTACACATTTGGTGAAAGGAGATCGTACTTGACGCATCGCTCAACCTATCGAGATGTTAGCAAGGAGAGTGATAGAGGCAGAGGGCAGGGACACGTACGTCTTCGATGCTCGCCTGCATGAACCGCCTGGCTTCGAGGCCCATCCACACGACAATCATGGAAAAGTCGCCAGACTTAGCCATCTGAGTTCCGCTCTGAGCACCAAGCTGGCGGAGAATCGGCAGAGAGCTGCTGAGCAGGTCGACGTCCGGGTTGAGACTGCGGCCGATGCCCTCGAGCAAGAGGATGCTAATGACGACGTTGACAAAGTCGCCCTCGAGCCGCACATGATGGTTGCGGACCATGGAAAGCACCTGCTGCAAAATGTCGCCAATCTTCACATTACCGAGCGCAAGAGTGCGACTCTTGACGCTCAGCACGAGGTGCTGCATCTTGAGCGCGAACACCTCTTGGTCGAGGACCGCGTCTGGCTGCCGGCAACGCTCGCACATGAGATGTCCCGCCTTGTACCCATCAAACTCGGCCACCGCGCGGAAGAGGTCGAGGAAGTTGGCCCGATTCGTGGCATTGAGCTCCGTCACCAGGCCGGTATCGATGAAGATGAGCTGCGGGCGGAAGCCTTCAGCGTCAATCTTGGCCAGTTCGGCTTCCCATGCAGCGGTGTCTTTCCTGTGGCGGTAGGGGCGGAGACGTTCCAGCACCCCCTCGGTGATATCATCTCGGTCGTCGGGATGCGGCTTGTTCGCGTTCCCTTGAAGTCGCAAGTCCGGCCGGGCAGAGTGATAGAAGCGTACCATGATATTGCCAGGATGGAGATCGGCATGAACAAAGTTATCCAGCAGCAACATGCGTAAGAAGGCATCGAGCCCCTCGTCGGCGATGTCATGTTGGAAAACTCCTCCGCCATTCTCGATAAAGTCGGACAAGGGGATGCCTTGCGCAAACTCCTCAATCAAGACATTTCTGGTTGTGAATTCGGTGTAGGGATATGGGAACCAGGCCGTAGTGCGGTTCTTGAAGTTTCGGCGAAAGGTGGCCAGGTTTGCAGCCTCGATTCGAAGATCCAGCTGAAGTTTCATCATCTCACCAAACTGACCAACTTCATCTGGCAGAGAAAGCCACTCAATGGTAGGGATGAGGTTGAGGACTGAGGCAAAGAAGCCCATGATTCGAAGATCTCTCCGTACCGTTCTCTCGACCCTCGGGTGGAGGACCTTGACGGCAACATATGTTGAGGGAACTCTCTGGGGTGAGCTCTTGAGCACGCTTTCGACATTGTGCCTCACGTTCTCGACGAGCGGTCGCCGCGGTTGGGGCTCTTCAATGTCGTCGGGTCTTGCCAGGCCAGGCTTCAGCTTAGCCTTGTAGACTTGCGCAATGGCACCCACACCCAACGGCTCTTGGTCAAATTCATCAAAGATGTCTTCAAAGTTTCGACCGCCAAAGGCAGCCTCCACCGTCTTCCGGGTGGCGCGCATGGAGTGGGCTGGAGCGTGGGAGTGCAGCTTTGACATGATTTCGCACATCTCGGTGGGAAAGATGTCCGTTCGCGATGCTGCCCATTGACCGAGCTTGATAAAGGCCGGCCCTGCCAGTTCCATAGCTCGCACAAGGAAACCATACCACCAAAGCGTGCCGCTGCGCTCGTTGTCGCGATGTTGCTGTCGACGACCCAGCCAGATGGCGGGAACGGCGAAGATGACGGGAACAAAGATGACGACCAGATGCAGGAAACGGACGCCCGTGCATAACGGTTCCCATATAAGGAATTCCAAAAGGTATTTGACGTGTTGCGCGACTCGCGACAGTCCTCGAGACTCCTGGTCAACCCCCTTTTTGATCTCTTGGCGAGAAATCTCCAGCATGCGCAACTCTCGCGTGTCTTGTGAAGTGCTGTTCTCCTTCTGCGACAACTCAACGAACGCAGCGGTTCCAAGAGCGGCTACGCCGCCCGATGCGCGCAGATTTACCCTCCTCCATTTTATAGACGATTGAAAGGTATGGGCGTCAGGGCGACTCCGAGAGGCGAAGCGACGAGCAAGAAAGGCGACGTTGAAGTGGGGGTTTGGACCCGAGTGCGTCCGGAAGGCCTGACGAGCGCAAAACCGGCCGAACATGAAGCCAGGCCTCATGTCGATTGACTCGATGCGTCGGCGTCGACGTGGTCGCGGTTAACGAAGGAAATTGACTAGGTCGAGGTCGAATGCAGGGTCGAATTCGCCAGCGTCGGCGGGCTCATGTTCGTGGAGGCCTGATGGCGATGGCATCCGGGGCTCGGGGCCGACGGAGGGGCGAGCGCATGTGCAAGGCAAGTGCCGGCGTCACTACTGCAGCAGATGAGAAGAACGAAACAAGCACATGCAAAGTGACGAGATTGGTGCGAGTACAAGGATGGGGACAGAAAAAAAAGAAGGCCGCAAATCCCGACCCAACTGGAAGTTTGGAACAGCTGACTGGGAATAGTGACGTCGTTACGTACCGTCACCGAAATAGTAGCTGCAATGAGAGGTGCCTGCCGTTTCTGAGTTGATCCAGCTGTCATTCATCGCTTTTCGAGTGCAGGCGCATCCGGTCGTGACGGAATTAGCTCGGGTAATCATCTTGCAGGCAAGTGGCGGGTCGGCTTCCCCGTCGCGATTGCCATGGTCGATGTCGCGACGGGATCCCCCGGGAAGCGGGAAGCTTGAATTTTTTGGGTGATAACGCGGGCGAATGCTCTTGCCTCTTGAGAAATTCCTGCTGGCTGGCTACCTCGCATTCACCCATTTATCCATTCGCCCATCCATTCCAATCCCATCAGCACACATTCTCACCCGACTTCATCCCGCCATCTCCATCTTCGTTTTCTTTCAACCGAAGCCCATTGATTCTTTTTCAACCCGCTCCCCCACCCATCTTTGTCATCACCATCTTCGTCATGGGTTGGTTTTGGGCAGACTCGAATCCGGCCCCGGTCCACGTCCCCATGGGACATCCTCAAGTTCCCGCATATGCTGCCGGAAAGGAGCCTCCTGTAAGTTCAATCCGTCGGACAATTTCGACATGGCTGATTCCTCTTCCAGGCCGGATGCCCGATGCACAAAAAGACCCTCGATGCCATCAATCCCTCCGAATCCAAATGCCAGAAACCCGCTGATGCGCCTGCTGCCTCAGGCTGCCCAGTTCCTCATGAGGCCCGCACCGCTGCTGTGGAGGAGAAATCGACGTCTCTCATCTCTCAGCTGAACCCTCTCAACTACATGTTTCCCGATTTGTCCCAGAAGCCAGTGGCAAACCAGTCCGTCGCCCTACCAACTGAACGAGACCCTTCCAGCATTCCCAAAGGCACCGGCGATGGAAACTGGGAATACCCCTCCCCTCAGCAGATGTATAACGCCTTGCTTAGGAAGGGATACACAGATACCGACATCACGGCCGTCGAGGGAATGGTTTCTGTGCACAACTACCTGAATGAGGGAGCCTGGATGGAGATTGTTGGGTGGGAGAACCGCTTCTCCGGCGGACTTTACAAGGGATGGCAGGTCTGCAAGCGAGGCGAAGAGCATGCCGATGAAGAAATGGATCGCCATTGGACCGGCACGGAGAAACAGCCTACCTTGGTCCGCTTCCAAGGTCGTCCAAAGGACATGACACCCAAGGCCACCATGCTCCAGGTGCTCGGTTGGGCATATCCCTCCAAGTTCGGGTGAGTTCGCTTTCCATTTTAGAATCTTTCTTTGTCAACTAACCGGCGCCACAGTGTCGAGCCGCCTTTTGACCGACACGACTGGTACGTCGCCCGAGAGGAGAACGGCACGACGAAGCAAATTCGATACGTCATCGACTTTTACTCGGGCGATCCCGAACCCAACGGCGACCCTGTCTTCTATCTCGATGTTCGACCAGCCATGACCCCTCAGGGGGCCGCCGAGAGAATCATCCGATGGAGCAGCGACGTGTGGTGGAGGGCAATTGGAGGCGACAAGCGGGAGCAGGATCCAGCGTCCTTGTTCCGTTCAAACTCTTGATTTCCAGCATCATTATGGATGGGTGCATGACGCCTTCTCCTCTCTGATTCTATCGAGATTGTTGTATTTCTATTATAATGACTGAAACGTCAATTGTACGATTCAGGGGACAGTATTGTATTTGTTTGTATGAAAAGGGTATTAGGGTTCAACGATTCATTGAAGACTAACGGCCAAGTTGTTTACCTCATCGAGGAGGGCTTGGTCTTCTCCAGCTGCATTCTTCAAGACCTTTTCCAATTGATGGTCCACTGTCATACCCGGCACATCAGACACGACGCCCTGGGCTTGTTGAATACGGGCCATCTGAAACTGGAGGAAGAACTTGGGCACCTTGATAGCGAGGCTCCCGCCAACGGAACGGATGCCCGCCTCGGTAGCAAGATATGTATTGAGGTCATCCTGGAACTGCCCAAGGTCGTTGCTGGCAAGTGGCGAAGTGGTGGCGAACTGGTCAAGAGCAAAGGCCAAGGGCGTCCGGTCCGAGTTGGCAAAGTTGATGGATGAGAAGGTGACACCATTGGAGCTGACGTCTGGAACGCCGTCGATGGTTGTCTGCGAGGTATCACAGGTGACGGTGTTGGCAAGAGCATTGGCGCTGTCGGCCACTTCGGCGGGAAGAGTCTCAGAGCCGACGACGAAACATGGGTTCTGTCTTTTGGAGAATTGGGGTGCTGCTTAGATGTCAGCATGGAAGTTGAGGGCTTGGTGCTTCATTGTGACCAACCTGCCAGTGCAGTGCCAGCGAGAACAATGACTTGAAGGGCTTTCATGATATGGACCGAGGGGTAAATGCCAAAGATCGAAAAAATGGATGGAATTAACGAGCAGACAGGTTTTCTCCAGAGTGATAAATGCAATGATCTTTCAACGAAAGGCTACACCAAAGCCGGGAGAGTCTGGACACCAGTGCCTTTTATCCCAATCCTCTCCTACTTAGTGTTTACAAGTCCAGCTCCTAAGTTTAGGGACAGCCTCACAGTATCACTTCGCTTACCATGATCTGCAATGCCAACCCATTTCAACTTGCCCAGCTTCATACATTCTCAATGCAATCCGACAGAAGTCGTCGCACAAGCGGCTAAGGCAGTGATGGTGAGGCACACCTCGTCCCAATTGGGACGGGACAGGTTTCTGATTTGTTGCACTAGGCAATGAATGCTACTTGGGGAGATTCCGAGGGTTGACCAAAGACCAGCCCGGAAGGGCGGATGCAAGCTTGGACATGCCAAACAGTTGGTGGAGGACCCCTGGTAGCACTTGATACCTCGCCTGCAGGCCATTTATCCCAATGCCTTCACCTTTGTTGCCAGGCGGCCCGGAATAACGTCCCCCCTGTCGTCCAATCATGGCTCGCTTGACTCGGAGCTAGAGAACCCCGTCACTTTTTTTCTTTGGCAAGCCTTGGCCTTGATCGCAGGGGTAACACAGAGGCCCCTCAGAGCAAGTTTATTCCTGTTCATTCTTAATTTTCACCCATCAGATCTTCTCGACGGGCGCTTAACCTGTGCCGTCGCATATATCCTCACCCACTGCCGGTGCGACCTCTGCGATGCCAGCTGAAACCGCCCCCTCCGACGGCGCAAGCGACTTCACCAGACTTCACATCAGTCCCCTCGACCCCGACCTGCTCAAGATCGTCCTGCCCGCCGCCGTCGCCCCCCAGGCCCGCAACATTTCATACCATACCATCGCTACCTTCCCCGAGAGGCGATACGGCTACGTCGAGCTTCCCAGCATGGAGGCCGACAAATTGAAGAGGAAGCTCAATGGCTCCGTCTTGAAGGGGACCAAGCTGCGCGTGGAGAAGGCACGCCCCGAGCACCGCATGGAGCCCACCGGCGAGCACGACGAGGAGGAAGAACTGAAGAAATCCAAAAAGTCCAAGAAGCTGTCAGACTCGGCAGAGGCATCCAGGAAACGAAAGCGCGATCGGGACGTGGTTGACGGTGTCGCCCTAAGCGACCGCAAGATCAAGCGTGGCTGGACCGAGCCCGCCGATCAACGGAGGAAGAAGAGCAAGAAAGACAAGGAGAAGGAGAAGGAGGGCGGAGGAAATACGACCGAGAAGAAGAAGCGCCAAAAGTCCAAATACACCGACGGGGAAGAATGCTTGCTCAAGACCAAGCTGCCGCCCAATGCCGTGGGCAACCTGGCGGAAGACAACGTTCCAAAGAAGCGAAAGAGGAAGGGCAACGCCCGCGAGGTCGTCGTGCACGAGTTCGAAAAGACGACCAAGTTCCCCAGCTTCTTGAAGACCGTGCCAGAAGAGTCTCAATCAAAGGGTGCAACCGAATTCGTCGACGGCAAGGGGTGGGTGGATAATGAGGGCAGCGTGGTTGAAGCCGTCAAGGCCAAGCCAGCTCCATCCCTCGCTGCACAGAAGCCTAAGAGGTCGAATCCTGCTGCGAAGGTGGTCGAGGAAGATGACGATGATTCTACGAGCAGCAGTGGCACAAGCAGCAGTGGAGGTTCTTCTGACGAGGAATCCGACCAAGAGTCCGAAGCAGAATCGAAGCCCGCAACCAAGGAAGAAAAGGCGGAAGCGACCCAGGACGACGAAAAGTCTGACTCTAGTGACGACGAGTCACCCGTCCAAGCATCACACACAACCCCCATTTCGACCATCAAGGCCGACCACTCGCGCCCCATGTCCGCAAGCTCGACGAGAAGCCTCACCATCAAGATACCCCCTCCCCTCACCCCCTCTGCCAGCAAAGTCCACCCTCTCGAGGCGCTGTACAAGCGTCCCAAGGCCAGCGACGACGTCGCCGAGGCTCCCGCTCAGGAGCCCCAGCCCTTCAGCTTCTTCGGCGGGGACGACGTCAAGGAAGACGACAATGGCGAGCGGCCCAACCCGACCGTCCCCATGACGCCGTACACCCGGCAGGACCTCGAGTGGCGCAACACGCGCAGCGCTGCGCCCACGCCCGACACGGCGCACCCAACCCGCATGCGCAATTTCTGGGCCGAGGATGAAGACGCCGACATGGATGACGTGGTGGAGGAGGACGAGGAGGATGCGGAGCAGCCCCAGCCCTCGTCGCAGGGCCAGGCCGGCACCAGCGAGTTCCAGTCGTGGTTCTGGGACAATCGCCGCGACTTGAACCGGTCGTGGATGAGCAGGCGCAAGACGGTGGCCAAGGAGAAGCGACACCGCGACAACAAGGCGCGCGCTTCCAAGGCGGTATGATGAGCCGTGCAGCGGATGTTGAGTTGAGCACGGGCGGGTGTTTACATGAGTACTAGTGGAATACCAATGTGTAATTACGTCTTGTACAATTGCCTGTATCCCCATGTCTTGCGTCTGTTATCTGCTGCTCTCGGAATCTTTCCCAAAACCGCCCTACGTTGGTACTACTATTCTTGCATGAATGTACAATAAAGCGAAGTAGCAATATTAAGTAATAGTGGATAGTAAATGCGCATAGTAATATATCCTGCAGTCCCTTGTAGCATCGTATTCGAATCCGCCTTTCTCCATGGTTGCGTCGTCCTAGGCGTTTTCTTCGTTTTCATTCTACTCTGTACCTTCAGTTCCAATTCCAACCTAACCCATGTCTTTTCTGCTCCATCTCTAGCGCGTGCAGTGTATAGTTCGCTTTACCTGATCAATTTGACATCGAAGGGCGTGTGGTCTAGGGGTATGGCGTCCGCTTCGCATTGATCAATCTACGGTGACTGCGGAAGGTCCGGGGTTCAATTCCCCGCTCGTCCATTGCTTTTTGCCTCTCGCAGCCGCGAGCGAGTGCAGCTTTGCTTTTTGCTCGTCTCCCTGGCTCGGGGAATCAAAAAGAAGGCAGAAAGGCAAAGAAACATGAGAACAACAATATGGAGAAGCAAAAAGAATGGACGAGCGGGGAATTGAACCCCGGACCTTCCGCAGTCACCGTAGATTGATCAATGCGAAGCGGACGCCATACCCCTAGACCACACGCCCTTGGTTTATCACGTGCTCATGAACTCATCATGATTCCTAAGAGCGAAGGGTGACGACGCAAGCCCCGGAGGTCGCGCCTGATAGAACCTTTGGTCACTACCATTTCTCGGGGCACAGTTACTGCATAACTAAATCATGACCATGTTTCATGCAACTAAATCGTTATCTAGGCCAAGACCATGGCATGAGACGGGACTCATCACGCCGTTCAAACTGCTGCCCGAGTTACGCAATAACTTGAAGATGCCGACCTAGTGTAGGGGTTGGATTAGGAGCTACCATCTCTACCACCGACTGAATCATCTACTCGTATTCTCTTCGTGCATAGCTACCAAAACCGGAGACGCTGGACCTCCCGGTGCCAGGTAGTCATTCTCACACACATGAGGCTGCTTGTCCTCCGAACATTGTTCCTTTCTGCAGCGATTGACCACCAACCTGGTCCCCGTCATTGCCTCGTATATCCCAGTCATGTCTGGCCTCGGTGGCTGCGGAGTCAGATGCCTCACCGTGCTGTCCCTCGATCGAACGGTGCTGCCCGAAGCTGGGAACTCCAAGTTGGGAGGTGACCGAACTTCTCCAGACCCCCTTCGAGAATGATGGGGATGGAAGATCTTGTGGCCTCCTTGCCGAATCTTGTCCATCAATGTGGGGAAGAAGCCATCATGAGATTCGCGCCGCTTCATTGGACCAGGTGGCTGAAAGCTCCGGCGTCTGTGAGATGCTGAACCGATGGAAACACCAAGTCGTGATCGGGGGGCGGCTGGAGGTGGGGTTTCAGACATGTTGGTCATGTCTTCACGCTCAAAGTCGCCAGTAAATGGATTCTTGGAGAAGGCATCGTGATCATAGCGAAGGATCTTGACTCGGCCCTGAGGGAATTCAGGTAGCTGGTCCGATACGCTACCGGAATGTGCATCGACGCCTTGTTGATAGAGTGTATCATGGATAGGAGACACTGTGGCATCTATGACCTGAGGCGGGCTGGTCCAGTCATCAGTGCATTCGCGGGACAGAAGCCGGGGGAAGGATATGATGCGAGCGGTTTGGTCTGCTTTGTTGTCCTGCATGGATACGTGTTTCCGAGAAATGTCTGACAAGATTTCGCCTGGACTCATCGAGGTCGTATAGTGGTGTAGCAAGAACCCGCCTCGGGAAACATGGGACTCGCTCCGCGGATGATCTGATGAGTCTGCCGTCGAGTCTCTGCGCTTGAGCGAACTGCACTCCGAGACTGGCCGAGAACAATGTGTAGAAGAAAACAGCTCCAGGTGATGAACGTGAGATTCTCGATGGGGCCACGTGATTTCGGCGACGCTCTTGTGAGAAATTATGGTTGTCATGGCATCCGAGTCCTCGCCGCGGACTTTGGTGCAGGTTTGCTGATCACTCATGCCGAAACTGGCGTAAGATGTCGTCGGCACACTGATGGTGGTGGCCGGATCAGCCAGCGTCACTGAAGGTAGCTGTATCGTATTCGCAGCCTTGTCGACTTTTGGACCCAAGTGATCTGCGCAATCGGGTTTGATCCATTTTGCTTTCTTGCGACTGGATGCTCTCGACTTGCGCATCTCATCCGTGACGATTGCCACTACATCTTGGATGTCATTGTCGTCCACAAGAAACATGTTCTTGGTGCCCGGTATATGCTTCCCCCCCTCGTCAACGACATGGAGCTGGTCCTTGAGATGCCGTTGGGCCCGGAGGCGCTCGTTGACTTGGGCCATGATCTTTGCCTGGATCGCCGGACTGATCTTGTTGTTGCCTTTGTTTCCCATCGGGGGCGGCGTTTTTGTATTCGGATTGCAGGCAATTCCAAGCTTGGATTGGCATGCATCTGACGAAGCCGACTTGCCTCGCAAACTCCCTGATGGCCACAGGGTTTCGTGGCTTTTGCGACCAGAGGGAACCCCATCGACTTCATGCTTGTGGATGATGTAGGCAAAGTCTTTCGTTCCTTCGCAAGGAACAAGCTCCATGGGAACTCTGGTGATTTTGAACCCAGATGCCGCATCCGTCTTTTCACTCGAATCCCGCTCTAGTCGGTAGGCTACATCAGTTGAGTCGGAGTCGAAGATGTAGTATGACGTGCCTTCGAGAAGAGGCGAATCCAACGAGATACTAGAAATGTCCCGTGAGTCGGCGCTCAGTTGATCCACCAGAGGTGTGTCACCTCCAGTGGTCGCAGCCTTGGATGAATCTTCCTTCATTGGCCGTAGGAGGAGGTTTGGAAAGTTGAAAAAGCCTCCCGCGGAGGAGTCGAGATAGCTCTTGGTTAGCTTCGGAGGAAGCTGTGAGGAGGATGGACTGGAGTTGTGAATGACCGACTGTTTGTCGTCGCTGGATTCTTCGCCTCGCGAACCTGACTGAGACTTATCGGGTTGATCCTGAATAAGATCGTCGATCCCAGTGGTGGGAGCGGTATTCGCAAGATCTGTGAGTTCGGTGAAAGCCCCATCGGGGGTACCTTGCGATGGAGTCGTAGGTTGATTCATCGCATTGACGAACGGAGACATACTTGGCGACAATTTGCCCCCCAGGCCACCTTGGACCCATCTATCTTTGGACCGAAGCTCTCTCGACTCATTTGCCTTCTAGGTCAACTGGTCTGGGCTCCCGGAGCTGACTAGACTCCAAGCTGCTGGATGAGTTGGTGGAGGCGAGGTCTGGGCAACACGTTCATCAGACTTGGAGGTTGCTTCAACATCGTGTTGATGCTCCGGGTCTCTAGGGTCGGTCAAGCCCTGGGATTTTGCCACCTGAGGGCACAGGGCAACTTTGGGTTGGACTGGTGAGGTCAGGAGCCTCGACAGCTTTGGGATATTTGAGCGGGGGGTGGTTCCGATAGGCGTTTCCATCGTGTGGACTGAAATATTTCGTTGCGAAAATGTAGCGTAGCTGATGGGGGCAGAAGGAGGTTGAATCGATTGAACTAGCCCATATGAACGAATATAGGGTTGGTGGTGGTGAGTAGAATGATAAACGAGGGGTAATCGAGAAGCACTTAGGGGTGTGTTGAGGGTGAAGGTGAGGAGTTGGATGATGCGATTCAAAATGTGGATGATACTGAGTGTTGCGCAGCACCTGCCTAAGGCGTTTTACACCTTTCTGCCTGAGGGTTTGTCTCCTGCCTGAGGTTCTACCTCCTGCTCGACGAAGGAAAGTGCGGCGGTTTGAGACGTCAGATACGTTGGAGGAAGGAGCTCCTCATTGGTCACTGGATGGAGACAATCTCAACACCCACCATCGCTCTCATCAAATCATTATAAGCATCTAAAATACCTACAACACCTGCCCCCGAAGCAACCCCAGCTCTTCTCAAGGCAAAGGTGATCCTTTTCCTGGGGTCCAGCTCGTTCCTCCTCCAAACGCCGACCCAGGTTGTCCTATCACTATCGGTCGCACAGGCGTCGTTGGAGCCGCGACAGCGTCTGCAGGTAGCGGAGGAGGTGTCTCGCTCCGAGGAAGCTGCGAATCCTCCTTTCGCGGTGGCTTGAAATTAACATCCCGCCCAGCGCGATAGATGTCTTGCAGCATCGCTTCGAGGATGCCTGCATCCTCGAACTCCTGGTATTTCCGATATAGCTTGAGGGCAGTCCGCGAATCCTCAATCGAATCATGCGTCTCCATTTGAATGTCCTCCTTGAGTAAGTACCATGCCAGGAAAGCTAGCGAGAGCTTGCGCAGGCGAGATTGGAGGAAGAATAGGTTGATCGTGTCGATAATCTGCGCCTTTGGAATGTGGATGTTGATGACTCGGAAATCTTGCTTCAGGCCGTGTCCAAGGAACTTGCATCCGAGATTTAGAAGCACCCACATCTTCTTGTAAACCAGTTTCAGGGGTAGTAGGCTGTGCTTTGAGACGCGAGGGTCCAGATCCTGCTCCGTGATGCCAGAGTAGGAGGTCAAGTAGTCCACAATCGGCTCTCTGATCGAAATGTAGTCGTCGATGAAAGGCGTTCCCTCATGCTCGCCTTGACCTCGCACGACAGACGCTCGGGCAAGGGCGTACACGATTGGTCGAATTGTTTCTCGCTCCCCGTCCGAATTCATCTCAATCTCGGGCTGCCGCACTGCGACGAACTCGGTGTCCAGTGCAATGATGGTGTTGGGACCTGGGGCCTCCGTCTCGGGATTCAATGTGTCGTAGGTCTTGGTCTCGGAATTGGGATTGTTACTGGGAAGCTCGTCAGTTTTAGATCCAAAGTACATGTTATCGAACCTCTTACCTGAGATCTTGGTAAAGAATCGACAAGTCCATGTTCTTCTTCCAGCCGGTGTCGAGCTGGTTATTGGCATGTCTTACCTGAAAGGCCATCACAGAGGGGACCTTCCAGGATGGGTTGAAAGTGAGAGCCTCTTCGGTGCTGACAGACCGCACCAGGAAGTCGTTGAATAAATGCCACTGGCTCTCGCCGGGAGCCTCCGGTTCCGCATGTGCCACTACAACGCATTAGCTATGGCCAAGCAAGGCCGGTGAAGATGACTTACCGTTGACCATGGAAACAAGGTGCGACTTTTGGGTTTGACCGCTTTCGATATTGATGGCCATGCCAATGAGCGAGTACACGGTGATGTTGTGCATGCCTCGTTGCAGATGAAGCTTGAGGTCTTCACCCTCGTAGCAGAAGAACTGGCCTTGTTCCACTATGATGCCAATCTCTTCAGGTAACCATCCAGGGGTCGACCACAGCATCCGTTGTTCCTGGTTGGTTATCGCAGTGTTGAGGAGAAGCACATCCGGTATGCTGTGAATGGTTTTCCTCGTGGCGATGGTTTGGTATCGCTGACATCTGCTGCACCATCCCTTAGACGTCGTTTCTCTCTCAACACTATTTTTCAAGATCTGAGAAAATGTGATTCGTGCCATCTTGGCGGGCCGTCCTCCAGGCTTCTGCGTCTGAGTTAGTTCATAGAGACTCGAGGCCGGATTCCGACTTACAGCAGATGGGTAGAGCAAATCATTCACAAAGGTAGAACCAGGTCGGGTGTATTCGCTCCTGCAATTGATGCAGCGGATGGAGCTAGTCGCAGACGTTGCGAGGACCTAAACTCAGTGAGCGGTGATCACTGCTGGTGAATTGATGTACCAACCTGGTCCATGGCCGATGAAGTCGGGTTTATAGACTTGTGATCCTGGACAATCTTATCCAAGAGGAATCGCGTCAAGCCCTGAAGCATGACATTGAGCGTGGTTCCGTGGGGGTCCTCTTCAAGGAGGCCCAGGGGACCAGCTACAGCCAAGTCAGCAGTCATTCGGTGTACGATTTCGGTGGAAATACCTTGAGGATGGCTGCTGAGGGTCTTTAGTAGGTTGGTTGCTTGACAGATGGATCCTTCGGCCTTCTGGAGCATGTCGAACAAGAAGCCGAGCTCACAGAGGAGACAAATTTCGCTGATGCACGAAGATGCAGCATGCTGGAGGGCGAGGTTTCGAATCACCGGAGTGAAGTGCATAATTTGCAGTAGTGAGTTCGCATACGAGTTTGATATGTGAATCTCAAGCCCGGAATAGCGTGTCTTGTTGTAGTAGCTGCGTCAAGTCAGTCATCAATGGAGCACTGGAAAGAGGAATCGAAATACTGACCCAAAGTCGAAATCATCCACCCCGAATTTGCTATACTTGATCTCAACATTGCGGTACATGACTGGGACCTCCGACCTTTTACTTTCTATCTCCATCTCAGCAAGGGGGCTGTTCAGTTCGTCGGCTTTATCATCAGAAGCTTTGAGTGCAGAGGTTGCTAGCTCTCGGGCTTTCTCGCTGAGGAATTTAGGGGCTTTGAGACCGGAGCTCTTCGATTTGTTGAGATCACGAGTGTCCTCAACTTGGTTACGCCGAATGCCACGACTGTTCCTGCCATAGAGACCAAATTCGGTGGCCTTGAGTCCCGCAAGGAATTGGGCGTCAAACTTAGTAGGGGGTGCTCCGACGTCGTACGGAACATCTGGCCAAGCAGAGGCGAGCATTTCTCGGTAGTAAGGCATGCCGATTGAGTTGAGAGGTCTGGGGCAGTTAGCGCATAGAATGCAAGTGGTTTCTCGTCATCTTACGTCTCCGGAGTCCAGTCTATGGAGGGAAGCGGTTCCTCGGGAGTTGCAAACTCAATGGGAGTGGGCAGATCGACAAAGTGAAGTTTGGTAGGGGAACCCCACAGATGAACGAGGCACTCGGCGTCTGTTAACGCCATGGCCTCACCTGATGGGGCTATCTCGAACATGCTAAGATATGTGAGGACGTTTGCCTGGCGGACATTGCTGGTGTTTGGGTTCATAAGATCAACAACATGAATCTGGCCGCTTTGGGACACGACGATGCTCGTCGTCAACATCCTCGGATGCATTCGCACGTACGCAGCACCCGCAGGAAATGGTATCGGCGGCATCGATGACATGTTCTTTATGTCGAAAACGTTGAGGAACGGATCCAGCATATAGTTCTGTCCCTGCCGGAGCGAATAACCACACGTGACGATGAAATCGTGCTGCGCATCCATATCGTTGATCAAGGCTGAATGCGCATTCCACGTTCGAACAACAGCGAAGGTGATTGGGTCTAGAAGGTTGACCGAACCGCTTTTGGTCGCGGCGCAGATGTAACGCCCTCGCTTCATTACGGTATACTGGTGTTCGGTAGGTACCTGCGTATGGCTGTTAACATCCCCTCGTCAGCAGTAGCGAGGGCTCACAAACCTGTTTGACAACATCACCCTTGATGAGGTCAATAACAAGCATCGTATCCTGAAGACCGCCGGCAATGATCTCGGTGGTTCCCTTTGACGTGAAGCTCATGCATCGTAAATCCTTCATGTCATCATGTCTACCCCAGTCAGCTCCAAGTTACCACGGCGGTATTTCTGAAGCGTACCTGATATGCCACATCGGTGGCCCTCTCCTCAACGCCATATGCACATCTTTGGAGCCGAGGACTATAACGCCCTTTTCATTGACCAGAATCTGGCGCACCGGTCCGTCGGGAGTCAGATGCGCCTTGAAAGAAGTATATCGTTGCAGTTCAGTGCCGTAGAAGGAAGTTACGCGGCCCTCGGATGTATATCAGCAACGAAACCCGATAGAAGCCCAAAGTAGGGCTTACATAGTCATTGCCGGTCCAGAGAAGTTCTTGTGCTATATCGAAGGTCATGGTTGTTACGGGGGTGGGCATCGCATGCACGCCCGGGGGCGGGAAGTGAATCCGGGCGACCTGTGAGCAACAACGAAGGTATCAGTATAGTATTCACTTGCGCATGAGAAGAGGAGGCAAGAAATGCCGTGTGAGCGACGTGTAGCATTGACACAGCTGCCGTCGTCGCATGGAGCGCGGGGGCATTGCGAATGCGACAGATGGCGCGACATACCTCATCCCAGTCTCCGTCCATTGTGGCAGAATATACATTCTCCGGAGAGCATGGATATGTGGAAGAAAGACAGTGATACCGCCGGAGCCGCGAAGGCTGTAGAAATGAGCTTATTGTAGAAATGTCAATAAGCAATGGTAAACAAAAGACGTCAAAGGCGATTGAAGTACGGCCTAAACATCCAACTTGAGATGGAGGGGCAACAACATGTATTTAGCCGATAATCAACCGCAATCAAGATAAGGAACTCACACATATCTACTAGTACCTACTAAGTACGAAGTACGGATACTTCTTTGGTAACCACCCTTCGAGGTTCGAGTAAAGGAAAAACCTCAGAACTCTCGGGTTTGTTTGCTTCTGTTGAACGGCGCCTGCTTGATCATCACAAACACGCAGTCGGAATGAGTCGACACTTCCGGCTATGTTGGGGGAAATCCAGCTGCTTGTGAAGAAGATCAAGTACATTTTAAGGGGCACCCCAAATTTCAATCCGATGAGTTATCTGGGACATTGCAGAGGACAGGAAGCAGGTTGCCTGCGAACACTGACTGCGTCGGCCATCGGCCGTGGGTTTTGGGAACAGTGAGCAAAGATGCATGTTTCTATTTCCTCTTGGTGTGCGGATACGAATAAGGCTATCCATGTCTCAAGCTTCTGACCACCCATGCTCCCGGATCGAAGTGATGAGTCTCTAACGACAAAAATCCCACGTGCTCGGGACGCCTCATTATCATACTCATTATCATAAAAAGCCACTGCAGTGACTCGAACATCTCGGCTTGGACTACTTGAGTAAGGTCGCAAGTAGTAAAGTCGTGTACAGTAGCATGGTTCCCATGCTGCCACGGCCACATTGCTGGACATTCTTCCCGAAATTGAGACACCGGTTGTGCAACTCAAGCTCATCCAGTCTATGCCACCTGCATATTCTTCCACGTCTCAGTATACGTCGAGGCCATTGACACGCCATGGGTGACCCGCTCCAATGCTGCTCAACAGATCCCATCCAGAGCCTGGTCGATGGGGAAGTCGTCGTGATTCAAAAGGGGTTTTTTGGCCTAGTCCAGACTTGGCCACCTGGCCTGGTCTTGCAGGGGTCCCGTCAAGATACCCGCACAAGGGACGGCAATAAGCCCGACGCATCCGGCTGGCCGAACGCGACCCCTGTTGAGGATTTGACCGACCACCTCATGACGAAATTCGAATCTTTCTTCCGCAGAGGAAATTTCTGCGAGCGGTGCCGCTCAAATCGGAGGCGGCAGTTGTCGACAATCCACTCGTTTCCTCGTTATCGAACTTATCGCGGCTCCGCGAAGACGCTCCGCCGGCTCAGCCCTTGGTCTCCAGCCTGTCGTTCACCAGCTTAGCTTGTGACAGGCCGTCGAGCGGCAAGTACCATGCGTGGTGGAGATCACCGTTGTCGAGATTAAACTTCGTCCTTCGCAGGTGTCCCGACGCTTCCCCCAAATCGGAACGGCAAAGGAGTCGACTTTGGGCCGGGTCGCGAGGGTTGTCCTATTCTGTAGCAAAGTCCCTCGTGTAGGAGGAAATTGGCTCAGGAAACCTGGTAGACGGTAAAATTGACAGGGAACGCATTGCTGTTGAAACCTGGCAGCTTGGATGCGGGCTCCCCGGTTGGCTCGAGCTGGACCTGCCATCGGGTTCCAGTCAGAGCTCCAATCTCGTTCCAGAGAAACTGAAAGCTGTCTTGGTCATGAAGATACGACGAGCGAGTGCTGGTAGTGGCCGGGCCCGGTTTGTTGCTGCCGACCTGGCGACCGTAAATCAAGGCATTCTTTGTCCCAGGCTTGAGGAATTCGACAAGGCGCTTGCCAATGTAGAGTTGCTGAACTCGGTTGAATAGGTGAAAAAAGCTGCCAGCATGGATGATGGTGACCTTGCCTCGTAGGCAGGCGAGTCGCTTGTCGTCGGGATCCAGCATATCACCTGCAATAAAGGCGGCACCCAGAGATGATCGATCCTGAAAAAGGTCGTAGCCAATGTCGATGAATTTGGACTGTAGGTCGGTGCCAATGAGTTGGGAGCCTCTCACGCCGTCGGCACGGAACTGGCGAATGACTTGGCCGACACCACAGCCAAGGTCGAGGAGAACATCGCGAGAACCAGCAACGTTGAGTCGAAAGAGAACCTGCTGATAGCGAGGGTCTTGAGGATCAAGGATGTAGAGAAACTTCCACCGGCCAACACAAGGGTACTGGGAAATACACCAAGCCTTCTCTCTCTAATGAAGGGCGGGTCAGATCAGATCAGATAAAGAGCCGAAGCGCGGGGCCATGGGGGAGCAGCAACGGCAACGGGAGTGAGAGCGGGACGTACAACGCGACGGAGATGATTGTCGAGATCGTTGAATGGTATCTTACTGTACACTTCGAGGAGGTGTCGAGCTGGGCCAATATCTTGAGGGGGGTCTTCGAGATAGGTCCAATCCCGAACCTTCATGATGTCCATGCTTAGCAACATGATGACGAGAGTGAGGCGGTGTCGAGAAACGACGGGCCCCGTCGGGTAACAGTAGAAACGAGAAGGTTGTCAGTTGGGAGGTGGACGAGAGGAACGGCGAGCTCGCGGTGTCATTGGGCTTTCTTTAGTTTGATGTTGCCGTTGGGAGGAATCGAATGCACCCAGGATGTTAGAGAATACTATCCATCGAATATGGCGAATGGTAAAGACACTTTGCGGACGTGGGAAATGAAGACGAAGTTGAGAAGGGAAGGTTCCGGTGGTCGAATTAGAAAGGGCGCCTGCTGTGGAAAGGGGAGTGAGAGTGAGTATAGCACCAGGCAGGAGCGGGAGCGGGAGCAGGAGTGAGGGTAGAAGTCTTTATGAGTTGATCCGGAAGGAATGGGAGAAGCGGGAGAAGCGGGAAAAGGGCCAATCGACGACTTCTTAACCAGATCTAACTCGGCAGATGGCCGTTGCATGGCCATGACCAGGACAGAATAAAAGTGACAATAAGAATGTACGTACCTGGACCTTGCTTGTCCGGTCCTGCTGCTCCAGTGCTCCAGTACGACTCCGAACCTGCCCTGTCTCACTAGGTGCGACGACGTAAGATGGACCAACAAATCGGGTCAGGGACAGGGCCAACAAAGAAAGGAAAAATGGGAGAATACTGGCGGACTCCAACCGCCACCTACGAAGAACGCACCATTATTACCTTTGAATTACCACGTCTGGCAGACGCGAAGTCGCGATTTGCAGCATGAGTCCACTGGAAGGAGACGGGGCCCGCTCCAGCGTCCCGCCCGCCTGCCGAGAAGGGAATGCTGTGATGCCCTCGACAAGACGAAACATTGGCTTTATCGAGTCGCGCGAGACGCTGAGGCCATGACGAAGCGGAGGACCAGGGTGCTCCAGTGAGCTCCCGCAAGTCTCGAGGCAAGAGACGGCCCTTTTCAGGGGTCAAATCAGCCCGTGGCTTCCCTCCATCCGCGCGGGCAAACAGCCCAGACTGTTCTCTCCGTGGGAGTTCCCGGCCCGCCGTTGTGTCAAATGTATGGATGTTTCCCCCCAACCTCCCACCAAAGTCCCCCACCCGCGACGACGTCCAGTCCTCAGCTTCGCAAGCTTGGCCTTCGCCTTCGGCTCGAGTAAGCTGTTAGCTTGGACCAGTCAGTCACCAAGGCCAGCCAAGGGTTCGTGCTAGTGGAGCGCGCGTTTCCTCATGCCGACTTGGACCTGCGTGATTCTGACCAACACCCGCGTGGCATCCATTCCTGTCGTGCTGCCATATTTCCAGGCTTCGGCCGCTCCTGACTCCTGACTTCTTTCTTCAACAGCAAGGTTCGCAGAAAAAGCAAACCGAATCCGCAAAATCCCCTCCTCGTCACACCATCGATTTCAACACGGAGTAGTGCTGCAACCCTTCGCCATTATCAGCAGATTTTGAAAAGGACGACGAGGAGTTCCCCGAACCGCTTTGTCATCCTTCATCCAGGTCGGTCCAAGAAGCAAGAAATTATCATCAATAGCAGCCAGCCCGAGCTTCCTCCCCACACTGACACACAGACTGGTGGCTTCTGTTGCTAGTGCAGTCTCGCCCCGACGGCAACGAAACAATTGCAATTTTCCATTGCATGATCGAATCATGGCGGCAACTGATGATCCTGTCAACTTGACCGGATGCCGAATCACCGCTAAAAAAGGAAAACGAGGAGAAGGTCGTGGATCATCGACGACTCCCGTGTTGGTCTTGTTCAGGGGTTTGCTTGCTCGCACCATTGGGCCGCTTCGGCTTCCGATCTGGCCGGAATATCTCATTCCATCGCGGATCATTCCATGACTCGCCTTGGAACTCACCAAGAGCCATCACCTGGAGCACGTCCGTATCATTTCCCGCTCTTGAGCCGCAGAATGATTGTCGCAATCAGCAGCCTATAAGTCCGGATGCGGGCTGAAGGCGGCGCCAGCCCGGACCACCCAATGCACCAGTCTTGGATAGTGCAAATGCCGGCACTGATTAGCTACTGCATGTTACCTGCCTCCCGGACTGTGGCATGAATTGCGACTCCAGAGACGGATAGCTTTGTTCGGTCAAGTACGGATTTGTCAAACTTTGGTGCCATCTCACGTGGTGGTTTGTTCACTCACGGCTAACAGATCTGTCTTGCGCCATCATGATTCATAACTCAACCTCCTTCTGCACCATGATGGATAACTGCTTCTTGCGAACTTCGTGTTTCACCCGACCAGCGTCACAGCCGACGTCTTATAACTTGACCCAACCAACAACAACAGGATACGATGTGCCTCGGACGGCTGCCACCCGGCGCCGATGCTGTAATATGTGGGCTGTCAAAGGGTAGCACATCAACACATGCTTTATTTAGCTTTCCACAATATGCTCGATGCAATCCGGCGGCAATTGCATTCACTAAATTCCTGAGATCTGCCTTTACCCCGCATGGAGATAGATCAGGTCCTCGGAGCCGAATGGCTTGCCTGCCTACATTCCAGTGGCTTGTTTTCACGATATGTCAAACGCCAATGCAGCCCTGCGTGTGTCTCTGTCAGCTATGTTGTTGCTCCCTCCAGTTATCTAGACCGGGAGTTTTGCTCCTGGGTTAGCCCATTGGAATGACGGGATATCGTGTGTCTCGCTTGATAGTTATCCTAATTGACTAGCCTACCCTAGGTACTCTAATCGAATGGACAACCGACAAAAATTTGGCGAATTGATAGATATCGCGGACCGTGGGCCTACATGGAATGTAGTCGCACGCATCTGGATTTCCCAGACAAGGTCTCCAAAGGTTACTCGGTTTGGAATAGCTGGACTGCAGCGAGGGACCTGGACGACCAGTAACCCGTGCTATCGGCACTCTCCCAACACCAGTGTCGACCCGTCTCTTTAACAATACGAGGCAAGGTGAACGACACGAACAGGCCCAGCTCAATGCCAACAAATGTCACATGAGGGTTACTTTTTTTCATATTGCCAAGATAATATCATGTCATGCGGCAGACGGCCTGTTCAAGTTGAGATTGACCACCTTTGCAAGGTATTTACCAGGTAACGGATTCCCCAGATCGTGAAACTGGACAATAAGCTTCTGCCATAGACACTGCATTTCCAAGAGAACGAGTCGGTTCTAACAGTGTTAGTATTGGGGATATGTCATTGGATAAGGAGAACTACCAAACGTAGCAGTTTGCTTCGCCCACAAAGAAGCGAGGGGCCAAGTTCGCTGCTGACTAAGAGCTCAGCATGAAGTGGGTCGAGTACTTCCAACCTCGTCCGAAAAATTCTTCCTTCTCCGTGATCAATCCAAGGCCAAAACACCCACACAAAAAAACCGTCGTCGGGGCCGAGTTCTTCCTCTTCCGTCGAGGCGTCGCCGTCGCATCGCATTATCTCGTTCCGAAAGCCCCAAGAACGCGCCGTGTAAGTCCCCATCACCAGATGCATCTACATAACCACGCCGCACTCCATCACCGTCGCGTTCAATCCCACCTCCTCGTAGAGCTGTCGTCTCTCCCGTGTTCCTCCACGTGCGCATCACATCGTCATGTCGACTCCTCTGCTAACCGTGGTTTTGCTCTTCAGTGGCTTCAATAGTCGCGACGCGACTGGCTCCTCGCGTCCTCGTAGATTTGCGACTCGCTGTCGTTGACGAACCCGCGCAATTGTGCCCAACCTCAATTGTTTTTGGCCATTTTTGACACGTTATCCGTTTGTGCGCACGCGTGCGCCCGTCGATTGATCCCGCAAACCACATCGAGCACCATGTGTGCGACAAAGGCAGAGGCCGAGGACGATGACATCGTATATCCGTCACCAGGCGCCGAGCCGATGGAGGTTGGACCGTTCTATAATTCCACCGCTCGCGAGGGCGTGTCCGAGCCCCATGTCGAAGCACATGTCGAACATCAAGTCGAGGACCAAGTCGAACACCAAGTAGATCACCACCAAGTCGAACATCAAGACCACCAAGATGCCCAACATGCCCAAGATCAACACATGTCCAACCAACCGCAAGCGCAGGCCCAGATGCAAACGCAGTCGCACGAACACGAGCAGAACGATATCCCCCAGGAGCCCGCGAATGCACAGGAGCATATCATGTCGCGTCCCCCGAACCTCGAGGAGCTTCAGCTGGCAGCCCAACTCGGGCAAGGCCTCGCCGGCGCATCCATGATGCCCACGGCCGACCCGAACATGAGCGTGGAAGACTCGGGGCTGCGGAACATCATGCCTCACCCCGAGCCGGAGCCTCAACAGGCCCAGCCGTACGTGCAAGAGACGCCCGCGACAGACTCGATGGTGCCGCACGGTTTGCCTGTTGTCACGGCGCCAATGCACCCAAGCTTCCCGATCGATGCTGTCCCTCCAAGAAAGCGGTCCAAGGTTTCCCGTGCTTGCGACGAGTGCCGCAGGAAGAAGATCAAGTGCGATGCGCAGTCGGACACGGGCGAAAACCCGTGCTCAAGCTGCGGGCGATCAAATATCAGATGCTTGTTCAGCAGAGTACCTCAAAAGCGTGGTCCGAGCAAAGGGTTTGTACTCCAACCCGACTCCAGTGTTGCTTTGACTAATATCGTGATAGATACATCAAGGAGCTTGCCGACCGGATCCATAGTATAGAGAACAAGCTCGAGTCTGACGGGGGCTTGAACCAAGATGATCTTGATAGACTCTTCGCCCCAGAGAGACCTCGACAGAACCCCGTCAACGAAGATCCAAACCGAAAGCGGCCATTTTCGAGCATCTCGGGAGAGTTCAATACTCCCACGAGCGCGAGACAGACGCCTTGGGGCTCAGAACACCGCTCGATCCAGGGGGCGGCCAATTCAACTGGTTTCGTAGCAGGTTACACCCCAAGCGCCCTGGCTCCCCAGCCTACGGCCCTCAAGACGGACGAGACGAGGCCCCCAGTGGCCAATATGGAAATCACAATGTCGGAAGCAGATGACATGCCCGATATCAACGACGACGTGTTGCACAGGTATGTTGCACCCCCAGTTGGGAGTTCCTCGTGCTGACTTGGATAGCTACCTCTCGCACGCTCAGGCCGTGTACCCAATCCTCCCAAGCAGCAAGGCCAGGTTGCAAGAGCTGCTCTCGCAGTGCCCGCCAACCGTACGGACTGCATTTGTCAATGCTCTCCCTGCGGCAACAGGAGCACCCGGGGACGTCAAACTCGCGAGTTCTCTGCTCAATGAATGGGAGAGTAACGAGGCTCCCCACTCGCGAGTGTCGGACATTGTTCACGCGCAGACGCTGGTGCTCCTCATTGTCGACGCAGACTGGCGATCGTCGTCGACCCTGCCGTCGCTGCTGGGACGAGCCGTCTCGTTGGCGAACCAAATGAGGCTTTGGCGGTACACTCCCATCGAATCGGCTTCCGAGCAGGACTCGGACGATCAGTTATGTGTGCGGATCTGGTGGTCGCTGATTCTCCTGGATCGATGGTACGCCGCAGGAAGCGGAAAGCCTGCGCAGATTCCCGACAGCAGCGTCGTTCTGCCACCCAGCCTCGACATCATCTTGGGAGACGTGTGCTTCTGGCTAGTTCGTAAGTGCCGACAGCGTCGATTGGCACCTCGGGAGCCCGAGCTGACAACTCTAGGTCTATCAAAGCTGCTGAACAGGGTGGCACACGTCGTATCGACTCTTCAGCCCGGCTCGTCGACGACTGAGCAGCTGATGGCGAGCATCCTGACGGATTATATCGAGAACTACCGAGAAGATCTCCCAGCCCACATCGAACCAACGTCACACCCAATGGTGCACCTCGCGTATTGGCACTGCAAGCTTTTGATCACGCTCCTGACGCCCGAGGCCCTGGCAGCAGACATCATGTGGCCAACCAAGGAACAGATCAGCCTCCTGACCACCAATGCTCACATCCGGAGCCCGCTGGTCAACCATTTCGCATCGCTGGTGGCCATGGCCTTGTCGAAACTCCTCAAGCTGGACCGCTCGCGAGAAGAGGCGGCGCAGCTGGCAAAGGACATCATAGAGAGGGGCGGGAGCGTCTGGGACGGAGTCAGGGACAAGCTGGCGGAACAGATGCGGCCCACGTCGTCGGTGGAGGCGGCGGCCAGCCAAGGCCTACAGCACTTGGCGGACCTGGCGACGGCGCACGAGGGCATCGCGCCGGGAGGAGAGGAGATGACGTTTGCGCCGTCACTTGCCTCGGGATATCTTGACATGGCTTAGGACTTTGAAAAGCTCTTCTTCCGGCTCTGGCTAGGGGCCTTTTGATTGGCCGTGGGTGGGAAATGTATTCTAGTCTAATGGTCGTGTAGTAGGTAATGGTGGTGTACAACTAGGGCAGTGCGTGTTGGGGATGGGAGTTTATTCAACGGCCGATGACGGACCAGGGCGTTGGGACTTTGTTTCTCCGAGTTTGTTCTGTGCTCTACAGTATGACGGGCACAGCGAAATACTGGTATTCGCGTTCCAACGGCTCTCGCGCTACGTGTGATGAAGTGTTCTTGTGTTGGTGTTGGAGGCTACAGGGTTTTTTTTTTGGCTTGACATGACACCCATTGGATCATGGAGCTGACTCGGAGATCCACGAAGGGGGGTAAGGGAAAAAGGCGGAGGAGAAGAGATGTTTGGAAGAGGAAAGAAGAAAAGTGAGGGACGCTTGGGATGTTCCATGGGTGGCGTTTGTTGGGGGAAAGCGATGGGTTGCCATGATCGACATTTAGATGCACACCACCACCACCACCAACTTTTAAGCCTCCTCACTTCTGTTCCGAATAACTAACACGGGGACAAGTCCGCCAGGGCACGGGAACAGTCGTCTTGGCCGAAACCTTGGGGCCAGCGCGTTCCGATCTGGCGGTGAAAAAAAAGAAGGAGAAAAAAACGAAGAAGGAGAAATTGAAGGGGGTTTTTTTTTTTTGCAACAGTCAGGAGCTGCTAGGAAGTAAGCGTGACACACTTGGAAAACGCCAAACGGACGAAACTTGGGGGATACGGAGTAAAATGGGGGATTCATCTTCGGGAGTGGCTAGATCTGGAAAAGACAAAAGGAAGAAGGAAAAAAAGGCAAACCTGACGTGTAAAATTTCCTGCAGCCAGACCGGCCCTTCAGACCACGATGACGAAAGGGGTGCATCTTTCTGTTCACAGAACGAGACCGAAGGACGGAAAAAGGGACCTGAGAAAGAGAGGGCAGCAGCGCGTATGTAGCTCCGGCCCGGCTCCGGTCCTCCTTCCTCCTCCTCCTCCTCCACCGCCCACTTTCGAATCGCGTCTCACTTGACCACGCACCTCCGGCTCGCACAGCTCCGGCCCTTTGGGCTCCACCCTCTCTCGGATTCTTCCTCCCCCTCCTCTGTCTGTTTCTTTTCTTGGGGTTACGAAGAAAGGGGGGGGGAGGAATGCGGCGGCCGAGTACCGGACCTCCGGGTCGAGCACTGTGCAGACGTACGTACCTATGTACCAGCTGCTGGTTACCTTAGGTGGTCCTGCATGATGCCTCTTGATATTTTGTTTGGACTTTTGTCCAGAGGTGCAGCCTGATTTCGAGAATTGTCGCGTCCCGTCGGGAATTCAGCCTCCTTTTCCTCCTCTCGTTTCCACCCCCTCCCATCCATTATCCTCCACGTTCCATTCCCCTCCCCGAAAACAAGCGCTGTCAACGAGCCAAGAGAAAAGAAGAAAACAAAGCAACCCAAAAAAAAGGGCCAGATCCAAAGAGATGCAGGCAAAGGGACTAGGGGAGAGGGGGGGTGCGTCTGTATCCGTCCCATCTCCAGTCCCCATGGGCCGTAAAACGGGACCCAATATTAAAAAAAAAGAAAAAAGAAAAAAGGAAAAAAAGGGCATTCTCCAAAGTCTTCAGCCCCCCCCCTGGCGGTTCCCACTCTGTGACCTCATCCCACAAAGTCGCAACTTATCCCGACGGCAAATGTGCCCCCCCAAACATGCAATGTCTGTATCCGTCCATATATGCAACATACATAACCTACCTATCCGTACCTATCGTGACTGATCATGTTCAACATGGAGCAATCTCAATCTTGGCGGGCGGCAATGTGGACTCCCCCCGGGTGTCCCGTCCTGTCTGTCTCACCCTGACTCGAACAACATCTGCCCGTTGAACCCGTCAATCTCAATCAAACTTTTTTTTTTAAGGATAACAAGTAAGCGTGTGCGACTGAACTCCTGTCGTCAAATCCCAGATGCGGCATTCGCAACTTCCAAACCCTCCCCCCCCGTGTGGATGGATGCCCTCTCTCTCGGGACTGCTGGAGCTTCCACGTCTCGTACCTATGCCTCAAGTAGCCATATTTAGCCGCACATGGATTGTTGCAAAAGAGCAGGCCCCTGCGCGTGGTCGGCTACGGGGAAAGGCACATCACGCCAGGAAAAAAACCCCAACTTCTCCCCATGGGCAGCATCGTACCCTCTTCCCCTTGCCTGCCGTCTCCCGACGACGACGACAACGTGGTCTCGCCTCGTCTGGTCATCATGCCCCCCCCTCCCCGGGACCGCGGTGAGCAGACCAGACGACGAGGGTGGAAGAACGAAAAGCCTAGCAAACGGGCGGACGAAGCGTGATGGGATCCATAGCATAGCATAACATCGCATCGCATTGCATAGTAGGATACATAGCATGCCACGCCCACCAAGTAGATGTATTCATAGCTTCGACATGCCTAATCCGGCCTCCAGACAATGTCCCAACAACCAACATGCAGCGCCCGGCCGCCTCTCTCCCACCTCGACCGCAGCTCGCCACTCACACGCAGCCAAGGCTGACCTTACCACCTGTGGAGCGGTCTCCTCCAACTTCCAAAACCCTCCAGCCCAGTCCAGGCCCAGTTCCCCCTTCCCTTGGCTCTCGTACGTAAGCTCGGACACATCGTTTCCCGTCGCCGCCGTCTCTCCCCTGGAAGAAGAAACACCCATGTGGGAGAAAAGCAGGCGATGTGGGAGTGGCGCGGCCGGCGCGGGGTCGTCGCCCAGATCCATCCCTTCCCTCCCCAAGTCTTCCAAGGACCCCTGGGAGGAGGAGGAGAGTCCGGGGTGGTAGCCGCGTGCAGGCCGGAGTGTTTCGACCTGGGACCCAGCGTCGCAGCGGCATTGGGATGAAGAGAGAAACCCAAAAGAGGTGTGGTCAACTGACATGGTCGTGTCGCAGAACCATGGGAGAAGTCGGGAGTCGCGCAAGGGTCATTCACGACCTCGTCCTCTCAGAATGGGAACTTGTTCCGCTTCATGCCCATGGCCAATCCTCCGGGCGGCCGAAGACGTTTCAATCGCCATCCTTTCCCAGCCTCTCTCCCATCCGAGGTTGGCGGCAGGCATTGGCCTGGCCTTCTCCAACTTTACCCCAAACTCGTCTATCCTCGGTCACAATCAATCACGAACTCGCGGCAAACAAAAGGTAAATCTGCTTCGTTATTGGCGTCGTCGGCCTCCTTGACTCGTCTCGCCTGGCCGACGTCTGCCCGTCATCATCATGTCTATTGTGTGCCGTATATGCCATCTTGGCGTCATCATAACACGACAAAAGAAATATACCAAGTAAATAAAGAATAATCTGAAAAAAAAAGGAGCAAAGAGAAAGGAAAAAATGAATCCAAAAGACAAATTGGCCCCCCACCCCCCAAAACTGACAGAGCAGACAAATGCAAGCAAGTCTATCTCCAGAAAAATGTTATGTGCAATGCAGTCCAAAGTGCAAGTTCCCGGTTCCCAAGTCTGTCCCTTTCCCCCTTTTATAATGCGCTCCCATGTCTTTAGACGCAGTCGAATGTGGTAATTCTCAACCACTCTCCTCGACGTGCAACATGTTCCTCTCCGTAGTTTTTTGCTTCTCCACGTCAATCTCCAGTGTGTCATCGGTCTGGTTGTCTCTTGGCGGGCGGATGAGCGGGCTGGCTAGGCTGATCGCCTCGGGTTGTCTTGAGCCTCGGCGGCCGCGTATCGTTCATCTTTTCAATTCCCGTTACTCGTCCTTCCCGAGATCTTCCCTACTCGGGACGCCGTACAAGGTTCTCTCTGACCTTGTTGGCGCAGGTCTTCTTTCAGACCCGAGATCTGGAAGTGACCCTTGGCTCTTCCCCAACCACTTCCCGGCCAACACCCCATACTTTCATGCATGTCATCCACCCACCCAATCGTCCATCCCCAGCCGATGTAAAACGTAGCGGTCATCATCATAATCGTCAGATCCCGAACGTTCGGCCACGACAGGGAAGGGGGAGGGGGATTGTTCCACTCCCCCCCGAGCCCATCCCGCCGTCCCGTCGCCGTTCGAGAAGAGAAGCAGATGGTGTGCGTAGCATGCGTGTTGCTTGCTCAATCAACAATAAAAACGTATTTTTTTTTTGGTGGTGGTCGCGTCAAATGAAAACGAATGTCATGGACCCTCCCGTCATGACATGTCCTGGTAGTTGGTATTTCCCAGCGCCTGCCGTTACTTTGTTCAGATGAAAAGAAAAACCGTGGGTATTGCAGTACGCCAAAATTCAATCCCGTAAAACATTCTCACATTTCCCAAAGGCTCTGCATGGTAGCGGGCGCCAGAGGGTCGGGGCTCTCGTCCATTGTCGTGGTGAGGGCGCTCTCGTTGTAGTTGGGCATCCAGAACGCAGGGTCGTCTTCCACCATGGAAAGGCCTGCGCCGGCGATGGGGCCGCTGTCGGTGCCCTTGTAGAAGCTGTCGTAGTCGATGCTGGTCAGGTCGCCTGACCCGGCCATCATGTGGTTCTGTCGTAGAAAGGCGCTGCTGGTGCCGAAGCTTTCGTAGTCGGCATCACCGCCCGACATGAAATCTTCCACCTCGGAAACCTCGCCCGAAGTCGATGTCGTGTTTGCAAGGTGAGGAAGACGCTCGGAGCCGCTGCCAAACTCAAAAAGGCCACTGAAGCTCTGGGCTCCGGCCTGGCTGTAGCTTGAGGGAGTGAAGCTCTCGCCCTTGATGTCCGAGAACTCGTAGTGACTCCAGTCAACCGAGGTGGCGCTCAGTCCGGCGCTGTACATGGGACCATCGGTCTCCGAGTTGAAACCGGAACCGAAGAGGTCGAATGTGCTGTTGGGCATGTAGGGGGGGTATTCGATGCCCGACAGGTCGAGGGGAGGCAGGTTGCTGTTGAGGTTCTGAAAGCCGGGAGTGCCGTTCATGAGTGGGGAGGCCGTCTCCGACTTGACTCGGCGTTGCTCCCGGGTGCTAGCGGCGCGAGCACGGCTGCTGGGCGGGTCTCGGGTTCCCTTCTGCATCATGCTGTCGGTGCCGAGGCTGCCGGTGCTGTGAGCCGAGTTGACCCTGTTAAGCTGGTACGGGCCACACTTTTGCGACACCCGATTGTTGCGGTGGGCGGGTTTGTGGTGGCCATTCTGGTCAAAGGTCAGAACGCCGTCCGAGTGGACGGTGTTGGCGCGTCGCCGCCGGGTGGGAGCCCGAGGACGACCAGTGGCGCTAGTTGCCTGAGACTCGCCCTCCGAGTCGGACTCGGGAACGGTATCGAGACCAGGCTCCTTCTTGCCGCCGCATGAGCATCGGCCGCCGTGGTTACAACAGCAAGTCTCTGCAAGGGCCGTGGTCAATATACAGCCAATCGCCGATCATCCCACGGCTGCCATGATGGGGAATTGAAGCTCACCCTTGTGTCCCTCGACGGTCGGCTGCAAGTGTTGGCACTTGCTGGTCTTCTCGCCGCAATCGCACTTGACGTGAGCGGAGCGCGACTTTCGCATGGCACGGCAATGAGCGCATTGCGACACGGGTCGGCCCTTCTTGTTGATGTGCTGGAGCGGACGATCTAGGAGGCAGACAACAAGCGTTAGCAATCATTGCACCAAACATGGCTCAATCTCTCGAGCTCGATAGCTATACGCCGAGCAAGCGACGTTGGAGCCCCGCGGCTGAAGAGGCATAATTGGGCCGACGTCACTTACCCGAGTGCTGGCAGTTGCTGACGCGATGGCCGCGGACGCAAGCCTCGCAAGCGTACTTCTCGCCGTCAATTATCATTGTGACTGATGTGAATTGGGTAGATCGGTGGCTGCGGCGTGGGAGGAGGAGAAAGGTTGGAGCGAGAACGGAAAGCAGGAGTCGGGAGCTGGTGTTGGTGGTTGTGAGAGGAGAGGAAGCTTAGGCCTGCAAGTGTCGACGGCGCCTGAGCAGAAGCAAGGTTGGTTGCTTGCTTTTGTCTCAGAAATCGGGGCAATCGAGGAATCGAGGTGAGCGACCAGGGTGCCTTGGGGAATCCAAGGGCCGTCTGTGTGTTAATCCGACGAGGAAACCGGCGAGGGTCCCAGGTGTAAGCGGGAGAGGGTAGGGAGAGGACTCCACGCTAAAGAGCCGTGGCAAGAGGAAGATGGGGAAAACGCGGGACGACCAAGGACGCCAGGCTGCTACAAGAACATTTCGCAGCGGAGACGAGAAGCTGAAGCTGGAGAAAAAAGAAAACGACAAAACTTTTCGAGGACAAGTTGGACAAGACCAATTGATGAGGATGAGGAACAGCAGTGGAGATAGGCCGGTCGGCGGGTGGAGATTTTTTCCCTGGGTGCCTTGGGGCGGCGGCGGGCTTCTTGCTTTGGCTCCTTTGGGGGTGGTGGGTGAGAGGTGTGCGAAGATGAAGGAGAGGTGTGTGGGAAGGGATTTAAAAAAAGGTGGGAGACGGATGAGTGTCAGTTGTGGTGGAGTGGAGGGACGAGGACGAGGTCGGCGAGCGACGACCGGGGGGTTGGAAGCGTCGAAGGGTACTTCGCGCTCGACACTTCCGTGGTGTAAGTGCCAGGTCCCGGGAGTCAAGACCAAGGCAAAGCCAAAGCCAGACAGAGCCGTGCAAGCGGGTTTGGCGCTCAACTCGGGGGGCCGCTAATAAACGTCGATGTCGACGAAGGGGAGAGGCAGAGCCAGAGAGGGAGGCAGACGTCGGCCCGGAGGGTCGGAGGGTCGGAGAATGTACGGGGGTCCCTTTGCTGTCACAGTCCTATCCGCTCGTTCGCTCGCTCGTTGGGCTCGGCGCGTCCTGTTCTGCTGGTGACGTCGGCGGCCAGACCGAAATAGAGACGAGGCGACGGCAGAAGAGGTTGAGGTCCAGCGGACAAAACGATTCGCACGCTCTTGCGCACACACACGCAAAGGAAACTTCTCCCGCTGCAGCAATCGACACGACAGTAGAAGAGGCGAGGGAAAAGGTGGAAAAGTTCAAGGAGCGGAAGAGGGTCGGGGCTTCGCCTTCTTTTAAATCCCAAAGGCCATCCGTGGCCATATATCAGTGTCTTGGCCATGGGGAGATTTGACGGGATGGGATGGCATCGGGTTGGGCGGCCCAAGTTCGGGGTAGCCCAAAATCTCGTCAGCGAACGCCTGCCAGGTCAGGTTACTGCATTGCGAACCTTCTTCCATCGGCCCTGGGCAGCGCGCTGTAAGATTGTGCCGTCCAGTATTCGTACTTGGATCCCTAAAGCCTCCGAGGTGTCGCCTGGTGACGACGGATGACCGTCTGTGACTGCATCGTCGCAACGAGTCAATCCGAGACTTCGCGAATCGCTTGGGTGCCCTTTGGATTTGCCTGCCTGCGTTTGCCCGTGGCGTCTCCAGGGTCGTGACCAAGAACAGCAAGGCGAGGCGTGGAGCGCGGACACGGGCACGATGAACAAGACTTCGGCTGCACAGTGTGTGGGACGATGGCGCAAGCGGCGACTGGACCGGGCTGGGGCGTTGGGGCTGGAGCCAAGGGACAAGGGATCAAGGGAATGAATGACCATGACGAGCCTGAGGGCCGGGGGGGAGGATTCGGTGGCCCCCATCATTCACCAAACGCTGTTTGGCTTGTCGGTCCGTGGCGGGATTGGGGCGCCTTGGACGGTGATCCAGAAACGCCCACGGTAACGGTTATTGTGAGGAATTCTCGCCAAGTGAAGTATTCGAGCCGACCTCGCAGCAATTTGATTTGCGGCCGCGGGCCTTGCTCCTGTCATGACCTCTCCTGCTGTTTCGAGCTCTCCTGCATTGTGTACACGTCGGAGGTCATCGCTGGACAAGCGCCGGGACCCCCAAATGCTCCTTGCCCCCCTGGTTCCATCGCGGATTCGTGTGGCCCCTTGTCGATGGGTGGGTGGTGGTGTGCATGTGGGTGATGGTGCACCGCTGGCCGCACGTAGGTGACGGTGGGCCCGTGGACGGTGGGATGGTTGAAGGTGGCTCGTCCACGATGGGATGAAGTGGAGGCAGAGAATTTGGTGGGGTGGGAGAACCGAAGGCCGACTGTTGCTGTTCTGCGAGGGGAGAGCCGATGGAGGATGGAGGAGAGGAGAGGGGAGGGGGGACGGGAGGAAGAGGCGGAGAGGAGGGAGGAGCGCCCAGTGGACGCCTCCAGCCTAGAGCGGGCAGGAGCGGCGCGGACAGCTCAGAGCGCAGTTGCAGCGCATCGCAGTTGCATCGCAGCAAGCCCAGCCCAATTGCTGGATTGTTATTAGCCACACTACCAATTTCCGGGACGACACCTCACGAAGATTCCCAACCGCAACACCACACCTTATTCAGCTTCATGGAACATTTCGGACCCCTACGACGATCCTCACTGGACCGCCGTGCTTCTCGCTACCCTCCATTTCTACTCCAACCTCGGACGGACTACAGGAGGAACGGCTCATGGACGTCGGGCAACAGGCGACAAAGCGACAGATGGCAGACGACATTCAAACCATCAATGTGTGGAATGTCACGAGTTCGGCATCGGGCTCGATACGACAATCGCCCTCTCGAGTTCCATCACAGCCGCACTGAGCACTCTCCAGACCGCGAGGCCCCTGAGGCAGAAGGTTCCTTGCCTGGAATCCATTCCACTATGACGGCCTCACAGTTGGAGCCCCATAGAATGCATGCTGCGCTGCTGCACCACAGGAGACGACCTGGGAGCCGTGGTGCACACTCTCTCTCCACAGTCGTCGGTGCCTGTAATGGCAATGCCCTGCGATGAGTGACATGGCCCTGGGAGTTTCCCTTTTGCAGCCCGAGGTGCTCCAACTCGACAGGGAGGGGTCTCACCCAAGGGCCGCCCACCGCGGTGCCCGGCGTCGGCTGCGGCTGCGGCTGCGGCTGCCACTGCGACTTTGGGGACCTGCGCCCTAGGTATCATCGCGTGTATGTCTCGCCCTGGCATGTACCTGACACGGCAGTACAGAGTCTCTTGATGCTAGTGGCCGTTGGCGGGGTGGTGTTGCGCAAAAGGCAAAGGGGATTGAAATCCAGGGCAGGGCAGGGTAGGGCATGATCAGAGGGCGTGGCACATCCAAGAAGGGCTAAGCCGAGGACAAAGATTTTCCCTGAAGGAAGAAAAAAAAAGGCAAAAACTTTGCCGCCGCCGTCAACGGAGCATCTTCGGTAGCCGGAGAAGCTCTTCTCAGATGCACAACTAGGCCTAGGCGCCGGCGGGTACTTTGAGGACAGTGTGCAGCTCGATATTGGCCTATTCTCGAGGATGGCCATAATCATTTGTGCCTATTGCAGCTCTCCCTCTAGAGGTATAGTGATATGGAGTTGGCACTTGGGCCTTTGATCCACGGCCTTGGTTCCAGCTCCAATCGTCTGCAAGCGCCCACCACCACCGGTCCGGGCTTTGGTGTCGAACGAGCGAGCCCCGGCGGGTATACAGTGCATCCTGACTGAAGATAGATGCTGAGATGCAATTATGTAGGTACCTCGTAGTGCGGGTTCGGTGCGAGTGCCGGAGGGCGCATCTGGTCATGCTCAATGGGGGCTAGGAACGTCGGACCCGTTCCATCTCTCTTTGGGTAAGGTATTCGTTCAATCAACATGACATTGCCTACCCAGAACCCCGTCTCGGACCCTTATTGCTCCACTGCTATTCGCAGAGAGCTTTGCCCGGCTGACCCTCGAGAATACGGATAGGATTGAGAGGTGTCGACGAGCCGTGGGAAGAGCGGTCTGGAGCGACTGCGGCGACTTGAGCCTCTCAGCACCATAATGACGAAGCTGGCACTGGCACTGGCACCCTGTCCTGGATCTTGATGCTTTGCCTCCCTCAAACTCGCAGCCATGACCAAGCCTCCTGTTGTCTTGGACGGCTCCAGTTTACGGCCCCAGTCAAACGAGGCTCGCTTGGAGCTCCATGGGTTGATTGGATTAGATTTGGCTCCCTGCATGGTGCGGCAACCTCGCAAGGTTTATCGCCGGCATCTGTCAGTTGTCCTTCGCCCTGCGTTTTGCCATGCTTTGAATTGATTAGCTTCTGCTTTGTTTTGTTTCCTGCGACCGTCTTGGCCCCGGTTTACCAGCGTCGTATTGCCCTCGGGCTTGCTGCCAAATGGAAGCCATGTTATGTACGGAGCAACGTACCCAGCCATCCGGGAACCCTGACCCCGACATCATTGTGCTTCGATGCTGAATCCTCGTCAGATATGACCACGCGACCTGCGGTCCAGAATCTCACAGTCCCCAGATCACCCATGACAAAGATTTTGTCACTTTGGGGCCCCCCGGGCCCCTGCCGCATCCGCCCTGCGCTTCTCCCAAAAAGGGCCTTCCGTTTTGGTCGCCTGTGGGCTCGTCGCGTTTACGTCAGAGCCCGGTGCGAAATTTCTTCAACTTGGCCTCATGCAACAAAACGGCAGGTGGAAATGGCCCATGGGAGATGAAGATCTCGACACCCTTGTATCCTGGGAAAGCTGAAATCTAAAATTACTGCATCAAAAACGAAGGCATCCATTGGAGCTCGACAAAGCTACTGATACTGACAGTCGCTTTGTACTAAAAGTCCAGTGCTGCAATGCACCTTCCTGCCGTTCGTCGAATGCGGACCGTCGATCCAGGGGACTTTTCTAGGCCGCCCGGGCTTGGCTGACGGGAGATTTGCTGGAGATTTGCCTTGTTCGTCGCAGGAATCGCTTCAACTGCTGCTAGCTCGGTAATTGGGCCATGGCGCTGATCAAGGCGATGTAGCAATGCTCGCGACGAGAGTACAGTACATACGGATACGCCTCGCCTTAGCCTGAGCGTAGCTTGCTCGTTCCCTTTCTTCAGCGGCCGATAGTCCAAGACTGAGTTCGCGACGACGACAAAAGCCGACTTCCAACTGTCATAGGCTAAGCTGGGCCGTCCCGGTGAAGATCCAGTCCAGCTCCCGTTGGGTGAGACATTCCCTTCCGATGCTCAGCGTCTCTCTAACGACACACTCCGTCTCAGCCACCCAAAGCCGCCCGTCTCCAGCCCAGGAGGAGCGCGAAACCCCTCCGTCTCCGCCCGGAGTGCATGCGCCTGCCATTCGGCCCATTCTGGCAGTGTTTGATTCACCTCGAAACCCACGCCTCGGCCACGATGGTCCGCCATCTGGATGTGACATGCGCGCGACAGTGCAGCAACGACACAGCCAAATCATCAACCTTAGGTGTGCACCTTAATCCCACATGCCACAGTTCATTGTGCCGGGGAAGCACTACTTCCCCAGCTTCCCCCCGCGACGTCAGCACGGATCCTAACGGAAGAACGCGGGCGAGCGGGTGTCCGGGACATTTTCTGCTGCAAGACCATCAATAGCGCCCAGGCAGAGTCGCCAACCAACGAGCCCGTGGTCACGGTCCCCTCGATTGTTGACGGCGTGCGACCCGGGACGGTGGCCTTCTCTCCGTCAGCCCTGTCCCAGACGATTCCCTTCAATTGCGCCCACGTCCCGACCATCCTCAGGTGTCATCCCGCGTCGACGAGGTGATTCGTACGAAGCGCATGCAGCTCAAGAGCATCTGTTTCCAAGTGGAACCGACCGGGCTCATGGGATGGCCTTTGGAGAGACGTCTGGGGCCGTCCGACCATCGCCGCCGCTGTTGGTGCTGCTGTGCTGCTGTGCTGGCAAGACGCTGGCTGACTTGTTCAGTGGGCTCTCGATCCTGGTTCGCGACCGATGCGGCAAAGTCCCAGACACGCGCTCCAGTGGGGGAGCACTCCAATTCCTGATCACACCTTCAGGGCTCCCACACGCCAGTCAGCCAGCCGCAGAAGACACCCGTTCGTGCGAATTAGACGATGCAGCAGCAGCAGCAGCACCACCACCATGAGACATCCGCAGCACCAGCTGCACCGCAGAGAGGTCGATGCTCGGCCCGTACGTATGCACATACATACATACATACATACATACATCCCCCGCTTTCTGCTATCCCTCGGTGTCCAAGGCTGGAGAGAGGGCAAGGAGCAGACCTGATCAGAGTGCAGCATAACATGATGCAGCTCCGCTCCGCTCCTCTCCTCTCCGTGTGATGACCGTTAGAGCCGCCCTTTGCGACATGGGAATGCCATTGGCGGCCGGAGGAGCCAACTCGGTACACTTTTGTCCACAGCGCGGCACATCCAAGCTGGGAACCTCCACACATCGGCCGTCGGATACCTCAGTTCGGGCCTCCGATCGAAGCGAAGGTCACTCGTTCCAACGGAAAATCAATGCAGTGCCACGGAATCACGCAGGTACCAACCCGGCGAATTTCGCGGGGGCTCTTGGTGGTCAGTCACGGGTCAATTCTCACCCACGCCCGCAGTCGCAGCCACAGCCGCATCCATGCCGACGCCCCATGCCGACTCCCACGCAGCCCACGAGGCTCACGCAGGGTCCCCATCTCACACACGCTCCGCTGCAGAGTGAGACTGGCACGACGACCGGGAGGCGCCGTGAGAGCGCGCTGCCGCGGTCCGGAAGGAAAGGAGCAAGGTTCATGCTGGGCCTCGCGCAGAGCTCTCCATTTTTGGGTCACTTGAGCGTCATCATGGGCAATTGTGGAATGGCTACTGTGCATCGTGAAATTCTTCATGATGCCGTTTCACGAGCCAGCCGGCCAACGTCTCCGCCATGATTCCAATCCGCTCCGGCGGCTTCCCGCCTCCCGCCTCCTGGATCGCCGATTCCCGCCCTCTGTCTCCGTGGTCCATGGCGAGTCTGAGCAGGTTGGGCGGCTCACTGACAGAGCGACTCGTGAATCAAATTACCGACGGCCGTCACTTCCAACGCCTGAAGTCCGGGGTGCTCAGCGCCCACGCCACTCTCGCTCCTTGCTTCACAGAGCGCCCGCCAAGAGCCCACTGTCTGCCTGCCCGGAGGGTCCCAGCGTTCGTGGCTCTCTGCCTCTTGGCTGAATAGAGGCCAGTCTGACACCCACCGCTGTTTGTCATTGTCAGTTGCGAGGCGAGGAATTGTCAGACCAGGTCAGCTTTATCGTCATGTATTTGGCTGGTGGTCCCCCTTCTGGCTCCGACATGGTCAGGACTAACAGCGAGCTGCCGAGACACCTCGCCAGCAACCAGCTGTCACCCTCATCACTCGCACGCAACGCACGCACTAATGCCAGGACATGCAGACTCCCAGCTCCCAGGCTAGGTACAGTACATGCAAGGGCCGTCTGGTCGGGTTGCTTCTCGCACTGTCGTCCAGGTCACTCGAAAATGGACCGGAAGCCTTGCCTCCCTCGTCCTGAGGTGCCATGGGTCCCATCGCCCTCCACATTATGTACCCACCATCCCGCACGCAGCTCTCGCGACTCTGCATGATTGGCTCCAGGGGCTGCCAGCTTCAATCCTTCAAGCCGGATTCGAACGGGCTTGGTTCCAAGTGGTTTTCTAGAAGCCTGCGCCCCTGCATCTTATTGGGAGCTTGGACCAGGCTGGCTCCCAAGCTGCAATGCTCCTCCAGAGCGACTCGAAAGGCGGGTAGCTGTGCACTGCTTCAATGCTGCACATATCCAGTTCGAGGACGGCTTAGGAAGGCCGCCAAAGATGTGCAGGGTTGCCCGAGGACAAACCAACGAAAGAACAAGAAATGCTCCATTGATCGTCGAATGGCAACTGCCGGTGAAGAGCAGCCAAAAATCACTGACCGTCTGGCTGCCGGGTCCGGCCGGATAGTCGTCGAATGGCTGTTGCGGCCAAGGCATTATGCGGGTGTTGTGAATGTTTTTTCCCAGGCCTCTGATTTGTGCTGCTATGGCTTCGGTTGAGCCTCCTCTCGAGGGCTCGTCTCACGAGACACGGCGACTGCAGCAGTTACCTTACTTCCGGGGACTCCACGCGGCAACCTCATTTGCCACAAAGGCGACAAGCGACGGACGTATCCATCATCCCGCATCGTGGCTTTTCTGGCCGCGGGGGGGAGTGTGAAAGAGGGCGACGATCTTGGAGGGCACATTCGCTAGCCTCCAGTTGCCGGGCCTGCAGATCACGTCCGTCGAGCAGGCCGGTTTGGCGTCGAACTCGTTTCTGACCTTAGACAGCCGAGACTCTTCTCTTCAGCTCCAACGGCTAGCGAGCTGCATCTCAAATCGAATTCTGTGGTAGTCGCGTCTTGGTCGGCCCATTACGAAATTATCATTCTGGTTGGTCTCACGCCCAGCTGCATAGGCCGTCCGGAGGTAGGCCGGAGGTAGGCCGGCAAAAGGGGGAGGGGGACTTGTTCATTTCCACCCGAGTCCGGTGTTGTGTCGCAACACAGGATAGTTCCGTGGGCATCGGGTCGAGCCTTCCGTTGAGGACCACCTGCGGAAGCAGAAGAGGTCACGATGGATCGCCGGTGGCACACGTATTTCCTGATGGTGCATTGCATCTGGTCTGGGTGCATTCGCGACTGGCTGAAAAGGCGTCATGTCGATATTCTCGGCCGGACGCTACCGATGGTGCGAATGCGAAGAGCCGCTTGGCAGAGAGCAGCTCCGACAGCAAGGCGAAGGCGAGGCAAGGACGGACTCCCAAAGTCCGTCCGCTTCACCATTTTCGACGGAGGTTGACGCGAAAGCAAAGCGATGGAGCCATCCCTTTCTTCCGACCCGCGGCGCTGATTGGGCGCTTCTTCCGCGGCGTGGGCGATGCATTTTGATTGGCGCGTCGGCTCGACGCTATCCTCAGGCATCGAATGACGGCCAGTGCCCCCACGCTGACAGGGCGCCATTGCAAACTGAAATTTTACCGTATCATTGCCATTTAAAAATTTTTCCTTCACCTCTCTCCTGCAAGTTCGAATCGAGTCGACTTGCTGGCGCCACGACGCACTCGCTGCCTCTTGCGCCGTGGCCTCGCAGATGGGAAGCATCTGCAGATGATGGACCGGAGTCTCCGTTCCCCGGCGCTCGGGATTTGGTGTCGTCAATTCGCGGATGAGGCTCTGATGGTGGGTGACGTCCACGTTCCGTCTGAGCCGTCGCGGGCACATTTTCATTTCTTCGCCACGAGGCTACGGCAACTCGGCCGCCATCGACCGTCAGCTCTGGCAGCCATGCGCCTGTCGTGCCATGGCTGCACCGCGTCTCATCCTGGTTTGGCTTTTTTTTTCTTTCTTTCTCCTACGACCACGTCTCGCAGCTCCTGCGACGCTCGTGTTCGCGGCCGTCCTGCCGGTTGGGAACAGCCTCCCACCAGGAGCTGAGAGACGAGAAGAACGAGCTCGAAGTGGTTTGCTACTCAACACCGTCTGTCCCCGAGTAACCCATCCTAACACAGCGTCTCACATCGCGTGACTGTTTGCCAGCTATACGGTGGTTTCTACCATCGTATTATCGACATTCAGCGCTTGCTCTCCATTGGCCTGTCTGTTTTCGCTCTGGCATAGATTGAATGAACTCGTTGCTGGGCACCCGGTTTTGAGAAGTCGTCTTGACCTCATGGACAAGCCGGGAATCAGCTGTAGGCACATATCATTTTCGTTTTTGCTCGTAATTATTTCGTAGATAGCTGTTGGTAACTCGTATCTTTGATGTTGACTGAGGAGTGTCGTTAATGCTGCATGCTATTCTACGCCGAGGCGCGCATCCCCTAAACCTGCTGCGACACCTCCGGACGGTTCTCAGAGCCGTGTTGGGGGTTCACCCAACAACAGGTGTGTTCCGTCTAATTAAGAGCGTTTCCGCGGTATGACATAAGAAAGGGTCGCCGTGTGGAATGGCAGCAGATGATCCAGGCTCGATTCCTTGACCGAACGAATTAGAGAGTCCAGAGACGGCTGGGCTGGAACGGGAACGCCCACCGGCCCGCCGGCGTCGCCGATTACCTCACAGACAATGCCTGGTTTGGCAAGTCGAGTGAGGCACGGCGCGAGGCCATATTCATCATGGCGGCTTCGTTCACTTGTTCGTCTCCTCGCCGCTCGTTCAATCAACCATGTGAAAAGGCGATCGATCGAGGGTTGGTGGTCTGGTGCACACCTCCTCAGCCCTCCCGTTCGTCCAAGTCGGACTGAAGCTACGGCGTTTTTGCCTGCATGTGGTTCGGAGGTGATGGTGTGCTAGTTAAATAAAGGGTCATGGGCCTCCCGGTGATGCAGCCATCCAAGTTCCCGACAAGCAGGTTTTTTCTGCCATGTTTTTGCCCTTTTTCCTGCTCGCTCCAGATGGACCCTTAACTTTCAGGTGTGACTGGGCTTCCGGCAGTGAAGTCGGACGCCTTGAGGGTTGTCTCGGACACATGCCGCGTTTGGGGTCGGTCGATCGGCCGAAGCGTGACCAGCGAAACAAAAAATCTTTTTCGTCCATTTCAGCCTATACATAGTCACGTCGCCATGGCGGGTTGGGCATCATCATCCAGCGATGGTGTGCTCAAGCCTCAACTGCGAATTGCCTGCCTCGGTGAGAATGAGGTGTGTGTGTGTTTGTGTGTGAGGCGAGCGGGGGAGACGCGGCCCGGCTAATCCATGCCGCTTTCGTTTTCGTGCTTGGGCTTGGGACTTGGGACTTGGGACTTGCATCTTGAACGAAACAAGGTGCTTCGTTTTGAATGTGCAGAGAGAGCTGAGAGCCCTCTCATTGACTCGCTTGGGCTTGCCAGAATCGCCCAGCCACCCTCGCCCTCCTTTCCCGTCCTCGTGGCTGCTTTCGACTTGTCATCCGACTCGACTCTGCATGATAAGGGCGAGCCACAAGCCATGGACAACGACAGGTGAGACCGAGCTCACACCCCTTCTGTTGCTTCACGCCCCTTGTTTTGAAGAAGAAAAAAAAAGGGCTTCGGCCGCTGACTGCCGTGCCGTCACCAGCCGCGTCAACATCGTCTTCGTCGGCGCCGGCGCCGTGGGATGCTTCTATGCCTCTCGCTTACATCATGTAACGTGCTGCTCCTCGACGCGTCTTCGGCCTGCGAACTGACCGCCCCGGTGTAGCCCTCTCACAACATCCACGTCTCCCTCGTGGCCCGTTCCAACTTTGCCGCCATCGCCAAGGACGGCGTGAAGCTGCAGACCAGGACGTTTGGCGACTACACCTTCGTCCCCGATGCCGCCTTCCCCTCGGTGAGCGCCGCGGCTTCGGCACAGGACGCGCACGGGGGGGCCAAGCGGCGGGATTGGCACTACATCTTCGTCACCACAAAGGCCCTGCCCGACGTGGGCGACGACTCGGACATGATCACGCCCCTCGTCGGGCCCCGGTCGTGCATCGTGCTCATCCAGAACGGCGTGGGCGTCGAGGACCCCTTCCGGAAGCGCTTCCCGGCCACGCCCATCGTGAGCGCCGTCACCGTCGTGAGCGCCGAGCAGACGTCGCCCGGCACGGTGCGGCAGAACCGCTGGACGCGCATCAGCATCGGCCCGTACACGGACGGCCGGGGGGGCGTTGCCGGCACCGGCGGTGACTCGGCGGCGTGGGCGCGGCGCGGCGAGGAGTGCACGGCGGCGCTGGCGCGCTGGTGGACGGAGCTGGGCGGCATCCGCGACGTCGACGCGCACGACGAGGTCGGCCTGCAGACGGTGCGGTGGCACAAGCTGTGCATCAACGCGGCCATGAACCCGTCGGCGGTGCTCTCGGGCGGCCGGGGCAACGCCGACATGGTGGCCGACCCGGAGCTGCGCCGGCACCTCGAGGGCGTCATGCGCGAGATCCGGGACGCGGCGCCGCGCATCCTGGGCCGCCCGTTCCCGGACTCCATGGCCGCGCCCGACAAGATCATGGCCAGCACCGCCCGCAACACGGGCGCCCGCCCGAGCATGCTGCTCGACTGGGAGGCGGGGAAGCCGCTGGAGCTCGAGGTGATACTGGGCAACCCCGTCCGCATCGCCCGGGAGAGGGGCGTCGAGATGCCGCGCCTGCAGAGCTTGTATGCGCTGCTGAGGTCGGCGCAGCTGATGAGGAAGAAGGAGGGGGAGATTAAGGGGAAGCTGTAGTGTGAGGAGGCCAAGTAGTATGTGTACGACTTGTGAACAGGTTTCTTGTTCATGCAAATTCTCGACCCATCCTTCACTGCCATGGTCATCACTCCGCGTCCTAGAGATGTGAGCATGCAGCGTAAATATCCCTAAACTGCGGCCCCCTTGGAGGGGAGGTGGCAGCGTCGCTAACCAAGTTCTCGTCACCTGTCCCCTTTCTGCCAGTCCAGAGCAAGCCAACTCCCCATAGTACCCAGACATCTCTACGTTACACATTCCATAATTCCCGATTCAGGCCTTCGTTTCTTCACAGTAAGATCAGCAATATCGCACCTTTCAGGTACCCCGTCTCGCCCCTATTCCCATCTTCATCCCGTCTGGCCCCCCTGGATTCATTCAGCCGTTCCTTGCACTGGACGTCGGATCGACTTTGCTGTCTTGGTTCCATTTCAAGTCTTTGCCTAATTCATCGTGGGGGCGACAAACCTCGGGACTCGTGACCAACTGCCTTCAACTGAATTGTCTTGACGGAAGTGTTCGCAGGGTGGTTAATGCGAACCATTGATTCGCACCATTGGGACTGCTGCTGGCCTTGTCGCATCTACACTACGCCTCAATATAACCACGATGACATTATCCAAATATGAACGTGCATCACCTCTCGGGAGCAGGTCCTTGGCACTCAAACAGGTCCAAATCCACGACCTGAAACCATCTGAACATGACCCCCCTCCCCCCAAATCGTCAACCAGGAGAAGACCAAACGTCCTCTCATAGACGTACACCCAACAGACGCGCCCTGGGGCAATCACACACATCTCGCAAAAACCCAGGCTGTGCTGGACCGAGAAACCTTGCACCGCAGGGCCAAGCCTATAGATCTTACGTTGCATCCATCTTGGCACATTCATTTTTTTTTTCTTCGTGATACGGCACTCGTCAGCAATCAGCAGAGGCCTGGGGAGGGGGGTAACATCAGCGTGGAAAGTGGTCTGATGCTGACTTCAATACTTCTCATGTTGGATTCGGTGTGGGTGAGGCAAGATCGAGATCTCTTGCCTGTTGTTTGTTTGCTTGAACTCCGCTTGAACTCCTCATGTACGTGACTTCGTGGCGAGTCTCAACACAACGAGCTCACGAGGTGATGAATCCAAATAGTGACCAAGTACAAGGCAGGGCCGGCCAGTTGAGCCCGCCTGCCCTCGTACCTCTTCCTTCTCCTCCTTGCTCTCATCCAGTCATATTACTCCTCGTAGCATCAATATCGCGGGTGATCACAGGTCCCTCGTTCCCCTGCATGACAGTTACACCACGTTGGACCAAGAGGTCGAGTTTCATAACACGAGGGGGGGGGGGGGGGGGGGGGTTCCATAATCTTCTCCAGCTTGTGCACGAGATCATGTAATACACTCATCGAAGCCTCGTCATCTACCCGCCCCGTCCATCTCATGTCAGCCCTATCAGCTACACCCACACTTCTCCGGACTGTCTGGCGTTGCCGCATTGATCTCCAAACTCGGTACCTTGTTTCTGCTCGCCTCTTTGAACGCCGACTTCCAAGATTGGTTGCGTTAAGGTTGTGGTCGGTGAAACCATCACAATGCTCTCAAAACGGTTCCTGTCCCACGCGTCTCAGGTTGCCCGTCACGATTCCCCCTCGCGCTTCTTCAGACCGATGCCGAGCACCTTGTCTCGGAGCGCTGCCATGGCGCTTTTGCGATTGGCTTCCGGGCGTTATACGAACAAGAAAATGTCGGTTTTGTCCCTTGGCTTGGCGGTTAGACACATGCTAGATCTGACGCGGTGCGCGGCGGGCTTTCCGGCCTTGTGTCCCGACTTAAGCTTGTTTGTCTGTCTCACGTGTACGAACTTCTCGCCGTCAGTTTAGAAGCTGTACCATGTCTTTGGTGACACCACGCCGGGCGTTCGTTTCGGCAAACTGCAGCGAACCTGACGTAAGGTGGTGGCTGGCTCCGTGGTTTCCGTGGCATGTCCAGCGAAGCCAAGGCCGATATCGCTTCGAGGTTTCACGTACTGCGATCCCGATACTCTGATTTCGTGCCGTACTCGTTGGGGAGGTGGGCGGTGAAATGAATTGGCGAGTGCAGTTGAGGCTGCTCGAAGACGGAACCCCGGAAGCATGTCCCTCCGAAGCCCGTCGGGCCGCTCTCCCTTGCTTACGTATCGGAAGACGCTGCTCATCATGCACACGACAAGTCGAAGGAGAGGGTCTTCAAGGAGGCCCCCGTCGTCGATGAACACGTGATTGGCCAGTTGTTTCGTCCTTGGCCCCATCCGGAGCTTCCTCACCGGCTGGAATGATGTCATGCACCGTTGTGGCAAGTGGCATGTGGCGGGTGTACGGATACAGTGCGAGGCTATCTCACGACCCCTCACCTCTGATCTCAGCCCAGAGAACTATGAGCCAGGTGCAGCCGAACAAAGACTCGCGGCTTGGTCTTTGCAGAAATATTCGCTCTCTTCTGTCTTCAATGCGGTTCAGTTGTCCTGTTCAGTTGTCCTAACTCGTCCTGTGTCTGCGCTGCAGGAGGAGGAACCGCAAGCGCGGGTAATAAGAGGGGCCCCATGCCGCATTGAGCTGGGGGGGCCTTCTCATCGCCGATTGCCCCCTACGATATGCAGGAGCTGCAGTCTGGCCTCTGAAGCTTGACGAGTCGACAGCCGGACGCTGTGGTGGGTTGGTCTGAGAAATCTTGTTGTTGCCGGTGTTTCACGGCTTTAGATGGTCCCTGGTGTGGTCGAAATCGAACCATCACATATCAAAGTGAGATAAGATGAGATGAGAGATGAGGGGCCGAACAACTCGTCTCGGTCCCGATGGCTCCCTCGTGCCTCTCAGAAATTCTCATGGGTAAAGTTAATCTTAGCGCGTGGGATGGGTCAGAGAACCGGTAAAAGAAACCACAATATGGGGCCGGATATGGCGTGAGGACTTTGACTTCTGCCCCAGCAATTATTCCATCGCAAGAGATGGAATACATATTGGTGAGAATCAAAAGAGTCAGGTGAGTTGTTGTTGCTGAGTCGCGTTGACTATAGACTATGAAACGTAGAGGAAGGATAGCGGTCACACGTCGTATAATTATTCCGATACGTAGTTGAGCGACTATCTCCGTCAGGATAACTAGTATTGTCTATCAGACTTGGACCAGCTTCCCCGTCGTCTTGAATCAACTTAACATGACCCTCCGTTTCTGGCATGCATGGTACCGGAACAACAAAGATGTACAGCACGGACAGACGTCTCCATTGATGCCAAGTGGTGATAAGCTGGAACAAGAATAACCCAATGGGGTCCATGACAACCCGTCAAGTAAGTAGAACACTGAGACACGATCGACGGGCGATCGACGAGCAACTCGCGCTAGGAAGTCGCAAGATGCCTGCCCACTGCGCTGGTGAGAACCCATCGCACTGTGCACCGCTACTTTCCTGGTCGAGGTAGGTGCGAGCTTCCTGCGTCATGCTGCACATGGCAAGAGCGATTGCCATCTCTTCTCCTGGTCGCAATCTCGGTTTGAAGGTCAAAACTACATCTCATGATCAGGCGGGCACGGCATTTTCCCACTATCAAACATCTCTATCTTGCTTGCCTTGCAATTCCCTATACTTCCTACCTACCTAGTTCTTGCTCGCTCCTCGAGTCCCATCCCCCAATCAAGTCTCGGCTTCGGGCCTCATCATCATCGCGATCGGGACCGATCCCAGGGCTGTCAGGCCTCTACCTAGATCTTCACATTGGCCTTGCATCCATACGTCGAAACTGGTCCCCAGCGCGTGACTCGGGCAGCTTGCTGTGCCCCATTCATCGAGTCCTATCCCACCTGCAGTAGCCACTCGTTCTGCTTGCAGTTTATCCTGGCTCATGGGCATGCGCGACCCCGCAGCTGTCCTCCCTTCTCAACCTCGCTCCCTCCCTCTTCACGACTCGCCGCACTCAAAGCGCCCAGTTGCCACTCTGGGTTGCGGCTAGCTTCGTTTTCATGGACGCTTCGCATAGAAACAAGGACCAGCCCGAAGGCCAGTCCAAGGAGAAGCTCATCTCACCCCAAAACCTCGACCTATCCTCGAATTCAGCCCAACCCGAACTTCCTACACCTTTCAACCCGGCCCCTTTTACTCTAAGGCCGCCGAACCGTCCCGCGAGGTATTCTTCCGTCACGGAAACGAGCGAGAGCTTCGCGCAGGTCGAAACGCCTTTCTCGCCATGGAGTGCCTCATCCGACAAACAACTAGGGCATCCCTCAACCCGCTCTGACATCTCCGGCGACCGAGTCTTCCCTATCAGATCCGTACTTAGCCTCGATGCTACTACCGACCCCGGCACCCGATCCAACTCTGTTCAGATCCCCGTGACACATCAAGCCGACTCTGGATTCGAGAAGAGGCGATCAGATACCCTGCCGGCCCTCAATGAAGCTCGACCTCCCAACAAGGGTTATTTCGCGGCGACGTTGCGGCGGAAGAATGCCACGAGTGGCCCGATGTCCAGTATACAACTAGATGCTGCTCGACAAGGTCCTAGTACCGTCCCTCTACGGCTCGACATTTCCCTCTCTGATCACGAATCCGAAGAATCGTCTTGCCGAGAAGAAATAACACCGGGACTGGAAGTTCGTGATATTTCATCTCAGTTCTCGACGGGTCAATCGATGGACGATCAACATTTCACGACTCGCTTCACTCACATCGTCACCGAGGACGGTCACGCAGTCATCACCGGGCACGATAATGTCCTGCAGAGATGCGAGGATGAGCCGATTCATACCCCAGGCGCGATCCAAATATTTGGGGTTCTGCTCGCTCTGCGTGAAGAACCCGACGGCTGCTTTGTCGTTCGATACGTCAGTGAAAATTCGGAGAGATTGTTAGGATACTCACCCCGTCGGCTCTTTAGGCTCGCCAACTTTCTCGACATCCTGACGGAGGAGCAGCAGGATAACCTACTCGATCACATCGATTTCATCCGCGACGAAGACGCCGACCCTGCTATCAACGGGCCTGAAGTGTTTAACCTATCCATCAAACTTCCCGGGAAGAGGAGCGTAAAACTTTGGTGCGCCATTCACGTCAGTCCCGCCCACCCTGATCTTGTCATCTGCGAGTTCGAGTTGGATGACGACCCGGAATACCCTCTTCGGCCGCCGGAAGACCTGACCCCAGACGTGCCGCACGATACACTTCAGTCAAACGCCACCATGGAGGAGATCGAAGAAAGCACAGAAATCCTCAGCAAGCCTCTCAGAGTGCTGAGAAGTGCCAGGAAAAGGAGGGGCGAGCAAGGTGCAATGCAAGTCTTTGACATTATGTCGCAAGTCCAGGAGCAGTTGGCTTCGGCGCCAAACTTGAAGCATTTTCTCAAAATCTTGGTCGGGATCATCAAGGAACTCACTGGATTCCACCGCGTCATGATCTATCAGTTTGATGCGACATTCAACGGGAAAGTAGTGACCGAGTTGGTTGACACTTCGCAGACGAGTGATCTCTACAAAGGGCTACACTTCCCTGCATCCGACATCCCTCGACAAGCCCGAGATCTCTACAAGCTGAATAAAGTGCGTCTGCTCTACGATCGGGACCAAGACACCGCCAGAATGGTCTGCCGTACCAAAGAAGACCTAGAAACCCCCCTGGATATGAGCCACGCTTACCTCCGGGCGATGTCATCTATTCACCTCAAGTATCTTGCCAACATGGAAGTGCGGTCCTCCATGTCCATATCGATAAACGCATTCAACGAGCTATGGGGCTTGATATCATGTCACTCGTACGGTAACCAGGGCATGCGAGTGTCGTTCCCCATCAGGAAAATGTGCCGTTTGGTCGGGGACACGGTATCCAGAAACATTGAGAGGTTGTCGTACGCCTCTCGATTACAGGCCCGAAAACTCATCAACACAGCTCCTACGGAAAAGAACCCCTCAGGGTACATCATAGCGTCCTCGGAAGACCTACTAAAACTGTTCGACGCCGACTTTGGGCTGTTGTCGATAAAAGGCGAGACGAAGATTCTTGGTTCGATTGAGGAAAGCCAAGAGGCACTGGTCATGCTTGAATATCTTCGGATGCGCAAGCTCACCGCTGTGGTTGCCTCACAGGACATCGGGTTGGACTTTCCCGACCTCCGATACCCGCCTGGCTTCAAGGTGATTGCAGGCATATTGTACGTTCCATTAAGTGTCGGCGGCAGTGATTTTATCGTCTTCCTCCGCCGGGGTCAGGTCAAGGAGGTCAAATGGGCCGGAAATCCCTACGAGAAAACTGTTCGACAGGGTACAGCCGGCTACCTCGAACCGCGGACGAGCTTCAAGACTTGGCATGAAACCGTTATGGGCAGCTGTCGAGAGTGGAACGAGGAGCAAGTTGAGACTGCTGCCGTGCTGTGTCTGGTCTACGGTGCGCCTCGTTTCTCATGGTGTTGTCAACTTCGTGCTGACATTCTTTATAGGCAAATTCATCGAGGTGTGGCGTCAGAAGGAGGCAGCCCTTCAAAGCAGCAATTTCACACGCCTGTTACTCGCAAACTCGGCCCACGAAGTTCGCACTCCTCTCAACGCCATAATCAATTATCTCGAAATCGCGCTCGAGGGCACACTCGATCAGGAAACTCGAGAGAATCTTGCTCGGTCCCATTCGGCCTCAAAGTCGCTGATCTATGTAATCAACGACCTGCTGGACCTGACCAAGACTGAGGAGGGCCAAAATCTGGTCAAAGATGATGTGTTTGATCTATCTACTTGCATTCGCGACGCTACCGAGTCTTTTCATATTGACGCCAAGCGAAAGGGAATCAAATACAACGTCATGCAGCATCCCGGGTTGCCTCAACTGGTCCATGGCGACGAGCGACGAATTCGGCAAGCCATTACCAACGTCACCGCAAACGCCGTCACTCATACAGCCGCCGGACATGTCAACATTGAGATCTTTGTTGCCGATGTGAAGTATCGTCACGTCATCATCGAATTCGTCGTGGAGGATACAGGAGCCGGCATGAGCAACCGGCAGTTGGACGCACTGTTCCGTGATCTGGAACAAGTCAGCACAGAGGAATCTCCTCTCCCAGCCCCGAAAGCTGAAAAAGAGGCGGAGATACGGACTCTGGGCCTTGGGTTAGCAATTGTTGCACGGATCGTGAGGAATATGAGTGGTCAGCTTCGTCTCAAGTCGGAGATTGGCCAAGGCTCAAGATTTGTCATTCAAATCCCGTTCCTTCTTCCTGACGAACAGCCTCCCGAGGCAAGCGAACACGAGACCGCTCCCTCACAGATTACCCGAAGTTCGAATCCAGTCGTTTCTGCACCCCAATCAGTAAAGGTTGCTCCCGAGGGCGAGATCATGTTGGTCAATCGAGCGAGTATCACGAGCCTCGTGGCGCAAGCAGAAGGTCTTGGCGACCGGGGGAGCTTTGGTAGTCACAGAAGCGGTGGAAGTTTTGCTAGCCACACCAGCAACCGCAGTGATGCCGAGCGGTTGATCAATGCGATTCGGACTCCCTTGTCCCTGGAAGATGAAAAGGAGCCTGAATACCCCATCTTAGAGCCCAGCCCGCCACGGCCCACGACCACCAGCTCGAGTACAGCTACAACGACAGCTCGAAGTCTTCGAATGCGCGCGTCCAGCCCCTTGCGTCGACCACTTCAGAGCCCCGAACATGCTGCCCACGAACAGATTGAACCCGTTTCCGGACCTGGGCCTGGCTTTGCAGATGTTCGCGATTCCAAGACTCCAATCAGGGCTGTCAGAATACCTGACGAGTATACCGACATGCCTCGACAAAACAAGGCCACCGGAAGCTCTCAGTCTACGGAACAAGGTTTCGCGGAGCACGTTGACTTGCAGCACAAAGCTCGTACCAATAGCATTGTTAGTACTACGACGCAGGTTACCGACCAGCCTCAGCTCCAAGTCCTCGTCGCCGAGGATGACCCAATCAACATGAAGATCCTAAGGAAACGGCTCGAGAGATCAGGACATAGCGTCCATCATACCGCCAATGGCGAGGACTGCGCGACAGTCTACAGAGAAAGATCGGCAAACTTTGATGTGGTTTTGATGGATATGCAGGTAAGTTTCTTGTGTAGTCCAGACAAAGCTGTAACTAACTCATTTGCCATAGATGCCCATAGTAGACGGCCTCTCGAGCACGAAGATGATTCGAGCCATAGAAAGGTCACCAGAGCACGCAGGCCACTCGAGTCTGGCAACTACCAACCGACGGATTCCCATTTTTGCCGTGTCTGCGTCTCTGGTGGAGAAGGAAAAGGAAACGTACGTCGAAGCCGGATTCGATGGATGGATTCTCAAACCCATCGACTTCAGGCGACTCAATACCCTGCTCGCGGGCATCTCTGATGAACAGGTGCGCTTCTCTTGTCTATATGAAGCCGGAGAATGGGAACGGGGCGGATGGTTTGGTAACAGGGGCGACGTCGATTTCGTCGCAAACGAGGTGACTCCAAAAGCCGAGGAAACGAACAACAAACGACTGAACCTAAACGAGCCAGTGAGGGACACGGTTTCAGATACCCAGGTCAACCAGTCTCTTTGATGAATCACGCACACTTAGAAATAGGAGGCTTTATTAGACATGGATACTCTACACACCAATAGAGGGCTACATCTCCAATGAATTGTGCAGCACTTCGTAAGTAGGCTCAACAAGGAGTAGGGTTGGAAACAGAAAAGCCTAACGACTGAATCTGCAGCGTATCGTATGTAATTTTTTCGTGGACTAATAACGTTCAACGCCGTCTATGCATATAGAAAAACACAAACCAAAAGGTCCGCCCTCCCTTATCACCCTCGCCTCCTGATTCACTGAATATCCGAATTCCGTTGCTGTCCGTAGCTCCCCGCACAACTCCCTCCATCTCAAAGGCTGTTGTGTCTCGATCGTCTCATTTTTCCGGGGCGACGGCGCCTTCGAGGTGCCGAACATGTTGGACAGCGCCTACCGCGAGCCCGATGCCGTCTTCTGCAAAGACATCGCCTGCGTCGACAAATGCGATCAGGGCCCCTGCGCAACTGGTGCCGGGACCCCGCATCCGCGGCCGGGCGGCTCTACAGCTCGGACTCGGCACCGTTAGTGGAGAGCGCCATGGGGCTGCCGTTGTGGGATTGCTGCTTGCGGAGGCGGGCGTTGCCGGGCGGTCGGCGCCGGACTACCACGCGGCCGTTCATGTTCATGGTCTCGTCCTCGTCGTCCGAGTCCGGGTTCTGCTCGGCGTAGAGGCGAGCCTCGTCCAGCTCGGTGATGTCGGCAGGTCGGTCGCGGAGCCACTGCATGCGGGGACCGGACCGGGCGCGCTCTGAGACGCGGAACCCGTAGATACGGGGTTCGTAGATGCGCCCGGGGCCGAGACCGGGGCCGATGTTCTTCGCGTACATGCCGTTGACGAAGCTATCGGCGTCGAGGAGGCGAGAGTTGGCGCTGGCGAGAACCTCGATGCCGCGCTTGGTGAGGTCGTACTCGGGGAACGTCAGGAGGAAGAGAGCGCCAAACGTACGTCCGAAGAAGGCGCCATCGACGGTTTGGAAACGGCTATTAGGCGGAACGTAGACGTCTAGACACGACGGGCAGAAGAGCTTGACGGTGTCCTTGCCGGGGATGTCGGAGAGGCCGACGGGCAACGTGCGGGATTGTTCGCAATTTGTCCGGGGGCAGCAGCCAAAGTGGCCCAGCTCGTACTTTTCGCTCATTTGTTGGATGCCTGCGCGAGAGCAGATGAAGCGCTGGTGAATGAGGCCATAGAGCATCTCGGCCGAGGACTCGATGACGGAGAGGTCGCTGGCCATCCTACTATGATGCCTCCGTTCTCTCCCCAAACGATCCTGCCCCTCGCCCAGGCCCGACTCGTTGTCGTCCTCTTCCTCGTCTTCCTCGTCTTCGTCTTCGTCATCTTCGGGTTCGACGTCCAAGATCATCTAAGGTGCGCGCGCGAAAGCACGTGCCAGTCAGCAACAGGCGAGTGATTTGGCCCTTGAAAGACGAAGATACCTCTAAAGCTTCCTTGTACATGCTGACCTGTGTCTGCAGGCCAGTCAAGTTGAAATCGTCCTCGATGAAGTCCTCCGAGACCTCTGCGAAGTATTCATGGCCGAGCAGGGAGCAAAAGCTGGAGATCCATGACTCGGGGACGCCCGACGAGGTCGACATGTCGTCGAGGAGGGGATTAAATGCGATTGGAGGTATGTTTTAGAATGGAGGCCTAGGCGACGGCGGCGGGCGACGTCGTCCTGGAGGCTCGTGGTGGTGCAAGAAAGAGATTGGCGGGGTGGGCGTCGATAATTATGGTGCCGTGTATTCGTACAGAAAATGACAGGGCATGGGTATGGATAGCGTCGTCAAGCAAGCGAGGCGGGGTGATGAAGGCTGGATAAGTGCTGTACGCGGCAGGGAACAGCGATGATGCGTGGGTGCGGTTGTGGTTGGGGTCTGTGTCTGGTGACGAAGGAGGGGGGGGGAAGTGAGGGACGGAGGTCGGGGCTAGAGCGCTCGCATCGTCGTCGATTGCGGGATACGGGGGTTGTTTGGGCGCGGCCTGAGGGTACGGCGTTCGCCAGGGATAACTGGTGTTTCTATCGGTATAACGGTGGTCGATTATCGATGTCAACGGGTTGGCGTTTGGACGAAGCGGCGAACGGTTTTGATTGTGTGGTCCGCGCGTGGCCGTGAGAGGGTCATGTTCGCTCTGAAGAGCGAAGGCTCATGCCCGATCCGGGTCCACTCGGCGCGTACCTGCCTCGCAGGTGGTCGCACAGCGGTGCTTCGGTGCTGTGGTTCTTCCGATCTCCGAGACCACCGCCTCGCTAGGTAAGTACTTATCATCATCGCATTGCCATGCAGATCAGCCCGCATCTACGAATACGATAGACCATGTAATTCACCATCCGGGCAGCTAAGTATGTAATTGGAACGGTTTCTTGCTTTGTTCTGTTTGCTTTCGCGTCAATTTCAATTCATAAGCTGTATTCGATAGTCTCCTTCTTCCCGCAACCATGAAAATCCCTGTTCGCATCCTCCCTCGACAACTGTGGAGGGGCCGCCTCTTTCACGACTCTGGCCGTCGCCTGCTGCCCTCGACTCAGCCACCGCCCCTGGTGCCGGCTCCCAGCAGTCTCATAGACCTTCAGACCTTTCGAGACGAAGCTCTGAATCCCCAGAAGCCGTTTCTCATTTCACGCGATGCCGGCTCTTCCACTTCTCAGTTGCCTGCCGCCTCCAAGTGGTTCCACCAGATGGGCGTCGACAACGCCACAAAGATGCCCTTGTGGTCCCTCGCGCCGTACATGAACCAGTTCCAAGAATGGCCCTTTCCTTACGAAGTCGTCACCCCCACCGTCCCAGATCAGCAAGCTCTCGTTGCCTTTCGCGACTGGCTCCTGTCCAGCAAGGAGCCGGCAGACCAACTCCTCACCAGCATCCTCAAGCCTCCTCTGACGGACCTTGGCGCACACTCCTTCTTCCAGCTCTTCGCCCCCCTCAGGCTCCTCATGAAAGCTCTCGAGTTCAACCGCTCTCGCCCCCACGGCGGGCCGGGGCTCGTAAGCCTCTACATTGCCCAGTCTTCCCTCCCGGACCTCCCCCCGGCCCTTCTCGACGACCTCCCCACGCCCGACCTCGTCCGGCACGCCGGCAAGGGCGACGTGTACAACTCCAGCGTCTGGCTCGGCACCGAGCCGACCTACACGCCGCTACACCGCGATCCGAACCCCAACTTGTTCTGCCAGCTCTGCAACACCAAACTCGTCCGGCTCATGCCCCCTGCCCAGGGTGACCGCCTGTTCTTTGACGTGCAGAGACGCATTCGCCAGCAGGCCAACAGCCGCATCCGCACGGTGGACATGATGGAAGGCAAGGAGCGAAAAGCACTGCACGAAGCTGTCTGGCTGAGCGATGCCCTGCCAGAAGGGCTGTATGAGGCCAAGCTGGAGCCGGGGGATTCCTTGTTTATTCCTAATGGGTGGTGGCACTCTGTCAAGAGCAAGGCATCTCACGGTCACCTCAACGGATCCGTCAACTGGTGGTTCAGATGATGTTTTCAAGCTCATCTTTCGACATTTCTCACCCCTCGTTGGGTCATGTACTTTTATTATTGTATTATACTCATCACCCTCACATGTACACTCCGACGTCATCACGGCTTCGATGCAGGCTTACAGACGATCCAATTAAGATACCCGCAAGGCCATAAGTGCCTCTTGCTCCCGCTACGAATCTCCCATTCACTCGTGTCGGCACCGCAGCCCCGGAGCAGCGCCTCCACCTCGTCCGGCGTCCGAGTGCGAAGTGAAGAGACGAAGCCGTCAAAGACAAGGACGAATGGCAAAATCGGGATCAGCCAGGAGAATATGAAGGTGGCCGGTGACCTCCACGCCCAAGCCCGTCGAGGCGCCTCGAGAAGCACGCCGATGCCCAGCATGATGAGCGTCACCAGGCTGGCGAAGCTGCGGTCCTGCAACTCGAATATGGCAAAGCCCTGGCTGGTCTCGACGGTGTCGCGCAGGATGGCCGCGGCCAGCGGGTCGTCGAAGTGGTGGAAGGCGAGGTTGAACAGGCGCAGCGTCCTCGTGCCGTCGTCCCTGTCGACGAGGTGCTCGGGCGCGGCGCTCGCGTCGACGCCCTGCGCCTCGTACGTGACGAGCGGGTTCCGCCGGGCGACCTTGTCCCAGGCCTCGATGTTGGGGTGTAGGTCGGTGAGGACGAAGCGGACGGGGTCGAGCTTGCGGGAGCGCAGGTGGGTGTTGACGGCGCGCTCGATGGACGGGGTCGGGCCGCCGCCGCCGGCGCAGAAGTCGATGACGGTGTGGTCGGGGAGGGAGTCGCCGAATTGGTCAATCAGCACGTTGGCGGCCATGCGAGCCGGCGACATAGATTGGAGGGGCGTGTGGGAGTTCCACGCGCGGGTGAGGGCATCTTGGACACGCGCGCGGAGGAAGCTGGGGAACCTGCGGGTTGAGGAAGTGGTTAGCTTTAGGATGGCTTGGGGACAGGCTCCAGCGTTAATTGGGGGTGCTGCACGATATCATGCCGCTTCATCGTCGAGAAGAGATGCATGACCGTGGCAGATTGGTGAGGGCAGCAACATCTGGGGTGGGAGGTGGAGGTGGAGAAACGCCCACGCAACGTACCAGGGCTGGTCATCAATCTCAAAGAAATGAACCCGGGGGATGAGGGGAGACATTGCAAAGTGCAAGACTCAATGGGCTTGTCCTAAACGAAGAGCAGCGAAGGGAGAACAAGGCTAGATTTTTATACTTTCTTGTCTCGTTTGTGCCTGCCAGTCCTGAAGGTAAAGTGAAACCCCGACGGAGAGTTTAATGTTCCCATCATTTGTCAACGTCACTGCAGGGTAAGTACCTCCTACTGCTAGGTTAATTGACTGTGAATGTCACCAACACACCCGTGCAATACTTCTCGATACTGTGCTGTGTTTTTTAGTATTCTCATCCGCCGTGATCTACTTTACAGTCCATTCTGCGAGTTTTCTCTGTTATTACATGGCGTTTCGTCGAAAATCAATCTCCCAATCCCTCAACGCCGTCGCTGAGACACGAGCCTCGGGATCGTCTTCTCCCGAGCGATTCGTCTCCACTGCTGATGAACATCTAAGCAAGCCTCCTCAACAATTATTCTACTCCCGCCGGACTGTTGCCGACTCCAATAATCGAGTGCCCATTCTACTCACACGCGCCCCCGAAGAATACCCATAACCCATTACCTTGTTGGGACGTCCGTGTAAGGATCGAAGCCAACACGTCGCTTCGCTTCGCTGCGAACTCTCCACTGGGTCTCGCCCACGAGCCCTGTTGTTGATGTCTCTTCTAGGAAAAAGCTCAAGATGTGGTCAGGGATAGAGAGGTGCGAGGCTTGCTGAAACTCCTGGAGACTTGTTAGGCGAACCAACATCTCCATTAGAGACAATGATGTTGTGATGGCTCCAAACGGCGACCGAGCCACAAACTTCCGAGTTTCTAGAGCAGCCTGAGAGAGCGATACTTCCTGACGCCTAGGGCTCTGATCTGTCGATGGTCGCAGAGACAGCCTTTTGATCTGATCCACCACCTTGGAGTCGAGTGATGTCCGCTCTCGCCGGGGGCTCTGCTTTGGTTTGGTATCAAGCTCACTGGCTGTCTCCAAGTCAATCGAATCGTCTTCTTCGTCGTCCAAGCTCTCATCTTCGTCCTCCTCGTACACCTCCAGTGCCAACCACTCCGGGTCGAGATGGGCCGGGAACCTGTACTTTGGTAGTGTAGCTCGAGCAGGCAGTTCAGGAGGAGTCGGCTCGTCAACAACGGACTCGCCAAAGAGCTGCTGGTCAATGAAGGCTTGGTCGCTATCCTGATCGCTTTTATCCGTCGTACTGCTTCCATCCTCACTCCCCGTGTCGACATAGTCTGCAAATTCATTTGTTTTCGACCAACTTGGCACCGCCTGCACGTCGCGCTTCAGTAACAAGACTGGGTTCTGTTCCCCATCGGCGGCATTTCCAATGTTCAGGATCCTACCGGTGTCAGTGTAGAAGAGCTTAGACACTTGGTGAATGGGAATCGATTCACAGATGCCAGCTGTGGCAATGTCGTCGTATGGTCTGCCCTCGTCTTCATCATGAACTCTCCCATCATCAAGATCCTCGATAATTTCCAGATGATACGTATACTCGTGACCGCCTTCAACAGGGCTGTGCGAAGAAGGCGAGTCAGGGAAATTCTGGCACCCATCGTTGCTTGGCTGAAATCCACCTGCACTGTCAAAGACGTAATCCCGTCGAGTCCTGCAGAGCCGGACACGGGCTTTGTGCAATACCTCCTGCCAGAGAGGCTTCCTGGCACCTTTATCCAGACCATATACCGTGCTGTTTGCCGGCATCGGTTGACAGCCATGAAGGTCAGCCGCATCACCGACTATCGAGAGATCAGGTGTTTGCGGAGGCGTCAGCGTATTGGCATGGCCCAAGAACAACATGTACAAAGACAAGGTAAAAGCAGGGCCAATTTGAACGGGCCGACTCGGATTCTGTGCAAATTGAGTATCGCCAACAGTGAGAAAGGTACTCGCTTGCAACAATCTCGATGGCGATATGCCCATGGGTACCGAAGTCGAGAGGTTTTCACCAGATGCACTTATTGCTAATTGCAGGAGGGGAATTTCGCGGTCAATTCTCGCCAAGAGGGCTTCAATGCTCGTTACAATGTCCGCCAAATCACCAGGATGAACAGGGGACGAGCTCGGTTGGGCATGATTGGCGGTCAGCGTTTCTTCAGCAACGGCTACAGCCTCGATGCGCCGACCTAACAAGACAATGTCTTTATGAAGCGACTTTGCGAGGGGTACAGCGGACTCGAGGAAGATATTGCCTCTGCCTGATCTTTGTGTGACATAGGTTAGCGACGGCGTTGAACGAGCGAGTGGCTTGGAGGATCACGCACTTGAACTCGATGAGGTCGATGGCGGGGGATATTATCTGGTCGAAGTTAGTGTCGGTCTCGGGAAGACGGAGTAGTGAATGCTCAGAGAGGAAACGGGATACCTTGATTTTACCATCAAGAAGCTTTCGGAGTGTCTTGAGCTGAGAATGTAGCTTCTTATCCTCGACAGTCTTGAGGAGGCGTGAACACTGACCCAAGGCGTAGTTTGATGTCAAGGCGATACCTGAACGAATGGCGTATTTCATGGCCTGGACGCCTACGACAGCCAAGAACTCGTCCATGTTGCGTCATGAATGTTGAAAGAATGCTGGTGGAAGAAGAAGTTGGTAACCTGTCTGTGAAGACGTTTCGAGGAAGGAGGGAGAAGGAAGAGCTCCCGTACGTGAAGTAGTAGTATGCAGGCCCAGCCGTCTTCGCGGGTTGGATTCAGTCCAGTGCTTTGACTGCCTGAGCTACAGTGGGTTTGCACGCGTTGTCGCGCTGACGTTCGAAATACAGTGCAAAGGCCGACCAAAACTTGGTCCGGCCCCCGCTCCTTTGTCTGCAAGCTGTACAGTGCATAAAATAGCAAGCTTGACTGTTCGAGCAAGTACCTTGGGGACAGGCAACCTCCCGTCATCCAACACCTGAGCAGACGGACGATCGGGCTGGATGAGGCAGGAATCCTTTACGAGGTTGGGAATGGCTCATAGTGTGAGTCAGTCTGACCCGGAAGGATCATTCACCCAGCCCAACCACGTACCTACGAAGCAGACGAGAGTCACAGTCCAGGGAGTCATGTCTCAAGCGGGTCCCTGACTCCCCTTCGACAACGGCACACAGTGCGCACAGGCCCGAGCCAACCCCTCCATCATTATCCACCACCGTCATGGTCATGGCTGTGGGGCACGAATTTTCACAACCTCTCACCACCACCCGACCGTCGACTCTTTAACCAAGCACAATTCCATTCTTGGTCAGGCACCCAGCATCCTTCACCGACGGCTCCCGCAATTCTTGGTGCCCAAACTCGCCTCCGGAGACTCTTTAATAAGTCAGCGAGGCTTTCCTTGGTGCTGCTCGCTTCCCCGCCGCGTATACGGATACTCTCGAGCACAAAAGGGTTGCATATCTCTAGGGCCACATAAGTCCGCACCCGACTGCTTCACCAATCCACCCCCGACCGACCGAAATACTTCACTCGCGCCGCGCTACCCTCCCGATACAAACGCCATCATGTCCAATCTCAACTCATGGGAAGATGATCCGTCCGCTCAGGACGAGAACCTCGCCCGTCAAGCCCAGCAACAACTGAATATGAACAACCCCGCCCCCGCTCAGGGTGGCTTCCGACCCGGAATCGCCTCTTTCCAACCCGGCGCCCAGGCTTTCCAGCCCGGTCAGCAGCAATACGGAGGCTTTGCTCCCCAATACCAGCAGCCTTACTACCAGCAAAACTATTACCCGTACGGCCAACAACAACAGCAGCAGCAGCAGCAGCAGCCGCAACAGCCGCAGCAGCAGCAGGCCTATAACCAACCTAATTACGGCGGTTACCAAGGAGGCTATGGTATGATGCGTTGCGCCAAAACCGCAATTTCCTCATGTAGTACTGACCTCGACTTAGGCGGATACCAGTACAACCAGCAGCAGGGCCAGCAAGCCTTCCAGCCTCAGCAGCAGCAGCCTCCTGTTCAGGCGAACCCCGCCGCTCCTACGACCGCCCAGCGACAAACTGACGCCCCTGCCGCCCTAACAGCGCTTAAGGTTCTGAGCATCAGCGCTGACGGCACTACCTCCAAGCCCAAGGCCAAGGTGCTCTCGATCGGTGGTAGCTCTGCCCCGACCAAGAAGGAGGAACCTGCGAAACCTGAGCCGACCGACAAGCCCGAAGCTGGCCAGAAGGCCACTGCCGCCAAGGCCATCGAGAAGACTGGAAAGTCAGCCACCACCAAGTCTGGAACCACTTCTCCCTCTGCGTCAGGCAGGTCTAGCCCTTCCGCCTCGGCCGCGGAGAAGAAGGCTGCCCGTGATGCCGATGCTGTCACGAAGGAGCAGGCTGCCGATGTCGACGAAGAAACCCTCAAGGAAATCTACGGAAAGGAGCACGTCAACATCATCTTCATGGGCCACGTTGATGCCGGAAAGTCGACCCTGGGTGGTTCCGTCCTGTATGCCACCGGCATGGTCGACGAGAGAACTATGGACAAGTACAAAAAGGAGGCCAAGGACCTGGGCCGTGAGTCCTGGTATCTGTCCTGGGTCATGGACTTGAACAAGGAGGAGAGAACCCAGGGCAAGACAATTGAAGTCGGCCGCGGATACTTCGAGACGGAAAAGCGCCGATACAGTATCCTGGATGCGCCTGGCCACAAAATGTACGTCCCCAACATGATCGGTGGTGCGTCGCAGGCCGATGTTGGCATTTTGGTCATCTCGGCCCGCAAGGGCGAGTACGAGACCGGCTTTGAGCGTGGCGGCCAGACCCGTGAGCACGCCATGCTTGCCAAGACCCAGGGTGTGAACAAGCTCATTGTTGCCATCAACAAGATGGACGATCCCACCGTCGAATGGTCCCAGGACCGATACAAGGAGTGTACGACCAAGCTCTCTCAGTTCCTGAAGGGCACGGGCTACAACTTGAAGACGGACGTCTACTTCTTGCCCCTTGCCGCTCAACAGGGCATGGGTATCAAGGACCGTGTACCCAAGGACGTCTGTCCCTGGTGGAGTGGCCCCTCGCTGCTTGAGTACCTCGATGGCATGCAGGCTTTGGAGCGTAAGCTGAACGCCCCCTTCATGTTGCCCGTCAACGGCAAGTACCGTGATATGGGCACCATGGTGGAAGGCAAGATTGAGGCCGGTGTGGTCAAGAAGGGTATGAATCTGATTATGATGCCCAACAAGACCACGGTCGAAGCCTCGGCCGTGTACGGCGAGCAGGAGGAGGAGGTGCAGGTGGCCCAGTGTGGTGATCAGGTGCGAATGCGTCTCAAGGGCATTGAGGAGGAGGACATCTTCCCTGGCTTCGTTCTGTGCTCGCCGAAGCGATTGGTGCACACGGTGGCGGAATTCGAGGCTCAGATCCGCATCCTGGAGCTCAAGAACATCCTGACGGCCGGCTTCAACTGCGTGCTGCACGTCCACTCAGCAATCGAAGAGGTGACATTCGCGGCTCTCCTGCACAGACTTCAGAAGGGAACGGGCCGCAAAAGCAAGCTCCCGCCGACGCACGCCAAGAAGGGCGACAGCATCATTGCACGCATGCAGGTGATTGGCGGAGCTGGCGCGGTCTGCGTGGAGAGGTTTGAGGACTATCCCCAGATGGGCCGATTTACCCTGCGAGACCAGGTAGGTTGCCCCGCGTTGGGGGGACTCATCCTTTATCAATCTAAGATGGCTAACATGTCTTGTAGGGTCAAACAATTGCCATTGGCAAGATCACCAAGCTCATTTCCAACGATGCTTAGATGAATAACGATGGCGTCGAGTCTTGACGGATGTATGAACGAGATGAGCAGATGACTGGGAACAAGACAAAAAGGGGCATCGTCATCGATCACTGTTTTTTTTTTTTTGGGAAGACAGGATTTCTAAAAAGGGAAGAACAGCGCGTGAGCGCGGGCTTGTATAGGTGACGATGGCATGACCACACCTGCGATACCTGCCGAAGCCGTTGAAAGAAGGATGACGTGTGTCACAAAGGTCGACAGGCAGAAGGGTGGCAGATAATGATGGATGCCTTGCACTTCCCGGGTTCCAGGTGTATATAGAAGCGAGCAAGTAAAGAAGGCGACCGAGGAGTAGTGATCTGGCGATATCTTTCCGGCCAAGGCGGTGAAGCATGAAATGTCGTGATGTGATGTATCGATTCGGGACAACTGATCTGCCGACTTACAAGATCGGGAGAAGATACACGGAGATAGAGAAGCGAGATGCACAGATGCACGGAAGAAAGCGAAGAGAAAACAACAGGCCAAGGTGAGGTCGAAGCTGGCAACGGCTCGGGAGAGAGGAAGAGGAGAAATGTTTGACCTCGGGTTACCCCTTGTCGACTGACGATGGGTTGTTGTTGACGATGCATGCATGGGGGCAAACAGACGGCGGTGAGGGGAAAAGCAGAGATTGATAGCTTGATACAAGAAAAAAACAGCCAGCTCACAGCGAATCGAAGGGGGCCGGCGGACGAAAACCGAGGCCGAATTGTTATCGTCAGAAGGATGGGGGAGGAATGGGAGGCAACCCAGGCTTTTTTTTACCTTGGGCTGTTCCGGTACTTTTCACCTCGCTCCTCAAGGGGTCAGACAACAGATGCAGAGAGATCCAGTGCACCCCTGACCCTTTTCTTGGGGTTTGGGGGTTGATGAAATCATGCAAGATGCGAGGCAGAGGCGGCAAGGTGGGAACGAGCAAGCAAGCAAGCAAGGGATTCGTTAGACATGTCCAACACGCTTCTCTCCCCTTCGCTCTTCTTCGAGGCCCCCTTCTCCCATTACATCCCCATCACATCCCCGCAAACAGCGCAACAAGATCAAGATGCTCCAAGAAGCAGTCAATCAAGGCAAGGGGATGAATGGGAAGCCAGAAACCCAGTGGAGCGGGAGGAACATGTCCCCCCACCGGCCACCGGCCACCAGTTAGCCCAAGGCCTTCCGAAACCGTTGCGGGTAACGGAGGTCCAAAAGATAAACTGGAAACTGGGAAATAACGGAACTTGGACGACGGCGCGGGCATGAATGTAACTCGCCAACCCTCACTTTGGGCGACGGCGTGTTAGTGCACGAGAATGAACCGGGACGGGACGCTTCGCGCGCTTCTCACCTCTCCAACTCAGAGACGGCGGGGGTTGCTTTGCCCGCTGGGACGGCGAAACTGTCGTCGTTCCGACAATGCCCGGGAACGGAGATGCTCTCGATCAAGGCGGTGACGACATGCGGGGCGCGGGCGGCCCAGCGGATCGGGAAGCAGAATTTTTTTTGGAGAATTTGGAGGGGGAGGGGGCGTGTGGGTGTGAGCCTTGTCTTAGTTAGTCCAAGGTAGCGGTTGGGTATTCCGCAGGTGAGACGGCATCAGGAAACGGTGACAGGTCAACGGGCCCACGGAAGGTAGCCGAGCTTGATGGCGGCGGCCGGAGCTGGACGGGATGGATGGTGAAGGAGGGAGTGTCGGCGGCGGGGGGTTCGTGATGCGGGAGCGGCATTGTGTTGGTTTGAAAGGAGGGGGCGGGGACAGCAGAGAAGGGAAGCCATGATAACTCTGTAAACGGAGCAAGGAGTATTGCGGAGGAGTACGTATCGACAAGGGAACGGGACGGTCGAGGGAGCTCGGTCGGTCGGTCGGTGATATCCTTGACGGGCCGGGACGAGCACGGGAGAGCATACCGGCTTGCCACATTGTAATTCGTGACTGTCATGAGGTTACCGGCTGGCATTTTGCAACGTCGAGTCGCGAGGTAGTCGTCATGTCCAGTTGATGCACCACCGTGGCAAAGACGAACAAGGCTGCTGTCGATAGTACAGCACCGTGTAAGATGCGGGCGTCCTTCTCGGACCCCATTACAGCGAAGTGCATGTTGGTTCACCAAGATGCATAAGTCCATGCTGGCGTTTCTTGGGGGCTCGAGTTCCCCTGCAACCAGAAAAAGGAATGGAAGAGATCGCCACAGTCGCCCTGCCGTCAGGCACGTATCGGGCGAGGCAGGGCTATCGGCGTGATATCAGTCATCGGCCGTCTTCGTGGTGAAGAAAAGGCGGCGTCAAAGGTGTACGGACGGAGACCGGGTATTGGGAGGCAAAAAGCACCGCCAACAGACGGATCCGGACTCCGGGAAGCAGACAGAACAACTGCATGGTGAAAATTGAGTGAAAGCCTTCTCTGACTTTGCGGGTCGTGGTCCCTTCTTTCCAACTTCCGAGGTGTGAGATGCATCTTGCAGGTCTGACTCCTGGAAGTTAACCGAGAGATGGAGAACAAGCGCCCGCAATCGACTCCAGGTCAAGGCCAGGGGAAGTTGACGATACTGTACGTACTTTGTAGGTGTGGCGATAAGAAACCGAAAGAGACCTGGAGATGCTGCCATTTTCTCCTGTTTTGCAAGTCCCGAGTTTCTCCCCAGGACCCCAGGTCAACACCCCGTTCCAGGCCCGTTCTATTTACAACACAGCCCGCATACCTGCCCGCAACGGCTCAAGGTCGCCAAAACGTAAACGAGACGGAAGGGTATACAAGGCGGACGGCGAAGGTAGAGGGCCGGGAAAAGTCGGAAGGGAACGTGATTCGCCCCTCTGTCGCTGAGAGATGTCTCGGCAGCTAACACCGGCGACACGGCGAAGGCGGGAAAAGCGTCTGTGGGCCAATCACATTAGCCGCTGAGAAGAAAGCGCGCCCCCCCCGAGCTTAGGTCGGCAAGGTCAGAGAGGAAGGGTGTGCTGTTGATATGCAACAAACATCGGGTGAAGACGAAGTGAGATTTGATTTGGTCTTCGGGGATTGAAAGCCGGCCGGTGTGTGAGAGTGTGAGCGCATCAATTATCGGGGACGGGCGCGACTTCCCGAATCAGCGTGGTGGCCATTACTGACGATGATGCTGATGATGTTGCTGTGAGCTCGGTTTGACGAAATCCAGATGACTGGAGGACTTCCCCATTCGTTTGATCCATTAGGACTTGGCCACTGCCATTTCCCATCAAGGCGTGCAGCTAGTTTAATTTCATGGTGAAGCCTCTTCACCGAGCCGTGACCTTAGTTGATGGGGTTGCGCATGGTGAAGGGAGGTCATGTGGTGCGGTGTGGCTTCAAGCTGGAAGCCGGGGAAGAAGAGTTGAGCGGGAACAGGCACAGGGGGCCACAGATACGAAATGACTTGCTGACATGGAACAAGAAGGATCTGGTCTAGATTCGTGCCAGATTATCGTCGCCTTCGAGTTTCCCAGGGGGTGTTTCCGGGGGACGAGGATTTCCAGTACCGAGAAGTGATGTGGTCCCGTGAGGTGTGAGAAGAGTGAGACGGAGAGAGAAAGAGACGCCTCAGCCATGTGGTGGCCGGAAATAGTAGGGGCTCCTGACTGCATGTCCAAAGTACATGACGGTACCTCCCCAAGTACTTTGTGGGTCCGGCCTGAGTTTTGGAGACCCGATGTGTTTGTCAAAATTTTTTAGGCGAGTTTTTTTTATTTTCATTGAAGTTTTTTCTGCATGCCAATCCAACATAGCCAGAGAATGGGCTGACGAGGGCAAATTTCTCCCAAATTTCCCGCTTCGTATTCAAACGAGCACGTCTTGTTTAAGGCGAATCGACTTATAAGAATGCGCAAGGGAAAGGTGGCGGCGGATGGTGGTTGGTGGTTGGCTGCTCCTTAGCTGGACCGTGGGAAATCGCGGGGTAGAAGGTGGGAGGGGCGGTGACCTGACGGGCGTGGCTGCGGTACCTACAGTTGTACCTTCCTTCGCGTTCAACTGTAACCCTCACCTTCCACCAGCCGAGGGAAGGAATTAGGATTCCTTTACCGCCCATGGAACAAAGTCCTCTACACCGGCCTGACCTGCATGCATCACACACAGCCAATGCGGGACCACTGGGCGGTGCAATTGCATTGCATCTGCACCTGACGTCTGTCACCACTGGCATGCTTGGAATGCTTCACTTGCAACTTCACCAATTGTTCCCCTTCTCTCTCCTCGGACCCGTGCCGTGGCGGTGGGTTCTCTTCTATTTTTTTTCTCTTCGTGTCTGGTGACCTGCTCACGACCCCCGGGTGACCTCGAAAAACTCCACTTCCGGATCCCTGGCGGTTGGTGACGGCGTTGTTTCTCTTCGCAACTGGGCGTGTGTACCTGAATCCACTGCAGCTTCATCAAGGGCGGTCGTTTTCTTTTCTTTTGCTGGCCCGGGGAAACGTTTCCTATCCCCTGAGGATGCCCGTCGGGTCTCTTCTTGGCGAAGAGCAGGCACTGTCCCTCCGCAATCTCAGCCCTAGATTGCCGGCCTACGAGCCTACGACGACCACGCTCCTCGAGGTGCTTGTTCGACCTTCAACCTCCTCCGTGCCAGCTTGTCAACCGCTGGCCGGGCCCGCGCTGAAACTTTTGAGTGTCCCGGAGCCGTTCCGTCTTGTTCCTGGCTTTGGAACCAATTGCGACTATGTCGACGTCTTCCTCTTCGTACGCCCTCAATGCATGTCGAGGAGAAAACTCTTCACGCATGTATTCTTGTACTCTTGTACTCTTGTACCTCATCGAAACCGTTACGTATCGAGTACCCCTTCAATACCAACCATCATCATCCGCCTCCCTCTTCCTGATCTGGCCCGCCGCAGCACCACACACCCCAGTCCCTTAATTGCCCGTTCTGTCGTTGCATGCAGCCCCTCGACCAATCACTCCTTGTCGCTGGCATGCAGCAATCAAGCTGACCCGCGCAGTAGCGGATCCTGGTGGCCAACCAGCGGATTTCATCCAGGTTTCTGTTTTCCACCCGCCATCACCATGGTTGATGTCCAGGCAAACAAAGCTCACACCTTTCCGTCACCTTCCCCAAGACCGCCCTGGCCATGCCGTGAAGGCCCAATTTTCCCCTTCTCTGCGCATTCTCCTGTGCCCCTCCAGCTCTTCAAACCTGTACTCCGTACTTTCCCACGTCGAGGACGGACTACCGAGAGTCCCCCTCCCCGGGCGCCCCGTACTCCGCCGAAGACGGTGGAGTCGATTGCCTTGCAAACGAGAAAAATCCCAGGGGAACAAGCCGAACTAAGAACTTGCCTCCCGAGAAAGTATCGTGAAAGTACCCGGGATGCTCCAGGCCTCCAGGAAAAGAGATTCGATGTGTGCATTGTCCAGCACAACCCAGTTAACTAGACCCTTCCCGGCCACACCCAAGATGCAAGAGCTTAGTCGAGACTCGAGAGAAGTCGCGGGTTGGTAGCCCACCCCTGCCTGCCATTATCTAATGAATCGCCATTTTACGGAACAGCGTAGGGTCTGGATTTTGGGCGTTGCTTGGTGGTCTCGATATGGGCAAAAGATGGAGGAGGGGGGGGGGGGAAGCGAAGGCATTTTGCCTTTGCAGCTTGACCAAATCGGCGATCATGACGATAAGCCCCGTCCGGGCTGGACTCGAGGTTGGACAGCCAGTCACGGCCAACCACCTCGCAGCAAAATAGGCAAAGGGCAAACAAGCAGAGGCCTTCAAAAGGAGGGGAAGAGGAAGAGGGGAAGCTCGTGGTCAATCTGACAGCTTCATCATCACGCTCGTCATCGTCGAAAGCCTCGCAAACCTACAAGCACACGCAACCGCCCTCGCCCAAGAGGTCCCTTTCCCCAGATCTCACCAAGCTCACAGCAGAGACTCGTCCAGAAGACGCCATCCGCTTGGCATCATCCATCATCATCATCCATTCTTCTTCGGCCTCTCCACCATCGCCTCCTGCATCATCCGCATTCTCCCCTCTTTTCCCCCGGCCGTGGCATCAGTTTCGTACTTGGTGCTGTATCAATCCAGCAGGTACCGGGTTGCCATCGTCATCTCAACACCCCCTCCCTAGGACATCAAATCCATGCACACGGAGTCCCTGCTGCTTCTGCTGCGCCTGGACTCTTCGGCCTCCTGCCTCTGCGTCTAATCGTTCTTCCTAAGTGGCCTCCGGACCCGATACCCTCGCGGGACGGGACCGTCTTCTCTGACTCGGAGCTGGCATCGACGCTGACCGGGGTTCCCGCCCACACCATTCGTGCCTCACACCTCCCAGCCCAGCTGGCGTCACGGTACCAAGAAATCCTTTCCGGTTTGATTTCGTGCCCGTCACCTGCGACGCCTCGTCGGCTCCACCTCGCGCTTGTCCCCAGCCGTCCCAGAGCCTCTGGACATCACCATCTCCATCCTCGGTTTCAACCCTCCTCCCCAGCGGGCACTATCTGGCGTTTCCACTGTGGAGAAGTACACCGCGGCTTTCACACCCCCCGGCGTCCACTTGCGAATCTCAAGCTCTTCGTGAAGGATATAATAACCATGAAGGACCCCATCATCAGAACTGCTTCTCCCTACATCCATCCCTCAGTCAAAAGCCCAAGGTCCCAGATACAGGCAGCAGGTCCCGATTTGCGCAAGAGTGAGTTGGTTTCTTTGTGATTTCTCGTTTCATCTTCCAAGTCATCTCGACACCTCTCCCGCCCTCTCGCCCTTCTTCTCTTACACGACAAGAGAATGGCCCCTTCCATCACCATCCTACCACCAGAAACCAAACCCATACTGACATTGTGGCCTTGCAGTGATTTCCAACGCCGTTAACAAGACTGCTCTCCACCCCGCCGGTGTCGCGTGAGTCGTCTCCCTTCCAACTTACACGGTGAAGACTGGCAACTAACATTGACTTTTAGGCCCCACGCGGAGCACACTGAGATCGAGCAGGAGCTTCACGACAAGGCGCACATCGACTATGACCGCGTTGCTATTGTACGTCTCTCCCAAACCTGCATCCTGAGCGAGACGCAGGACTGACCAGATTCTCCAGATCGCCAACCCCTCAGTCGCCGCCCTCTACGAGGACGCGCTGGTGTACGAGTCGGGAACTGCCATCACCTCGAGTGGTGCCCTGACTGCCTACTCTGGGGCCAAGACTGGCCGATCGCCCCTTGACAAGCGCATTGTCAAGGAGCCTTCGTCTGAGGAGAACATTTGGTGGGGACCCGTCAACAAGCCCATGACTCCTGATGTAAGTAAAGATTTGGTCCACGTTGAATTCTCGCCCCAGCCGGGCTTGCCTTGGTTTCGTGCAGTTCTTTGGAGAATCACGAGCCAGACAACTTCCACATTCCGGAAATCAAAGTCCCCTTGCCCCGAGGATACCCGGAACCGCAATGGCCGGCGTCATGGCTCACCGTGGTGCTTATTCTCTTACCCAATTGCGCGGGAGCTGGTTGGCAGATCGAGAGTCCTTTAGTGGTTCTTGCCCCCCGGGCTGGTTCCCCTGGAGGCCTTGAGGCTGTTGTCATGGGGTCCGGCAATGGGCAACCGCCACACAGTTTTCCCTGTTACCCCACCTTCCCAATTTTTCCCTTCCAGCCGGAAAAGCGCCTGGTGCCTTGGTACTTGGTACTTGGTCGATCAGAGGCGCTGGCACAGCCGAACCCCCTCGATCAACTTCCGAGACTCCCCCCAGTTCCGAGCCCGAGCGGCCGGCTGCCCCTCTTTCGCCCGATCCCCCATGCACGACTTTTCCCGATCACCGCGTTCCCCAATTTTGCTGTGACTTATACGGGCTTTGATGGCTGACACAATTACTCCCACAGGTCTGGCAAATCAACCGCGAGCGTGCTGTCGACTACCTCAACACCCGCAACCGCATCTACGTCGTCGATGGCTACGCCGGCTGGGACGAGCGATACCGCATCCGCGTCCGTGTCGTCTGCGCCCGCGCCTACCATGCTCTCTTCATGCGCAACATGCTCATCCGACCCTCGCGCGAGGAGCTTGAGCACTTCCACCCCGACTACACCATCTACAATGCCGGAACCTTCCCCGCCAACCGATACACTGAGGGCATGACCTCTGGCACCTCCGTCTCCATCAACTTCGAGCAGAAGGAGATGGTCATCCTGGGTACCGAGTACGCCGGTGAGATGAAGAAGGGTGTCTTCACCGTCCTCTTCTATGAGATGCCCATCAAGCACAACGTCCTGACCCTGCACTCCTCCGCCAACGAGGGCAAGAACGGTGATGTCACCCTCTTCTTCGGTCTGTCTGGAACTGGCAAGACCACCCTCTCCGCCGACCCCAACCGAGCCCTGATCGGTGACGACGAGCACTGCTGGAGCGACTACGGTGTCTTCAACATCGAGGGAGGCTGCTACGCCAAGTGCATTGGCCTCTCCGCCGAGAAGGAGCCCGATATTTTCGGCGCCATCCGCTACGGATCCGTCCTCGAGAACGTCGTCTTCGACCCTGAGACCCGCGAAGTCGACTACGACGATGCCACCCTCACCGAGAACACTCGCTGCGCCTACCCCATCGAGTACATCTCCAACGCCAAGATCCCCTGCTTGTCCGAGAACAGCCCCTCCAACATCATCCTCCTCACCTGCGACGCCCGCGGTGTCCTGCCTCCCATCTCCAAGCTCGACAGCCCCCAGACCATGTTCCACTTCATCTCCGGCTACACCTCCAAGATGGCCGGTACTGAGGATGGCGTGACCGAGCCCCAGGCCACCTTCTCCAGCTGCTTCGCCCAGCCCTTCCTTGCCCTGCACCCCATGAAGTACGCCAAGATGCTTGCGGACAAGATTGAGCAGCACAAGGCCAACGCCTGGCTCCTCAACACCGGCTGGGTCGGTGCCGGTTTCGCCCAGGGCGGCAAGCGATGCCCCCTCAAGTACACCCGCGCCATCCTCGACGCCATCCACTCTGGCGAGCTCGCCAAGGTGGAGTACGAGACCTATGGTGTCTTCAACCTCCAGGTCCCCAAGACCTGCCCCAACGTCCCCGCTGACCTCCTCAACCCCTCCAAGGCCTGGACCGCCGGCGAGGATTCGTTCAACACCGAGGTCCTCAAGCTGGGCAAGCTCTTCCGCGAGAACTTCACCAAGTACGAGAGCGAAGCTACCGAGGAGGTCGTCAAGGCCGGCCCCGAGGTTTAAAAAAGAGGAAGAGTGTTTTGCGGGCTGTTTTTGGACAAAGAATGATTTGAAGCATCTGAAACGAATTTTATCATGTATGGGTCGGCGTCTCTCATGGCAGCCAAGCTAAGCTGCCCTGCTTTTGAGTTAAACTTGATGGGAAATCATGGGATGAAAGATTGTGTAATCTAAGCATGAACAAGCTTTACGAACTTTTTGAGAAGCAATAGAAAGAGTATAAACACTTTGATGTGCCTGTTTGACCATGGCGAATGTCGAGTGGATGGCAATCGCAACTACGAGGCGAGTTAAATATTTAGTACGCTACCTGGCAACTTTGCGACAATGGCTGCAGTGGGCCTTTAAGAGCACATTCCTTCCATACCTCGGACTTGGAGTGCTGGGAATGAGCGATTCCTTATTAGGTTTGGTTGTGTTGCAGATGGATAACATGCTGAGACTTCCATCTCGTCTTTAGTGCAAGGGTTGGTTTCTCGTCCCTGCTAACAACAACAGCTGGAGATGCACCACCCACCTGAAGACCCCGTTAATGCAATTTGGGAGAGATCCCCTCACTAATCGCACTGTGGAGGTGTGTTCCCCGAAGGAGTTAGCGCACGTCCTCTTCACCATTACACAGTGCCGCTAGACGCTTTACGCGGGGCGCGCGAATGTTTTCACCAGTTGCTGGGGCAATTATGACGTGAAGCGGGACCAAACGGTTCTGTCTCAACAAGCACGTCTACCGGCGCGTGCAGAACGACTCTCAGTTTCACGGTGCCAATGAACCGCGACCACAACCCGAGGCCAAAGTCTAATAAGCCGGGCTCTTCTTTTGCTTTTAACCCGCGGACAAACATTGCTTCCACCCAAGAGCCAACTTTCGCAAACCCTCGACCCCTCCATACAAATACCATCTCAACAACCAACACTTCTGGAGGCACCATGGTCAAGGAACGAGCGCCTCCCAAGGCGCCTCTACAGTCAACCCATTCCAACACTGGACCTGGCACCGCTCGCGAAATGTCACCGGAAGACGACATCACCGCCCTCATCGGGGGCTTTGCGTCCCTGAAGGGCAATGTTCGCCAGGCATATGGTGACTCGTCACAATTCGGCAGCGCCGCGACCACCAGGCCTACATTCGGCCACCCGACCAAGATGATGTCGTCTCGTAAGCAGAAAGCAGACCCCTTCATACGACAGCGGACGCGGCCGGAACACCATCTCGATGGGAATCGAGTTGCTGGCCCTCGGGCCCCGACGTATCAGGATAAACCCCCCCCGCCGATGGAGATGTTCAGCTCAAACGCCCCCGCCATCCCGTCAAGGGCCCCTCCGTCGAGAGCGTACGGCGAGGAGGTGTTCTTTACTGACCCGACCAAGGCGAGCGCCGACCTCAAGGCTCTGCTGGAGGGCGGGATGGATGACGAAGATGACGAGGAGGAAGACGCGCCACAGCCACAAGACTCCCATCAGTCTCAACAGTCCCAAGAAAGCGCGGCCGGTACCGAAGCGACCAGCGAGACGAAGACGACAACTACAGCCAAGAACAGCGCCAAGGATGGCACGGTAGAAGGCCTTAAGGTGAAGCTGCTACCGCACCAAGTCGAAGGCGTGCAGTGGATGAGCGGGCGAGAACTCGGCCCCGTCAAGAGGGGAAGGGTTCCCAAGGGAGGAATTCTCGCCGACGACATGGGTCTCGGCAAGACACTCCAGACCATCTCGTTGATGCTCATGAACCAGAAGCCCAAGGAGGGCGCCCCCGGCTGGAAGAAGCAATTCGACAAGGCGGAGAAGACGACGCTTGTGGTTGCGCCGTTGGCCCTGATCCGACAGTGGGAGCACGAGATTAAGGACAAGGTGGAAAAGTCCCACGGGCTCAAGGTCTGCGTGCACCACGGCCCTCAACGCTCAAAGAGATACGAAGACTTGGTTCTGTACGACGTGGTCATCACCACGTACCAGATCCTGGTCTCGGAGCACGGCAACTCGTCCGAGGCCGAGAACGGCCCCAAGGTCGGATGCTTTGGTGCCCACTGGTGGCGAGTCGTCCTCGACGAAGCCCATACCATCAAGAACCGCAACGCAAAGGCTACCAAGGCTTGCTATGCCCTCCGAGCAGAGTACCGATGGTGCCTCTCCGGGACGCCCATGCAGAACAACCTCGACGAGCTCCAGTCTCTGGTCAAGTTCCTTCGCATCCGACCATACGACGATCTCAAAGAGTGGAAGGCTCACATCGACCAGCCCATGAAGAACGGCAAGGGACACATTGCCATTAAGAGATTGCATAGCTTGCTGCGTTGCTTCATGAAGCGGCGGACGAAGCAGATCCTCAAGGAAGCAGGCGCTCTCAACCCGGGCGGGAAGCCCACAGCCGAGGGCGAGACATCTTCAATGGGCTTCAAAGTCACCGAGCGCAAGGTCATGACTGTGGCGACGACTCTTTCGCCGGCGGAGCGCAAGTTCTATGGCCGACTGGAGGCTCGCACGGACCGAAGCATCCAAAACATGCTGCGCGGCCGCGTCAACTACGCCAATGCCTTGACCCTTCTGCTGCGGTTGCGCCAGGCTTGCAACCATCCCAAGTTGGTCGAGGGCAAGCTGGAGAAGGACAAGGATGCCATGTCCACCGACTCGAGTCAGAAGTCTCAAAACGTAGATGTCGACAGCATGGCCGACATGTTCGCCGGCATGGGCATCGAGTCCAAGGACTGCAATATCTGCGGGAGGGGGCTGACCAGTGTCGATACTGAGATGAGGAGAGAAATCTGCACCGAGTGTCATGACGACCTCGAGTACTTCAACAACCACGAGAAGCCTCCTAAGCAGGAGAGGAAGTCAAAGGAGAAGATCAAGAAAAGGGTCAAGAAATCAAAGTTGAAGGTGAAGGAAGAAAAGGTGGTTGAGAGAAAGATTGTAAAAGTCGATGCACCTGCCAAGACGGCCCGACGACCTCGCAACCGCAACGCTATTATCGACAGCGACGACGAGGACGAAGCCCAGGGCAGCTGGCTTGTCCCCGAGGACCAACGAGGCTCCCTCAACCTCGGCAAGGCAGGCGGTCAAGAAGACGAGGACGCCGAGGGGGGCGGCGAAGACTTGGGCTCCGAGGACTCTTCGGACGAGGAGGATAGCAGGGCCCAAGACGGGAGCAACCTGAGCAGCTTCGTCGTGGACGACGAGGCGGCCCGGAATGAAAAGGGGTATCAGTCGGCGCACGAGGCCTCGGACTCTGAGGACTCGCTGCTGTCCTTGACGGCGCTCACAAAGCAGATGGCGGCCCAGACGCTGGACGATGGGCCGGATTCCTCTGCTGTCGACACCTCTCTTGCGGCATCGTCTGTGGCTGACACGACCACGGCGGTGGATTCTTCTGCCGTGGACACTACCACGGCTGCGGATTCCGAAGCATCTTCAGACTCGTCGGACGGTTCCGAGGATGGTTCCGAGGACGACTCTGAGGACGATTCGTCTGTTCTCGTCTCCGACGACGACGACGACGTCCACGACGCCGGCTACAACCCCAACCCGTCGCACGTCCTCGCCTCGGCCAAGATCCGCGAGCTCATCAAGATCCTGCAGGGCGAGGTCCGCGAGCACAAGTTCATCGTCTTCTCCCAGTTCACCTCGATGCTCAACCTCGTCGAGCCCTTCCTCCGCAAGGAGGGCTTCCGCTTCGTGCGCTACGACGGGTCCATGAAGAACGACGAGCGCGAGGCCAGCCTGCACAGCCTGCGCACAAACGACGACACGCGCATCCTGCTGTGCAGTCTCAAGTGCGGTAGCTTGGGCTTGAACCTCACGGCCGCGACCAGGGTTGTTATCCTCGAGCCGTTTTGGAACCCCGTATGTCCTTTCTTCTTCTTCTTCTTCTTCTCCCCCCCATACATGCTAACTCATGTGGCAGTTTGTCGAGGAACAAGCCATCGACCGCGTGCACCGCCTCACCCAAACCGTCGATGTCATCGTCTACAAGCTCACCGTGACCAAGACGGTCGAGGAGCGCATCCTCGACCTGCAGGAAAAGAAGCGCCTCATGGCGGAGCAGGCCATTGACGGCAGCATGAAGAAGGGCGGCTTCAAGCTCGGCCTCAACGAGCTCATCGACCTCTTCAAGCCCGGCCAGTCCGAGTCCAACGCCAGCCTGCTCGGCAGCGCCGCCGAGGGCAGCGACGGCGAGGATCTCGAGGAGAAGGGGCGGCGCGCCGTGGGCATGATGCGCAGGAAGCCCGGCCGGCCGGCGAGGCAGGAGAGCGAGGTTTATGGACGGCGCTGGTGAGGTGGATTTTGCAATGGGCTTCTTTTTTTCTTGGTTTGGGTTTGCGAGAAAGGGTCGAGGACAGGGATGCGTGGCGTTGGGAAAGGTCATCATGACTGTTCATATTACTAGAGTTGATGTTTTGTTCATTCGTACTTGACACGATTTAAGATACCCTGAGATGCCCAAAAGGTTACTAACCAAACTATGTCTCCTTGATTACGTATTTGGGAAGAGTCCATGATTCTTTGACAATCTAGCTTCGTTCGCCTCGAGGACATCACTCAGAAACACTCCATTTAGCTGACGCAAGCTCTCCTTCGACGGGAGGGAGGCAAATGAATAAATGAGTATGCTGCGGCCGTGACGGTATTGTACATAAACGTAATACCCAAAAGAGAGAAAACCAACCCCCCCCACCCGACCAACACATCTTCATGATACGGAGATATTAGAGATGACCCAAGAGTCTGACGAGGCAATCTCCGTTCCACGTGCCCTTCACCCACATCCCCAGTCTTCTAACCTGCCATGTTCCCGCCTTCATCCCTAATAAACACCACTTCGTCGGTAGTAGTCGTTGGCAGCCGGAGCCGAGGGAGCATCGCCCGGTGGAACATACGGCTTGTACTGTTGTTGGTTGCCGCCGGCTTGAGCCTGGCTGGGGAGATTGTGACGAGAATCATACGCATGGCCTCCCGGCTGCAGGGGAGGCGGTGTCATTACGTTCTGAGGGGGCTGTGGGGGCTGTTCGGTAGGTGCGGGAGGCGCCTGGGGGTTATAGCTCTGGTACTGGGCTGGGGGCTGGTTGTGCTGAGCCCCGAATGAATTGCTGTTGGTTACCTCGTCGGGAGAGTAGACGGAGCTCGAGTAGGTGGCAGAAGTCTGGAGACCGTGGTTGTTGGGCGCGATGGGTGAGTCGTAGACAGACGTGGCCAACTCTTGGGCTCCATAGGTGCTCGTGGGTCGGTTGAGCGGCGGTTGCGAGTATGGGTTGTTGTCCTGAGCGTTTAGAGAGTAGGCTTGGTAGGTCTGGGCAGGAGGAGGAGAGGTGTTGATAGGAGCAGGCTGTCTGCCATCGGCAGGAGTCTGGTTTCTGGGAGGATATTGCTGGTTTGCGGGGACCTCGGCACCAGCTACGTAGAAAGGAGGAGCATTTCCCTGAGACGATTGCAAGTTGGGAGGAGGGGACGACGTTTGAAACTGGGGTTGGTCTATACTTGTCAGAGGCCGTTTGCGTGCTGCGAATATTGTCGACTTACCGGGACGCGGGGCACCATAAGCCGGACCCTGTTCTGGCAGACCTTGAGGGGGGTAAGGTGCGTACCCTTGCCCTCCCGGGGGACCTGGCCTCATGGGGTATTGCCCATAAGTGTGTTGGGGTGGGTGAACCATAGAGGACTCGAGAAGCGTTTCGTAGTCCCGTCGGGCCTTGATGAACTTTTCGTTCAACTGGGTAAAGTCATCTGTCGCGTATTAGTAGACTCATAACGACGTCAGATCCGAGCTTACCCTTCTTCTGTGAATACTTCTCAATCAGCTTGATCAGCTTGGGCCGGATAGCCAAGGTCTGGTGATACAACTTCTGCGTGCACGTTAATAACAGCGACTCATTATTGACACAGTGCATTCGTACCGAAATCTCCTCGTTGTCCGCATCTCTCGGCGTAGTATTGGACGAGCTCAGTAGCGTCAACAGCTTCTCAACGTTCTTGATCTCAGCAAAAACCTCCGCCTCCATCTGGGCCTCCCGCTGGAGCTCGTCGGGGGTAGGATCGCTGAGCTTCTCGACGTAGTTGAGAGGGAAGATGCCCGTGTTGCCGCGAAGAGAGCCTCGCCACCAATCCTTGTAAACGCTCTCCAGCACGGCGATAACGTCGCCCTTCTTGAACTCCAGCTCACCAGGTTCCGAGGGGGCAAAGTCGTAGAGCGCGCGCACTCGGCTGACAGTGGCGGCCGTGGTGCCCGCGGGGACAACTGGAGGGGGGGACTCCTGCTGGGTGCTGGGACCAGGCTGGGAGCTCGCGGCGGTCTTCTTACGTTCCTCTTCTTCCAAGCTCAGCTTGAGCGCTATTTGCAGTTCGTCTTCCTCCTTTCGACGATCGACATCGGTGAGGCCACGCTTCTGGGGAGCGCTGGGAGCCTGGATGGTGGGGTTGGTCCTCTGAATGGTGCGGTAGGCGTCATTCATGATGCCAAGCTCGGGGTCGTTGTTGAACATTTCGGTCCACTCCTTCATGCGTTCGACAATCTTGGGCTTCACCTGGCTATGGGTATTGCGATCGTTGGCTAAGCGGAGGAGGGCGTCGGTGAAGGCACGGCTGGACAGTTCGCGGTGTATGTTCTTGCCGCAGTTTTGGGAGAGGGCATGTGCAAGCTATATAACAAGGGTCAGCGAGTGAGCATGACAGCGCTGCCAAAGGTAGGCCGGGGTGCACGGCGAGGGGGACGTACCTCGAGGGTGTAGAGCTGGACGTTTGCGTTGCGGTGGGCGAGGCGCTTGATCATGCTCTGGACGGCCTCCTTGGCGCCATTTGTATCGCCGGTGACCTTGTCGCACACCTCCATGATGGCGCCCCAGTCCTCGGAGGTGAGGTTCTCGTCGGTCGCCTTGGCTGGGATGCCGTTAGTGTGTGTCATGAAGGCCGATACGAGCTGAGGGGCTTGCCCGCTGACGGGAGATGGACGTGGCCGGCGCGCAGCGACGCAGTCGCTACGGAAATAAATCGACATGCTGGGGAGGAGACATACCGACGACCTCGTCAAAGGGCCCTGTTGCTGCTGCGCGAAACATGGCTGGGTTTGATGGTGCGGCCTTACAGGCTGCCCTGGAGGATCAAGGTGAGGGAGGGAGGTGGAGAGGGCGGGACAGAATGAGAGGAATCGAGGTCCGGCTGGCAATCGATACGGTCGCCTCGGGGTCGTCTTCTTCAAGATTCGAAGGAAAACTGGCGAACGAGTAGAAGAACCGCGGCTGGATTATAGGTGTTTTTAGTAGATCGGTCGAGGGAGGCAGGGCTATTGTATTCGTATCCGTAGAGTGCGAACTGAAAGCGTCGTGTCGCAGTCGGCGCGCGGTACGTAACTGGGTACCGCAGGTAGGCTCGGCAAGTGGCTTGGCGGGAGGGAAGAAGCAACAGCCAGAAAGCCAGGGATATGGGTGGGTTCTATTCGTATGTACTAGGTGTTGATGGAGGAGAGAGAGAATGAGAAAGCGAAGGCGGAAAGCGAGTGTGTGAGCGAGATGTGGGAAGTGGGATGTGGCTAGAGAGCTGCAGCTGCCACAACCTTTTCCGTGTCTTGGTGACTTGGTCCATCATCAGGCTGCACGGCCTGAGCGGGCAACAGCGCCTCGCAAGTGCCCCTTCCGGTTTGCCCTGCTTCCTTCCGCTTTCTACCCAACCACTCCTCCTCCCCCCCAGCTCTATTTCTCGCCTCCTCATTGGCTGCGACCTTGTCATTCGACGCCACTCGTTCGTCATCGGGGCTGAGCGCTCCACCTTGAATTTGGCAGCTCCAGGTTGCCTCAATGAACGTGCCCTTCATAATTCAGGTGCCTAGCCAGCTCGCGTAGGACATTACGCAAGAAAGAGGCGATTCGGCCCCCTCCAGCTAGTATGCGAACAGAGGCATACCGACTCTCGACCTGGGGGCATTCTAACTTTCCGTCGTGGTGAAACAAGAAGCCGCGCATGACAACGCCACTCCATCGCCAATCCCCATCCCCATGTGCACTCGTGCTCATTCCTAATCCTACACCAGTCCTCTCAGATGAATCGTACTAGACCATGTAAGATGTCAACAGGTACATATTCTTCAAGCCTCTTAGAGGAAGTGCTTACTAGTGACACCACTGTTGTATTGGTATTCAAAATCTAAGACGAGCGAGCGCAGTGAAAATATCCCTACCAGCCAGCAGCTCACAAATATGTACAACCAGCTGTCCAATTCTGTTTTCTGCGCCTGTTACCGCCGTCCGCCTACGCTTACAGCCGCTGTCCATCATCGCTGTAATTATCCGTTGCATCCAAGAGACTGACGATGCCATTCTTTGTCCCTTCCTAACTGCATCTGCAGTTCTCTGTACCGTAAGCTATGCCGTGAATCCAAAAAGAAATGCAACACGAGAGCTCGACGCCATATCAACAAAGCTCTCTGATAGGAACCGAACACCAAAAAAGTGAACCATGCCCGGGAACTCCGCCAGAGGCCATCCAAGTAGACAAACCTCATGGTCTAGATGCTCAAACATGACCCCTCCACCCACTCCTGGGGCTAACATGCTCGCTGTGTATCAAATCGTCGGTACATGCCTCATCCTCACCAGTCTCTCCTCGGAGCCGCTGGGCTCTCGTACTTGCCCCGGCTGGACCGGCCTTCTTCAATGCTGCGTCGACCTTGTGCGTCCATCTCGGAGAGATCAAACACCAGCGGCTCCCCGCTGACCGACTCGTCGTCCCCTCGAGCCAACCTGGGCGCCGAGCCCGTGAAACTGCCTCGCGAGGACTGGGGCGGCGTCTGTCGGTGGCCAGTTCCCATACCCGTGTACCGGCGTCTCCCAAATGGCGAGCTCGATGGTACCGCAGGAATGAGTCCCTCGGGGGGGTTCTCTTCCGTCAAACTCGGCTGCATCATCTCAGATGTCTCACTGGCTCGAGTCCTTGCCGCTGCTTCCCGTGCTGCAGCCTCACCCCTTGGCGGCATCCGCTTCTCCAGCAAGATGCTTTTCGATGGCGCCTCCCTGTCATCCGCCCCGAGGCTGATGCTGCGGTGAGCAAAAGCGAGGCCGGTATCATCGTCATCCCCGGACGCCCGATTCTGCTGCGCCACCGAACTTGAACGTCGTTGGTACGAGCTAGGTCGTGGTGATAAGGGAATATCGATGGCGCCGGAAGTGCCATCCTGAGCCGTCGCATTCTGTTTGGCAGGTCTCGTGGAAGCGTTTTCCGAGGCGCGACGCTGTCGTGAAGAGGCCCGTTTTTGTCCCGCGTATTCAATAATGGAGTTCTCGCTCAGACGAGAGGGAACCGCTGGGGTGTGAGGCGTGTGGGGAGAGAGCGGTTTTCCAGGAGAGGAGGATGGCGAGGCGGACGTCGGTTGCGGAATGGCGGGCGAGCCGGTGAGCTGTCTGCTCGAAGAGCTGGACGAACGTTGCATCTGCACCGAGGAAGTCATTGAATCAGTGAGAACGTTATTCGAGTCCTTCATCATATGAAACCTGGAAAGCTGAGCCACTGTCCGGTTCGTCGCTGCGTCGCGTTTCGAGGGCTCGAATGCCTTGAGTGTCTTTTTGCTGTCGAGCACCTTGAGAAATTCCGAAATGTTGTCGTCTTCGTTTTGGAGGGAGTCGGAGCTGGTGCCCGCCGCTTCCGCCAGGAGACCTGAACCTGGCTGCACCACTGACGAAGCCAAGCTCTGCCTTCCGCTGCTACCTTGCTCGTCATCGCCCCTGCTGGTACCGCCAAAAGATGGACGGCTACGACGGTGCGTAAAACTACTGCTATACCGGCTGGAAGACGTCGGTCGCGGGGACCCGGATACCGGCACATCGACACTCTGAGGAGGACCTCGCAGGGACGCCGGCATGCCAGCCGTGAGAGAGGTGCGGTTCCCAGGTTGTCGAAGAGAGGGGATTCCCGCCGAGGTTCGAGTATACGAGCTGGGAGATGCTGGCGACTCTGCTTCCATCTGTCGCGGGACCGGCGAGCCCGAGAGCGAGCCAGCCTTGAAGGGCTGAAACGAAACGGAGGGTCTACGGGCGGAGCCTTCGAATGTCCGTATTGTCGGTCGGGTTACGGCATGACGGCCGATGGGTAATGAATTTGGGCCATCCATCTCGTTGCTAACAGGGAGAGATCCTGGGGGCGAGCTCGTGTCGGATCCCGGCGGGCGGACGGCCTTCAAGGCGGAGATGGGACTGGTTCCGAGAGGATTGTTGCCGTGAAAGGTCGAGAGGCTTCCATATGTTTGCTGCAAATCGTTGACGTTTGGCCGGGATCGCGTATCGCGCAACGAACCTACCTCAGCCAGGGGCGCACGGGAGCGATGTGATTGCTGCGGCAGCGAGGGCCGGAAATAGTTCTCGTCGACACCCATGAACCTCGAGCTTAGCAGAGCCTCAGCATCGTCAATTCGGAAATTACAATCGTTACGGTATGTAACGCAGGTGCTCAGTCGACCCACGGGAACCTCCAGGTCTCCAAACATGTAATCTGTCACGGGATATCTGCCATCAATGGGGTGCCTAAGGCGGTCAAGACGTGACCGTTCGGGCTCAGAGGTGCTAATGCGAACTTGAGGGATGAGGGCGGGATGAGATGTTTTGGCCGGCGCTTGGCTCGCATATTTCCATGCGGGCAGCAGGCGAGTGGTGACGAAGAGAGATCGGATGTAGACGATGGTCTTTTTGTAGATTGTCGGGAGGATTGGCCCAAAGTCGTCGCCTGGTACTACGCCCGTCGTCTTGAGCTCGACTCGCCATCTCTCCAGTATCACCTCGTTTCGACTATTTGCGCCGGGCGTGTGATCGGTAGACGAGTCTGCCGAGTTCAGCTGTTCCATTACATCCCACCTCTTTCCGTTCTCGTCGACAATGACGAGGCTCTGGCTTTCTTTTAGTCGGGAGGTATCGAGATAGACTTCGATGATCAAGGGGGCCGGTCGGTTGTCGAGGCTGCCACATGTTTTCCACAGCTTCAATTCTTCTCGAAAGTCGTCGATTTCGTCCGTCTCGAATTGGAACTGCAGGGGGGTGAGCACATGATGTTACCGGCCATGGTTGATGGGCATACCCATTTGTTAGGCCTTCGAGCGCCATTTGCGCTTCGAGAGGGTTTCGTCTTGATGCGGGAGTCGAGAATTATGACAGACGTCTTGGCATAGAAATTCTGTTGGACGCGGCCATCAGCTCTCCAATCGCGAAGCATCACGGGAGCAGCAATCATACCTGGATTATCTGGTCCAGCTTCTTAACCGACTCTGCAGACGGGCCAAGCCCGGAGGGCAATGCTTTGTCAAGCGTGGGCGAATCGAGGAGAGTTCGTCTGTCGGACACGGTCGAGCCGGTGCGGGATCGGAAGCCCAAGGCCTCGCTGGAGATTGTCGGGCGGGAGTTGGGCTGAGCGGGAGACGAGACCCTCTGTGGGAGCCTCGGTTGTTGATGCATGATGGGGCGTGGATGATGGAATGTACAAGCAGAATCGGGAGGATGGGGGATAGAGGGGTCGATGGTATATCATAGACGGATGGGGATGTCGGCCTGCCACCGGAGCAGCTCATCCATGGTTCATATCTCGAGACAGCAGGAGGGCGAGGGAAAAGAGGAGCAGCGAGGAGAGGAGGATTTGAGGCGAAAACGGGCCGTTGGGCGTTCCTGAACGGGGTGTGGAGGTTGAGGGGGGTGGGCGAGTCAGGGCAAGTGCAAGAAGATGAAAGAATGGAAGCAAAGTCCTGGACGGCGGCGAGGCAGCTATGCGATGCAGGCACGACGAGCAAGCACTGCGCAGCCAAATGCAAAAGTGCAGGCAACCAGAGAGGTGACCGGGGTGGTGCAGCGGGCGAGAGACCGGGAGGCGTGGAGGCGTGGAGAGGCGTGGAGGGGCCCGCGATTGGCTCTAGTGGTTGGGATTAGCGGTGCGGTAGTCGACCGTATCGGGATCGGTGACTGTCTCCGACCTGCAGTGGGGAGAAGAGAGGAGAGCGTGAAGATGGAGATAGGGCGGGAGACTGCAGTGGATGAAAGAAGAAGGGCAAGAGGGGAGGGAAGAGGGACGGCAGAGGGACGGCGGCAGAGAGGCGGCAGAGAGGCGGCAGCAGCTGTAGCAGCTGCGGCAACGGCATCAGCAAAGGGGCGGCAGAGCCGATGTCGTCCTCTCAGGCTGAGGTCACGACGTCGCAGACGAGGTCAAGCACAGGGTCCTCGTGATGGCGACGAGCTGGAGAGGTGGAGTGGATTCACAAGGGCCCAAGGGCACAGGCCGCTGGAGGTCACTGGCCTGTCGTCATCGGCTAGAGCCGCACGTCACCTGGAGGCGGTGGTGATGTTCAGGGCGGTTCAGGGCAGTTGAGAGGAGAGGAATGGGATCGAAGACATGCAAGTCATCGGAGCAGGTGAATAGTTCTCGAATCATCTTGGATGGACCAAAAGACGAGACAAGAGAGTGAAGATGGGCTTGCCCGAATACCTACATGGCCCCAGTCAAGAGATAAGTGCCATGTACAGTACGAAGTACATGCGGCCAGTACTTGGCATGTACTGTACTTTCTCAGGGGGCTGGCTATATTTACATGCCCTCACGGTGTGTAATTGTACTTCATGCCCTGGAGTACCTACTAGTAGGTAGTTCAAACTCATGTTAACCGCCCAAGCTGCAAATCCATTGATGCATGATGGAACTCCACCGACGCCGGCCCTCAGGTCAGTGCATCCTTCCGGCGCCTCTGATTAGCTCGTTGCGTCTGCCTTCCGTCTGCATTGATGAAGGGGACAGGACCGCCATCCAGGCATCTCCGCCAAATCGGGCATGGCAACCTCGAGGTACCTTCAGTCACCACCAAAGTCCTCCTGCGCGTCCTTGTAATGAGGAATTCATGCACCCGCTCAGACGGGCTGACTCACCCATAGGACGAGGGACACCTCACCTTAGTACCCTCGATGCGTGTACATCCACAGTCACAACGCAGCATCAATGACTCCTCGGCTGATCCCGGACACTAGCCATCCCTCCCCATCATCGTAGCACCAACGCAGATGGAAACTCGTTCTTGTTCCGGTGTAGTTAGTGTTTCGGGTGTAAGTGCACCCTGATAAGACTGGAACCCCCTCATCGACGCAGCATTGCCTAATTCGTCCACCACCGTCGTGCCGTACAGCCAAAAAGCACGCATTCAAGTTGGTTGCCCGCCCAGTCTTTCCTCTTGTCTCTCTTCGCCTCAGCGGTTATCTTCCCCAACCATCATCCCATCCCCCATCTCGACCACATGCTCGCGTGGTCCCATAACTTCCCTCCTATCTCGCTCTCTCTTCTTGATCGCCAAGTCTCACCTGCTGGGCCCGTGTCGCATCAACCTTGAGAGATGCATACCTTGATGGCAACGGCTCGTTCCCTCGCAAGTCGATAAATGCGAATGCCAACTAGGCCATCGCCAATTCCCTGCACTTCTCTCAGGCGTCTAGGCCAGCGGCAGTATATACAGCCAAGTTAGTAGTGAGTGACCTAGAAGAGCGCTATGTACAATCAGGTCATGGTCAAACGGAGTCCTGCTCAGCCAGCTCAAATCTCGCTCCATCCCCATTTCAAATAAAGCAACCGTTACGCCTCTCGATTCTTGCCACCCCTTCCCCTAACTCCTCTCCCTCTCCCTGACGAACTCCCTCCTCCCCGCGACCCTGATCTGGGCGTCTTAGTCGCGCTCTTGCCGGGCCCTCCACCGCCGCCGGCTCCGGCTCCGCTCTGTACTTCCACCGTCGTCTCCCCGCCGCTGCTCTTGGCTTTGCCGCCTCTGCCACGACGGCCACCCCGTCTCGGCCCCTTCGAGCCGCCACTTTCTTCCTTATCTCTGCTCTTGCTCTCTCGTCGCGCCTCTTCCTCCTGTGCTCGACGGCTCTCCTGGTCCCACCACTCTTGGAACGCTTGCTCTTGTTGAATCTCGTGCAACGAGCGCTTCGCAACTGCCTCCTTAACCAGCTCCTGCTCGCGCCGTTGTTGGCCAATGATGTCTTCCATGCTAAACCCCAGTGTCGGCTCTGCCTTGGGCGCCGGCGTGATGTACGACCGGGAATGTGGCACCAGCGGCTTGTTAGCTTGCTTCGTCGATGCCTCTGCAGCCGAGCTACTCATCCGGCCCTGTCCCGGAAATCTGGTGTCGGGTGACGCGGTTCGTCGGCTTGCGGACTTCACTCTCGTCTCCGATGCCACCAAGGGTTTGGCAGTCGCCGACACCGCTCCAGGCAATCTGGACTCCATGTCCATTGCGTCCTTCACCGACATCTTGGGTTGAGGGCCAGCCGCCTTCCAAACCGGTCCTCGCCCGGCCTTTTCCCACGGGACGTGGTTGGAGACCTCTTCCTTGGCGGCTGCCTGTACTGCCGCCTGCATCTGAAGCTGCTTCTTTCGTTCTTTCTGCGACACCTTTGTTTGTGGTTTGTTGCTGGGTGTTTCTTGGGACCTCTGCCCTTTCAAGCCAGTCGTCAATGCTGAGGTAGATGAGGCTTCGGACATGATGTCCTTGAGGTCCAGCTTCGATGTGGCCAGGTTTGCGGCCGCCCACGGGGCTCCCAACTTCGAAGATCCATTCTCTGGTCTCATTGAGTCTCGGGTCATGGCCATCTTCAGATCCGGTGACAAAGAGAACGAGTCTGGAAGTGGAGAATGCACCACATCAGCAAGACCCTTGCCTTTTGGTTCTCGCCACGATGCCGGGAGCTGTGAAACATCACTCGAATCAATCGGCAGTCGTGGGTTCGCGGCCTGGTTGATTGGCGACGCCGGGCTGCTCAGCATTGATCCATCCTCCTCGTCCATATCAAATATCAAATCCGCATGCGATTGCCTTGGTCGTAAACTAGGGCTGAAGGGCTCATTCCGACCTCCTCTCAATCTCCGTCGAGATCTGTCAGGGTTGTGCATGGGGCTGGATTCGTCCAGGCCGCCTGTCCGAGTCTTCAAAGATGAAGACAATTTCTTCTCGTCGTCTTTTTGAGTCGCTCTGAACGCCATCTCCCTCACCCTGAGCCGTCGTTCTTCCTCAATGTCGGTAGCGAGGTTGGGGTACTTCTCGTGAAGGAGCAAATCACTTCTCCCACTGCGTGCAAAAGGGAGCCGGGCAAGTTGGTTGGCCCGGACCATTTCATCCAAGTCCAGGAGCAGGTCTTCATCGAGATCATCGAGGAGATGATTTTCCAACATTGACTCGAGCTGAAGGCAGATGTACTCCAGGCCAGTGTCCTTGAACTCGGTTACCGCGCAGGGGCTGATTTCGTTCAGAAGGTTAGCAATGTTTCTTGTCGTGACGAACTTGCCAATCAAGAACTGGCAGACTTGTGACAGCCGGTCAAGCATGAGTTCATTTGCCACACTCATGACATCCAGGACAATTTCAGATAGCTCATCGATGCTGGGTGCTGCCACATGCTCAAACAACTCTTGTCCCGCATCGGCATACAGAAATGACATGACGTATTGAAATGTTTCAGGGTCGACATGACGAAGATCGATTCGCACTTTGTCGACCGGGTCCAGTTCGTCACGACGGCTGGCAAGCCACTGCCCTCCAGAGCGACCATTGAACATTCCTTGGAAGAAAGGGCATCTCTGGCAGAGCAGTTGGCTGTGTGCTTGCACCTCGTCGCCGTCCAGCTCAATAATGACATCGCCGTCGTCAAAGAAATTGGCATGTGAGATGGCCTGTTTGAAATCATCATCGAGGGACGCTTCCACGCCAGCCTGGAGTCGAACTGCTGCCTCCAGCTTCAGCATGGAGAGACGGGTTGCAATTTTCATGAGTTCCACGCGGACCTGGCGAAATCGAAAGGCTGTGGATGGTGCTTCTCGTGTATACTTCCACACCGGGATAATCTTGTCCTGATAGGCGTAGACAATAACGTTGAGCAGAGTAAAGATGTCGGCCTCGAATAGGGTCACCAAGACTTTGCCGTCGGCAGACTCAATCCGGAAAGTGTCCGTTTCAAAACTCGATCCTCGTCCCCGGAGCTCCGAGAAGCCTTCCCGCAAGACGGAGCTGCGTCCGGCGAGTACCCAACCATGGACAGGCACCCGGATCTCCGGCAACGACGATGTGCAAACCTCGACATCGAGGTCTTTATACATGAAAGAGTTGGTTTGCAGCCAGTGCTGAAGGTCGGTCTCGATATCCTTGGACCGCAGGACTTCATAGGGAACCGACCCACGCTTTTCTCTAACAATAGCTGCGTCCCATGCTTTGCGGGCTTCCTTAGCCTTGCCACTTGGCTCGGTGCCCTCGAAGTCTTCGAGACAGAGCAGATCGCCAATTTCATCCCACAACGACTTGTCATCGACCATGATTTCCTCTGATACCCGCCTGTCGGTGCGGATCGCAGCAAAGGCTCCAAAAATCGAACTTCGCACTGCAACACAATCGGTGATGCACGGCACTCGTTGAAACTTGAAGTCCTTCCGCCTTGCGTCTGTTGTTGCAGTCAAGGTAGCGTTCTTTCCTTTGGTCCTCTTGACTCTCTTCCACACAGCGCCTGATTCTGTGCAAATGATGACGGCACCATGCTCACTCACATCGACCGAGACCACCCCGTCCTTGCGGGAGTCCCAAATGCAGTGAGGTTGTGTCAGAGCACTCTTGATCTTGACAGGATTCGTCGTGGAAGCGGCAGACTGGCTCGCATCCGCCTTCTGGTTCAGATGTAGCGTGAACAAGTCGCCACGGGCGGTAACTGCAGCGATCGTTTCTCCTCCCGAAGCTATGTAGTTGATTTCTCTCCGACCGGGCTCATAACGATTCGAGTAGGAGGAGGTAACCAATGTATGGTTCGTAACGACGTCGGGATATGGGAACTTGACCAAGTTATAACCATAATTGCTAAAGATCCAAACAGTGTGGTTCGAGAGCAAGCAGATGGTCGCCTTGTCAATGGCCGAGACCATTTCAATGGGTGCTGCCAGAAGAGAGGCGGCGACCTTTCGCGGAGTGTTTTGCATGTCAAGAGACCTCGAGTCGGCATCCATGAGAGCCAGTTGGCCCACGTTCCGACCCCAGGTGAACAACGATGCTCCGGTGTGCGCAACAGAGTGATTTGCGGATGCAGCAACTCCCATGACCCTTTCTTTCTTTAGCGGTCCGAAAACCTGACGTGGAGTCAGGCTCATGGGCTCGTCGTCTGCTTTCATGGGCGGGGGAAGCATATATCCGAGCTGCGAGTTGGAATTCAACCCCCAGGTCCAAAGTTCTCCATTGTCGGCAACCGCCATGGTGTGGTTTTGTCCGAGGGCAACCTGGTGGACTTTCTTGTCATCGAACGGGCCCTGCACTGGGACAAACTTGAATTGAGTGTTCTCGTCCCCCAAACCGAGCCTTCCACCTCGACCAACGCCGCAGATGTAGAGATTCGAGACAGGATCTGTTGTCAGAATGGCAGTGTGGAGTTTGGACATCACCACATCTTGTATCACCAATGGAGGGCTTCGAATCAACGTCGGGATGTCTTCGAGGTCTGGCAGAGAAGCAGATGCATCCATGTCATGCTGAGCAAGGTGAGAGTGATAAAAGCGACGAAGCAACGTCTCGGGTCGGGTCAGATGGATGCGCTCCGGGTATTGGCGATCGTCCTCGTCGCCAACTCCCAGCGACACATTTTTGTTGCTTCCAAACACAAAGAGCTCATCGCCACGAAGAGACCGGAGTCCGTGGGACACATCCGCCGCGCTATAGGAAAGCCATCAGTGAGGTACCGCGAAGCGAGAGGAGAGGACGCACTGCTGTAGCCCATCAGAAGCACTCGCACCACTATCAGAGTCGTCGTCGGAGCTGTTCCCCTCGTCGATGTTCTTGAGGGAACGTGCCGCAATGGTCGAATTGTAAAGGTCGAAAGGAGAATTGCCTTCGTGGTCCTTCGTCTTGATCAAGTGACCGACCTTGTTTACCGAGCTCAAGTTGTGGTTCATCAAGTCCATTCGCTCCTTCTCCAGCAACAGTCGGGCGATTGACACGTTACCAGCGTATAACGATCGATGAAGAGCATTCCAGCCACTTTCCGGGTCTTGCGCATACAAGTCGATGGCGGGGTGATCGATCAGGGCCTGTACAAAGGCTCGAGCGTTGGGGTCGGTCGAGGAGGCGGCGCGCATCAACACAGTCAGGCCAGCGTAGTCGCGACTGTTCACTTCGGCTCGTCCGAGATTAGAGGAGGTGTCCTTTGATTTCGCAGGTGTCTGAGGATGTCCCGAGGCACGACGCTGCTTCGCGACAGTTCGAGGCGAGGTAGCAAAAGCACCCGGGCTTCCACCCAGGAAGCTACCTCCTCCTACAGCAGGACTCTTGGAAACATTCTGGGAGCTGTAGCTGGTTGGGGCCAGCAGACGCCGAAATCTGTCGACATCATTTTCCCAGTAATATTTCCACAGTAGATGACTCATGGGCGGGCAGCGGGAGAAGTCGGTTCCAAGCGCTCGAAAGGCACCTCGCTGTGAGTCTCGACGGATCACGGCTTGTTTAAAGGTGCGGTTTGGAAACGCCGGAGGACTCGGGGGGGCGGCGAAGACGCGGTTTTGCTGCGACAGCTGTCGTCGTCGGCGTCGGTGCGGATGGGGTTCGCGACGGGGGTTCGAATCGAGGGGTGTAAGTTGCCACCTTGTGATAGGGACTCGGATTCGGGAGGGGCAGATGCGACGATTGGATTTGGACAACTTGATGAAGAATGCACGTGTCGACGGCGATCTGGTGATGGATAGGAGTCGGCGAAGAGAAGGAGCTGCGCGGGAATTAAAGACGTCGAAGCGAGATTCCAAGTCGTGGAGGTGATGATGTCGAGCATTGCTTCTAGGCCTTTCTTTCCCGAGGAGCCGGGTTGTGCGTGCGCGCGTCAGCGTCCATTGCGCTGGACGAAAAGAGCCCCAGGGCTCCGAGCACCAAAAATGCGGGCACTGGGCACCCTCCGGTTCCTCCCCCACCAAGTCCGAGTTGGAAGTTCCCGTCGACGACGTCTTTTGAACAGCTGCGACATCTCGTGGGAGCCATTTACTGTGGGCGAACAGCCAATAGACGCAGCCCGCTACGAGGTGTGCCCGATCCGACGGCAGAGAGAGCTCTTGCTGCCCCAGCACATGACTTTCGAGCTCGTCTTCTATTTGTCAACAGATCCAACCATCAAGCAGGTTTGACAGGTCATGAGAAGGCTTCGGAAGCGCATCGGTTCGTAGGAATCCGATGAGATCTCAAGGGATCTTGGAGTGGTGGTGGGTGGTGGTGCTGGTATGCAGATTGCAGCTCAAGGCAACGAGCCATGGAGATGAGGAACGACGCGACGGTTGCCGGAAGACTAGAACAACGAAGAGCTTAAGCCAGTGTGGGGGTCTCCCTTCGATATCTTCGTCTCGGGCTGGGGGAAGAGGCAGGTGCTGTACGCAGCTTGACGCCTGACAGCGCCAGATAATGTAACTTACATGCGGTTGATAAGATTACGTCTCGGGCTATCTTAGAATACACAAGAACGCTTCGAAACGGCGTCTCCATTGAAGCTCTCTTCGAGTCGCAAACATTATTTATAGCACCGAGAGAATTTAGCCCCGCAGCTCTGCAGGCAAGGACGAGAGTTGGGGAGAATGGTTGCTCTCAGTGGTCAATCGGGGATGGGGAGGTCTGAATGAGGGGTCCGGAATTGGAGTTGAGCTCACAGCTCATCAAGCTGAGGGGGGCGAGCTCCATCCCAGCTTCGTCTCAAGGATGGATGGAAAAGAGAAAAAGGACGAAGGGGATTGGGGCCTGGGGGCTGGGGTGATGTGATCGGGAAACTGGGTCCGACCAAGGTGGAAAACCTTTCGACAATCAGCCAAATTGAAGATGCAAAGTCGAAACGTGCTGCTGAATCATGATCCATCATCCCAGGCGCTGAGGACTTTACTGGATTGGGCGGGCAAACCTCCGCTCGGTCGACGGGGTGAGACGCCGTTGACCGGTGAGAACGGGACATGGCGGGGTGTCTCGGTCAGGGAGGGACAACGAGGTGAGCAAGTGAGGTCGATTGACGACCCGGGGGAGAATCAGGAAAATCACAAAGGCCGGATCTGTCAATTGAATCGCGAATCCGGGTCGGCAGCCACGATCGGATCTCCATCCATCATGCGTGCCTTTGTTCTCGCTCCCGCCAGTCGGGGTCGGCATGCACAACCGGCAAGTCACCGCGAGGCTTCAGTGACGTTGCCGGTCTTTCAGCAGAGCCTATCAGGATCGAGGAGCAAGGGAAAACTCCCGCGCAGCTGGGAACAGGGGACCAGGGGCGTGAGGAGCACGAGGAGGTGCAGTGCCTGACCTTGGTGGCCTTTCGCTGGTGGCTCGCCCAATGCCGACTTTTCGCCATCCACTGAGGTGCGGATGCGGCGTGCAAGGTACAGTACCGCCCGACTAGGTACCTGGCGTGGAGGTACATGTTTCTTGTGCGACTGTGATTTCCGCCTCGGGAGTCCATTCTCTTGTAGCCTTGAGGGATGTCTCAAAAACCTTTATCCAGAAGCCCATGTCTCACCTGAGGGACTGACTGCATTTCCACAAAGGGAAGGAAGGCGCGCGCCGTGAGGCCGACGACGTTATAGAAGGCAATTGGGTCTCCCGTGCAACCCCAGAGGCGCTTCCATCTCCATTCAGCTGCCCTATCGAGGCCGGGTCTGGGGTTAGGTTGTTAGGAGGATTGACTGGAGGAGGGGGAGCAAACGGAGACATTTTCGAGTCAAGATGGATCCGGCGTCAAGTCAACAATAGCCGGGTCCACCAGCCTTGCTCCACGGCCAAAAGAAAGCAAAGCCGCTGCTGGCCTGGTGGGCGACGGCGACGGCGAAAGGCGAGGGCGTGGGCATGGGCGTGGGCAGAGACGGAGGCGGAGGCGGAGAGGCGTGTATGTACGGTAACAAATTTTAGTCCAGCGCAAGAAAGGAGCGAAAGGAGCCCGCCGTGCCTAATAAGAAACCGGTCGGGTGCCTCCACTTTCCACTGGCAAAGTTGCTCAAGTCACTGCCTGTGTCGTGTGAGGTGTGCAAGTGAGGTCAGGTACAAGCCCGGTACGTACCAATCCGTTCCTTCAATTCGCTCCTTCTCCCCCGACCGCGGCGACCGACTGTCGAGAGTGCTCGAGTGTGGGGTGGAGATTTCTCGGGGCCATTGCCTTTGCCCGATAACCACCACCACGGCCAAACAAATTCCCTCCTCCCCGGCCCGGTATTCTCTCGGAGCTCGCCAACTTGGAACGACTCTCTTCTCTTCTCCTCTTCCTTTTCTCTCGCTTGTAGAGTAATCTTCGTTTTTTCCTCTCCATCCTTCCTCTCGCCAGCTATCCTTCGTCTCCAACTGGTCATCGTCGTCGTCGTCCCACCTTGCTCGACTCTAGATTGCCGCGCTCTCTCCGTTGCGCCATCCTCGTTCGACATGTCAAAGACCGAGAAGCCCGTTGAGCTTGGGTTCGCCCACCAATTCGCCGCCGGTAAGATTCCTGTGCGCCTTGTTCTGGATCCAATTGACTGATTTATTGTCTTCTAGGCGCCATCGCCGGTGTATCGGAGGTATGCCGTCGCCCAACCATGCAGACGCCGAATTTGCCGCTAATCCCTCCATCGAAATAGATTCTGGTCATGTATGTCAATTGCCTGGGCGCTTTTGAATTGGAAGCACTGCTAACGTTTTCGCAGGTACCCTCTTGACGTTGTCAAGACCCGAGTGTACGAGCCGTCGCAACACCATGCCGATAATACGCGAAGCTAACGAACCAACAGACAACTTCAGACTGCCGCTGTTGGTAGCCCCGATGCCTACAATGGCATGATTGATGCCTTCAGGAAGATCATCCGAACGGAAGGGCAAGTCTTTTCGACGTCGACCGCCCTCGTGAGTCCATGGCTAACTTTGCGCCAGTTTCTCTCGTCTCTACCGTGGAATCTCCGCGCCCATCCTGATGGAGGCTCCCAAGCGTGCGACCAAGTTCGCTGCCAACGACAAGTGGGGAAAGATCTACCGCAACCTCTTCGGCGTCGAAAAGATGAACCAGTCGCTCTCCATCCTCACCGGTGCCTCGGCTGGTGCCACCGAGTCCTTTGTTGTTGTCCCCTTCGAGCTCGTCAAGATCCGTCTCCAGGACAAGGCCTCCGCTGGCAAGTACAACGGCATGTTCGACGTCGTGGCCAAGACTGTCAGGAACGAGGGCCTTCTCGCCCTCTACCAGGGTCTCGAGAGCACCCTGTGGCGACACATTCTCTGGAACGCCGGTTACTTTGGCTGCATCTTCCAGGTCCGACAGCTACTCCCCAAGGCTGAATCTAAGCAGGGTCAGATGGGTAACGATCTCGTTTCCGGCGCCATTGGTGGCACCGTTGGTACCGTTCTCAACACCCCCATGGACGTTGTCAAGAGCCGAATCCAGAACACAATCAAGGTTCCCGGTCAGGCCCCCAAGTACAACTGGGGCTGGCCTTCCGTCTTCACCGTTGCTCGCGAGGAGGGCTTCGCTGCCCTCTACAAGGGTTTCGTTCCCAAGGTCAGCTGGCACGACGGTTCTTGTATGTCGACAATGAGCTAACTCTGTGTCCCAGGTCCTCCGTCTCGGTCCCGGAGGTGGTATCCTTCTCGTCGTCTTCACCACCGTCATGGACACGTTCCGCTCATGGCAGAAGTGATTTCTCACGTCATATAAAAGAAAACAGGCATAAAATTAAGGAATCCGAGATATACACCAATTGCGCATTGGACGATAGAGCGTTTGGAGCACTTCCAGGAATGACAAGAGCGGGGAGCGATCTTCTTGATATATACTGATGATACCTACGGTTCCGATGAGTCGGGCCCCAGCAACGATACGTCCACTTCCAAGGAATCCTGCGTCAGGTGGTGTTGGGGTGTGGAAATACTGGGAGGGCGGTATCCATTTGGCTTCTGCTGGGCCTTTATAGACGGTTCGTACTGATCTTGGGCCAATTCGATGTTTGTAGATTTGTTTCAACGATAGAGGATCAACTGTCAAGCTCAAATGCGAGGAGAACCTGTTAAGATCAACTCACTACGCACAAGTGCACGTTGTGAACCAAATTGCGTCTATTCCAAGTATGTATGTCATTACGGTGAACCCAATTTCAAGACTACCAAAACAACCCGTTGAAGCCAGAAACTCCCATCTACGTGTACAGGTATCCAAGAAGCCGTGTCGATCCGTCTTTAGTCAACTCGCCAATATGTCTTGCTCGTCAGTCTCGAAACCAGTTCGAGTCTCGTCTCCGCTATAAGATGGTGTCATGAGGTATAATAGAGGAGGGGTATCTGGTCCTTCAGGAGACATTCGCGGATGCTTGTTTTGTGAACAGGTGCATGTCCCCCGTCCACTACGATAATTGTCATATACGCATCTTTAAATTGAAGTGCATGTTATGAAGGTGCATCAGCAACGCATCCTTCACCCTGTTAAGACTCGCGTCCGTGAGAGACCCCTCGAGCGAGCACTTGTCTCTCTTTGACAGGCTTAAGCGCTCCGTCAGCTTGACCACGGTAGACGAGTTGATGAAGCCACCCGTCCACTGCGCGTCGCGCCACGCCTTGAGCGGCTCGCGGTCCGTCCCTTGGTCCTCGTCGTGGTCGGCGGCGTCGCGGATGTGCATGTACTCGTCGGCCAGCTTCTCGCGGTTCTCGAGCCCGCGGCCGTTGTAGCTGTACAGCGGCAGGCAGTCGAGGTGCTCGGCCCAGACGCCGACGACGATGAGCTTGCGGTACTTGGAGTGCACGGGGCCGAACTCGGTGAAGGACACGTTCTCGTCGGCCGGGTCGACGAACTCGCGGTGTGCCTGCGTGTGGTGCGGCGCCGAGACGATCATGCCCTCGACGATTTCGTCGCCGTTCCAGGTGCGGTCCGAGTGCCGCATCCACGTCCGCGTGGGCGTGCCCATGGAGAGCTCTCTGTAGGCCTGCAGGCTCCTCTGCAGCGATGTCTGGCTGATGCGGCTGTTCCTGCGGGTGGGCTTGCCGACGCGGTTCGGGGGCCGGAAGGGCTCCGAGGCCGAGAAGCACGCGGTGCTGGTGCTGTCGCGCCGGGAGTCGCGCCGGCCGGCCATGCCGCAAAAGGCCTGCCTGTCGTCGTAGGAGGAGTCTTGCCCGGGGTTGTACGAGGGCCGGTAGCTGTCAACATAGGTCTGGCTGCACCGGGGACTCGCGAAGGGGATGCTTCTTGAGACGCTAGCCACGCTGTTGGTTCGCAATGGCGGGGAAGAATACCCGCGAGTTTCTCCCGAGGCACGGGGGATGGATCTCGGAGGTTCTCTATAGTCACAGGCGTCAGCATAGCTCCGTCGCTTTTGCGCAGAGTCTAGAAAGGCAGGACGGGGTGAAGGAGAGCCGTGGCCACCGAGGCCAGGTCCCCATTTGGGGACGGCGTCTTCCCTGGTCTCTCCTTCTTCCAGGTCTGAGTCCTCTTCCTTCTTGGCCCATGAGAGGACTTTTTTCGAATGGATTTTGTTGGGGATGCTGTATCCGCGAAGCTCGTTCAGCTTCTTTTGTCTTGGTTGTAGAATTACCCTGGGGTAGGCGAAACCCGGTGAGGCCATTTCGCGTAGTATGTAAAAAGATGGTAGAAAGATGGTATAAGTGTGAGGATTGCTATGCGGAACGAGATCTCGGCTTGCTTGTTGTCAGTGCCAGAACCTAGGAGCAACTGTTCTGTTAAATAAACGGCGACATGATGGGGAAGAATGGGAACCTATTCTAGGATCCAAGGAGCCTTTGTGGCGAGAGGCAAGGAAATATCTACCCATTGTGAAGTTGAGAACACAGAGGTGGTAGTCTTCGATGGCTCAAAGACTCCAAGGTGGCCGGCGACCAGGTTGTCTTTGTCTCCGGGCTCGAAGGCCCGCAGTCCACAAAGGCTGCGAGCTATATCCGGATGGATTCTTTTCTTTTCGTCTTTGGTGGGTGCCTGTCGGTTCTCTCTTTGCGTCAGGTGTCTTTATTGCGTCGTCTCCTTTCATCCCGTTCGAGTTACACCCTACGGTAGATCGGGAGGGTTCGTAAGCTTCTATGCGTCTACGAAGATTTCACATAGCCTTTGCTCCTTATATGTTATATATATATTATTGCTTAGCCATGAATCGGTGGTATTGAGACTTAAGGCTGTACTCAGAAAGGGGGAGCGATGGTGAATCGAAGTGAAGGCTCAATTTTCCCACGTCTGAATGCATCCATCCAAGTCCCACCGACCTAGAACAGGTATGTAGCTTACTAGGGAATTGGAGCCCCAGGAGGCGATGGCCAGGCCGAAATATCGATTTTCTACCCATATTATTGCTGTATATGTCGGAAACCAACATCGATCCTGAGCTGAGAATCCAGTCGACAGGTCCTATAGGGTACATCGATGTACTGAGGTAACTACCAACTAAGGTAAGTACCTACTAACGCAACCCCGAGTAAAGCCTCTACGCATGGGAGCAATGATTCTAGCTGCTGCAGAATTTTCGATTGCTGTTGATAATGGAGAACTTCATTAAAGCCCCTCGCTGGGTGGTCATTCAGTGATAGGGAAGGATGTAGGTTGTGTGCATCTTTAGTACGTACTCGGTGATTCTATGCCACGATGAAATGTCGCCAGCAAAGAAATGCTACCCTGCTATCCCTGGTTTCATATAAAAGCAGAGCTCGTCCGCTTTCAAGTGCGACGACTTATTTGGGAATTAAGGTAATCTACACGTCCATGTCGCTCAAGCATTCGTATATATGTCGCAGACCCCTATTCTAGATCACACATGCAGCAGATGACCTGAAAGGTGTCTAAGACGGCCCGACAAGCATCATTACAGTTGGCTTGGCTCCGACGGAAAGAGGAGGCAGGCCGGGCTTGGGTCGCTGAGTTGGGTGGCCACTCGTGACGTAGTGAAGCAGGGAACCTGCGCCGCGAGAGAGACAGATTAATGCCGACACTCTGTCACTGATTGGAGGGGGCCATGGGCTGGGTTTATTTTGTCCGCGTCACTCCACCCTCTCCTGAATTTAGAAACTGTCACTGCTGCCAAAGCGACGCCCCCATGTACGTAATCAGGCTGGGCTGCGCAGCCACGCTCTCTCGAGTCTCAGGTACTCATCAGCTGAAGGGAAGGAAAACGAGGTAACCTAATATTCCGGCTTAAAAAAAAAAAGCCTTTTTGTCCGCCTCATCCGTGTCTCCATCCTCCGGCAAACATCGCCGCGCGTTCTGGTGCCGTCCGACTGTCTCTGCTCTGCGTCACAGTTCGCCGCTACTGCCCGGACCCTCTCCCTCCCAAAAGTACGAGGGACCCGACTCAACTCAACTCTCCCTCCGTCACCCCACGACGGCCATCAAACCTCGAACCTACAACTTCCCCCCACAGAGCAGTCCTCGACGGATCCGACTTCGCCTGGGAACCCGCCCCGGAACGTCGCCCGCACCCCTCATTGCCTGTTCCATCTCGTCGCGATAATCCCGCCGTCGTCAAGGGATTGAGCTTGAGCATCTCGTGACCCGAGCTTGCTGTCCCCTTCTCCCTCTTGTCCCCGACATCATCCCGCCAACTCGATCCGCACACTGTGCGCAACATACTTGTCGCTGCATCTGTGTCGCCACGAATCGCGAAATCAACTTTTGCATCCCCCGCTCACCCTCGATCCGTCGCCGGCTTGATCGCGCCGCTGTCGATTCGCTGGCGCCCAGGACGCATCCTCTCCTAATCCCGAGTCCCCGACCACCTCCAATACCACCCTCTCCACGGCCACCCAAATAGATCGCCCGCCATGTCTAAGGTAATGCGAAGCGTCAAAAATGTGACCAAGGGTTATTCCAGCGCCCAGGTCAAGGTCAGAGAAGGTGGGCGTCCCAGATGTGGCCAGCACTTCGAATCACCGCAACTGACTCCGCCTCAACAGCCACCAGTAATGATCCATGGGGCCCAACTGGCACGCAGATGAGCGAAATCGCCCACATGACTTACAATACGTATGCGACCATCCCCGAATCCCCCTAAACTGCTGCTGACCCGATATCCCCATCCAGCTCTACCGAGTTCTACGAGATTATGGACATGATCGACAAGCGTCTGAACGACAAGGGGAAGAATTGGCGACACGTTCTCAAGGCCCTCAAGGTCCTCGACTACTGTCTTCACGAAGGATCCGAGCTTGTCGTTACCTGGGCCCGCCAGAGCATCTACATCATCAAAACCCTGCGCGAGTTCCAGTACATTGACGAGGAAGGCCGAGACGTCGGACAGAATGGTACGACCGACGTGACCTTTTTTCGTAACTATCAGGGGGGGATTGATGCTGACGGTTGACTAGTTCGGGTTGCGGCTAAGGAATTAACCACTTTGATCTTGGACGAAGAACGATTGCGAGCCGAGCGAAGCGACCGCAAGTCCTGGAAGTCGCGCGTCACCGGGCTCGAGGAGTTTGCTCCCCAGCACGCCGAACCATCCTCTCACCAGCAGCGCCGACCCCGCGAAAGGAGGCAGCTGACCGAGGAAGAAGATGCCGAATACCGCCTCGCCATTGAGGCGAGCAAGTACCAGGAAGAGGAGGACAGGAAAAAGCGGGAGAGTCGACAGCACGGCGGCTTCGAGGACGACGACGATCTTGCAAAGGCCATCAAGCTGAGCCAGGAGGAGGATGAAAGGAGGCGTAAGGAGCTGGAAGCGACCAACGCCTCATCCTTGTTCGACGACGACCCTGTTCAGACGTCTCAACCGCAGCACACCGGATTCAACCAAGGATACCAGCAGGGAAACCCCGTCGACTTCTTCGCCAACCCCATCGACCAAAACCAAGCGCAGAACCAGCCGACTGGTTACGTGGCTAACGCATACACCGGCTTTCAGCAGCCGACCGGGTTCCAGCCAAACTACACTTCTGGCTTCGGGGTGCAGCAGACGGGCATGGGACTCGACCCCTACGCTCAGCAGCAGCAGCAGCAGCAACTGCAACAACAACAGCAAGCACAGAGCCTCCAGGCATTCCAGACTCAGCCGACTGGCTTGAACCCATACTTGCAACAGCAGCAGCTCTCATCACCCTCCTCTCCTTCGCCCGAGGCAGGCCTCAAGCCTGGGAGCAACAACCCTTGGGCTACTACCCACAACAACCAATCTCCAACCGGAGCCATCCAACCCACGCCCACCGGCTCCAACAACCCGTTCGCGCAGTTCAGTCGTCCCAGCTCGACCAAGCCCAATCCTATTGGGTCCCTGAGCCCGCTCCCCGAACAGAAGTCGCTGAGCTTCAACAACATGCCCCAGCAACAAACCCTGCAGCAGCAGCCCTCGTTTGCTTCGCAACCATCCTTTGCTTCGCAACCATCCTTTGCCTCGCAACCATCCTTTACCCAGTCGCAACCAGCCCTCGGTCCCCCGAAGGAGATGAACGAACACGAGGCTCGCCTCAATAACTTGTTGGCGTCCGGCGATGGCATGGATACCTTCGGTAACACCGGAAACCTGCGTATTCCTGCTCAGCACACAGCCCCGGGAACCTTTGTAAACAGCGCCGGTGCTGGCATCAACCGTATCAACCCCGAGGCCACGGGCAACAACCCTTTCATGCGACAGCAATTCACGGGCATGCCCACCGTCGGCTACGGCACCCAAATGCCTGCGGCTACGGGCCCTGCGGGTATGAACGGGCAAGGCACCAACAATCCTTTCGCCATGCAGCAGCAAGGACATTCACACCAGCAAAATGAAGACCTGATCCAGTTCTAATCTTGATTGTAACTGGCGTTGAAATACGAGGGCACATGAGTGATCCGTCAGGTCCCTCGCTCCAACGCCGAATGCAGTTGACACCCTCTACGAACAACATCCGCCCCTTTTCACCACAATTTTTTTTTTCTTTTCAATTTTCATTCCGTTCCCCGACTCCGATCCCGGGGTTTTGCGCTGGCGAAGAATGGTGTTCCCCTGTTCACAGTACATTTAAGGCTTTCGCACCTATTTTGAATTTTTGGGTGGTTCAGTTGTCAGGGGATATTGGAAGCTCGTGTGATGGCCGACGGAGGAACTTAGACAGCGCGTCTTCCACATTCAAAAAAAAAAATCTAGATATGATTCACATCTACACGTATTCTGTTGAAACTTATATGCTTGCAATGTCGTAACTTTTTGGGTGACGCACCCTTTCGCCGCAACGCCTGCTCGAGTAGCACAAAATCAAAAGCTTCCACTTGCTCCCCGACTGGTTCTGCAATGGGCTCGGCTCGGCTTGGATGATCTGCTCTCGCGTCGCGTTCCCATGTCAGGCCGTATCTGCTCGACAGGCGGAGGGAAGCTCTCCGCGTCAGAAACCAAGCTCGCTGGCTGTTTGCGACCTGTCGCCGCTGACGGCGGCCGAGAGATGGAATGTCCCATGAAGACTGGATGGATGGGATGCATGGAGCGCGGCCCGGCGCAGTGGGCGCGGGCTGTTGTGTCTTTTCCTGTCCGTGCCCCGTTGTGGTCGGATGACACGGTCCTTTGTTTAACCAGCCTCCTCCATCATTTGGATGAATTCCTCCAGGTTGACGCCGTTTTTGCCGTCGTGGTCGAGATGCTCAATCATGCTCTTGATCTCCTCGTCGGTCATTGTCCTTTCTTCCTTGATGTCCTGGGCGAGCCGTCGCATGTCCTCGAAGGAGATGATGCCGTCCCCGTCGTAGTCGAACATGTTGAATACCTTGGCTGCCTCCTGCCGGGGATCTCGGTTGGACAGCAGCTTGGCGGCGCATAACCTGAACTGGTCGAGGTAGACGTAGAAGCGATTCACGGGGCAACTGTGTTCCAGCCACTCCGGAGGCGGGGTGCCGTACGCTTCGAGCTCTCTGAAGTACTCGGGCTTGGACATATCAAAGCCGAGCGCGGCCAGCGAGTGCTTGAATTCGTAGCTGTTGAGCCATCCCTTCTTCTTCATGTCCATGAGATCGAACTGAGGCGCGCGAAGGCTGTGAGCGAGGAGCAGTCCCGGCTTGGAAACGGCGGGCTGGGTTGCTTTTGACGTACCACTTCATCAATGTGCTCTCGATCCTCCTCGGGAATGGTGCTGTACTCCTCGTTTGACGACACGACGGGCGCCACGGGCTGTCGCGACTGAGGCGGATGGCCAGAGCCGCCGGCGAGAGAGCGCATCGGAAAGGCAGGGCGTGGCGTGGTTTGCGTATTCATGCCGTGTGTTGTTTGTTATGCGTGTATGAGGCGATGCAGGTGGTTGGTTGGCGGGAGTTGTTGCGAGCGCGCGGCGCGTGTTGGCGGCTGGGAAAGCCGGCAATTGGGAGGAACAAGAAAATGAAAACGCCCGGCGGAGGAGCGCGGCGGCCAAAAAAGAAGACGAGAGGGAAAAAGATGCGGTTGTTTACATGGACTCTCCAAGCGGTTGGATAGAAAAACGGACTTTGCGACTGGACGCGACCAAACGAGAAACGTCCAAAACGCGCCGCCAACTCAGCCAGAAGCTTTGGTCCGAGGACCGAAGGGGACCTCCACTGTCCTCCAGGGAGTCGCAGGGACCAAGCTTCCATTGTCGCGCCAATCGACTCGGGAGGCGAGGTGGAAGCTGCCAAATCTGCCTTGGTACCGATGACAAATGTACACTCGCCAGGCTTCCGCAGGCAACAGTACACCGCCCGCATGTAGCTGATCTCCCGCCTCTGATTGGCTCAAGGTTAGTCAGCAGACACCTCTGCGCCAATCACCAGCCAAAGTTTCGGTCTGAGGCAGCAATGCAGCTTTGGTCTCCTGAGAGCCCGTCCTCTGGCAAGTGGTTGGAATCCGCCCCCAAGGAAAAAAGCTGCGGGTCGACGTGCTGTCGTCCAAGTTCGACTCTCACGCTCTCTCTCTTCATCGTCGCCCAGCTCGAGGTGTAAAAAGGGCATCCTCCCCCCCCCCCCCCCCCCCCCCCCCCAACACCCGGCGCACTCCTTCCTGACTGCCATTCCTTCCCCTTTCTCTGTCTCTTTGTTTTCGTCACGTCGGCTTCCTGCTTCTCGAAAGGCTCTCTGTAGCCTTGGAGCACCGCTGACGCTTCCGCAACCCTTTTCGTCTTGCGCGCCATTGACCTCTCTTTGCTGGCAGTAGTGCAAACTCTCGCGCGGTGTCTTGCTCCCATCACAACACGGGCTCCCGCGCAACTCACCCTCGCCACCCATCACTTTGCCAATACATCTTCGACAAAGCTCGACGGCAAGCGACGGCGCTTTTCCCGTACCTACCTGCCAACATCGTTCAATTCCACGGCGAAGCTCTTCTCGACAGGCCCCAACCGAGACAATAGCGCGACGGCGTCTGCGAGGCTTCGACTAGGAGACAAGACGTTTGTTCCCCGGCTCAAGGCATAGCTCTTTTGACGCCCATCATGTCTTTTGGCGGCGGCTTCGGTGGTTTCGGCCAAAACAACAACAGCCAACCCTCCGGATTTGGAGGCTTCGGTGCCAACAACAACAATACCAACACAACTGCTACAGGTAAGCTCCCTTGGTCGGTTTCTGATCGACGACGATGACAGCTGCGATGCTGACTGGAACGCCCCTTCAACAAGCCTTTGGATCCAATACCACCGGAACGTTTGGCGCGACGAACACTGGCGGCTCTCTCTTCGGCGGCGGCTCCAACGCAACCGCTACCAATACGACTGGCGGATTCGGCTCAACTGGTACGCGACTTTAATATCTTGCGCGCGCGGCTGTCATCATCGATCGAATAACCCGACTTTCCCGGGCGGCACGGCACCACGCATATGCTAACTCTCGACGCAGGTTTCGGAACGAATAATAACACGAGCGCCTTCGGTAGTAAACCCGCGTTTGGCTCCACCGCGGCCACGACCAACACAGGCGGCGGCCTTTTTGGCTCCTCCACGAACAACACAACGTCGGCCTTTGGAGGTGGCTTTGGAGCAAACAACAACACCACCGCGTCCACCTTCGGCGGCGGCAACACTGGAACCAGCATGTTTGGCGGCGGCGCGAACAAGACCACCTTTGGCGCCACCACCACCAACAACACCACCGGGGGTCTCTTCGGAGGTGGCAGCAATACCAACGCGACCACTACTAACAACACGTTCGGCAGTGGTTTTGGTGCCACAAACACTCTAGGCGCCGCTTCCAGCGGCGACCCTCCCGGTACCGCCGGGACTGCCTTCCAGGCTCACCAAGAGAAGGAGCCCAATAGCACCGCGACCAACTCGTTCCAGAATCTTCTCTTCCAGGACCCCTACAAGAAGTGGTCGTCCGAAGAGCTGAGGTTGGCGGATTACGTGCAGGGCCGACGACATGGCAACGCCACTGGCGGAGGCGCTTTTGGTGTGAGCTCTGGCTTTGGCGGCTTTGGTAACAACAATGCCGCAACTACCACGAGCACGACCGGCGGTTTTGGTGCCACCAATACCAATGCAGGTGGCAGTCTCTTCGGCGGCAACACCAACACCACCACCTCTGGTTTTGGCAACACGGGGAATGCCTTCGGAGCCACCAACAACAATGCTACCGCAGGTGGTGTGTTTGGAAACGCTGCTGCGAAGCCTGCCGGTGGACTGTTCGGAAATACCACCAACCAGAACACCACTAGCAACCTCTTTGGCGGCGGCAACACCAACACGGCTACTTCTGGCTTTGGAAACACTGGCAATGCCTTCGGGGCCAACAACAACAATGCCTCCGGAGGCTTGTTTGGTGCCAACAACCAGCAGAACAAGACTGGAGGTGGCTTTAGCTTCGGCGGCGGCAATAACACCACCAATCCCACGACGACGGCTTTCGGAACTCCTGCGACCAACAATGCTTTCGGCACGAACAACACCAACACTGCTGGTGGTCTCTTCGGCAACAACGCTGCCACCAACACCGGAGGTAGTCTCTTCAACACCAACGCCAACGCCAACAACACCAACACTGGCATGTTCGGCGGTAACAACAACCAGCAGCCGGGAGGCTTGTTTAATCAGCAAAAGCCCGCCGGCACCAGTCTCTTCAGCACACCTGCCGCTTCCAACACACCTGGAGGTCTATTTGGAAATGCCGCCCAGCAGAACACGACCGCCTTCGGTGCCACTAACAACAACAACACCGGGGGCCTCTTTCAGAAGCCCGCAGGTGGCACAAGTCTGTTCAACACCCCCAACCAGCAGAACAATGCTGGCGGGGGTGGTCTCTTTGGAGGACTGGGCTCCAACCAGAACCAGCAGCAGCCTGGATCAAGCCTTTTCTCAAACAGCCAACAGCAGAAGCCGACCTTGTTCGCTAGCACCAACACGAACCCTGGAGGAGGCTTGTTCAACAGCATGAACAACCAGAACCAAGGCTCGGTCTTCGGAAGCAGCCTCAACCAGCAGCAGAACGGCAACTCGCTCCTTGGGAACAGCCAGGCCAGCAACGCACCTCAGGGTCTCACAGCCAACCTCAACGACGTGTCTGCCTACGGCGCCCCGTCTCTGTTTGTGAACCTGAACGGGAGCGAGGCCCCCAACCCCGGACCATTGGCCACACCCGTTAACGGAAGTTCGAAGCCCAGGAGATCTTCAATTCTGCCAATGTACAAGTTGGCCCCTGCGTCCGGATCTCGCTTTGCCACCCCCCAGAAGCGAGGATTTGGGTTCTCGTACAGCACTTATGGGACTCCCAATGGCAGCCCTGCCAGCGTTAGTAGCACGCCGAGCAACATGAACCGCAGCCTCTTGGCCTCCACCAGTGGCAACTTGAACAAGAGTGTTTCGGCCAGCAACCTCCGTCGAAGCTTCAACACGGAGGATAGCATTCTTGCCCCCGGCGCCTTCTCCAGCAGCGCCTCGACCCGGTGGTACGGCAGCACCGGCTCCAAGAAGCTTGTCATCAACCGAGATATTAGGAGCGATCTCTTCTCAACTCCTCAGAAAGACAAGCAGCCCGCCGACCTCAACGGAAGCGCCCGCAAACTGTCGAAGCGCGTCAGCTTTGATACTAGCAACGTCGATCCCGAGGATGGAACTCCCGTTCGCAAGGCCCTTCCCGCCCCCGAGGAGGTTGCCACTCCCACCTCTGAGGATGCCACCCCTCGTCAGACTCGCGTGACTAATGGCAGCAACGGCTCCAAGACGCCCGAGGACGATGACGCCCGGGGTAAGCAGCTCGTGCCTGTGCGTGAGGAGGATAATGTTTCCACACCCGGATCGGTTGTCGGCTTCGACAACGCTCCAGGCAAGTACTGGACGGCGCCCACGCTTGCGGATCTCGAGAAATTGAACCGCATCCAACGCCAGAGGGTCGACAACTTTATCGTCGGACGCGACAATGTCGGTTATGTTGCCTTCAAGGTCCCCGTCGATGTCAGCAACATTGACCTCAACGATATTTGCGGTGTTTTGATCCAGCTGGAGCCCCGTTCCGCTACCGTCTATCCCGTCTCCGCCAAGAAGCCTCCCGTCGGGAAGGGCCTGAACGTTCCTGCTCAAATCTCCCTCGAGCAGTCCTGGCCTCGCGGTGGTCGCGATAAGAGAATCGCCTCCGACCCTAAACGGTTTAACAAGCACGTTGATCGGCTGAAGAAGATTGAGAACACCACTTTCGAGAGCTATGACAAGGATACTGGCGTCTGGGTTTTCTCCGTGGAGCACTTTACCACATACGGTCTTGACGATGACGACGAGTCTGATGAGGAATTCGAAGCCCCTGTGGCTGAGGACTCTCAGGCGATGGACTTTGATGCTCCCGCTGCCTCTCCCATGGAGGACGACACCTTTGAATTCAGGCGGCACGCGGGCCTTCCTGGCGCTTTCGATCTACAGCAACAGCAAGCGCTGTATGAAGATGACTTCAACGGCAAGCCGTCTTTTTTAGGGGTTAGCTCCGCGGATTCGCAGCCCAACAACGTCCAGCTCTCTCTCGAGGAGAACGAGGTCGACATGGGCAACGAATATGACGTGTCCGATGACGAAGACTTGGCGAGGTCTTCTTTCGGACAGCATCTCGCCGCGGAGCACAACGATGCCTCGTCCGAGAACGGCCAGGAGGAAGCCAAGACATTTGGCACTCCCGGTGGCGTTCTCAGAGCCAGGATGCGAGCGGTGAAGGAGTCAGCTGGTCCCTTCACGCTCGAAGTTGCAGACGGAGACGACTGGACGGAGATGTTGAGGAAGACGGTCAGCCCCGTGAAGCGGGACCGGCAGCTTCTCAAGGAATTGAACGAATCACCCTCGAAGCAGACTGGGCTCCTCATTGACTTTGGTAAGAGCGAGGGTCAGAGCCCCAGGAAGTCTCTCTGGAAGAAGAGTCCGGTAAAGAGCAGATTGGATGAATTGGCGGCAAACAGTCAATTTGGCATGGACAAGGGGCGCGGATTTGCCACCAGTATCGACCTCATGAACTCGTTGTTTGAGAAGCCCAAGCCCGCTCCTCAACCCCTTCGAGCCTCGACGACTGGCAAAGGATTTCCCAAGGTCGGTTCCCTGGTTGCGACTTAACTACCTCCCAGATTGTGTGCTGGAGGCTCATGTATCTATGACTTTGATATGAATTAAATGCTAAGATTGTATGTCAATAGTGGCCCTACGAGCGACAAGACAAGACTGTGAACATGGACCCAAGCGAGAAGGCCTTCCACGACGCTGGCCGACCGACTTGGGGACCCGATGAGACGCTGGTCGTCACGAGACGTATCCCGCTGGAGTACACGCGCCGATCAAGTGCTCGGTCTGCCGACCTGGTTTCTTTCCGTCGGTCGAACGTTCAGTCGACGCAGCAGGAGGTTCGGTTGGCAAGCCTGGCGGCTGAGGTAGGCGATTCGTGGCACGTGTATGTGTTTGTATTAACAAGTGTCTAGCCTTCCAAGAAATTCCTGGGTAACCAGGACAAGGTGACGAGGATTCGAATCGTTGATGGCATTCCCATGGCCTCACTCGAAACCAGGAACCTCAAGGACGTCTTTCACCAACAGGACCTGAATGCTCCCGCCAGCATCCACGAGAAGCATGTGTGGGAGCTGGCAAGTGTGCTTTTCGACGACGTTGACGCAACGGACTCGGTAACCCTTCCTCATCTTTTGCGGAGGGAGAAGCTCTCCCAGTTCTGGGCGGATCTGGTCGACCACGCCTCGTCAACCATCGTCAGCCTCGCCAGCACACCCGAGGAGAAGGCTGTTGCTTGTCTCGCGGGCCACCGCATCATTGAGGCCTGCAAACACCTTCTCGACGGCAAGAACTTCCATCTCGGCACGCTCGTCCCCTTCATCGGGAATAGTGATGCGGCGAAGAAGGACATGCGCGAGCAGATCAAGGCGTGGCAAGAGTCAAAGGCGATTTCCGAGTTTTCCGAGTCTGTCCGCACCATCTACGAGCTTTTGAGCGGCAACGCCTGCGTCTGCGACGGCATGAAGGACGTGCCAGTCGAGGACCGCCTGGATTCGTTCGTCATCTCCAAGAAGTTTGGACTGAACTGGAAGCAGGCTTTTGGCCTTCGCCTGTGGTATGCCATTGCTCAGAACGACGACTTGGGAGCTGCAGTCACGAGTTTCAAGGACGACGTTGATCAGGAGCGCGAGTATCTGCCTTTGCCCTGGTACATTGACGAAGGCATCGAGCCGCTGTGGGACGATGGCGACTCGGACCGCAGACAAGACCTTCTCTGGGGACTGCTTCAGCTGTATGCGGTCAAGGGTGCAGACTTGGAGGCCATTATCCGACCCGAGAACTCACAGCTTTCTCCTCTCGATATGCGACTGTCTTGGCAGCTTGGTCTCGCTTTGGAATCTACGGGTAGGGTTTCATACGGTGCGGACGGCTCAGCAAAGGCCGACGGGGCTACCCTTGGCTACGCCTCGCAGCTCACCAGCGCCGGGGAGTGGTTGGAAGCAGTTTTTGTTTTGTTGCACTTGACCAAGGCGACTTCTCGACAGATGGCCATCCAGGACCACCTCTGCCGACACGCCGGATTGATTGGAAACGAAACCAGCGCTGCGTTTGGAGTCTTGACGGACAAGTTCCGCATTCCTGCTTCGTGGATTTGGGAGGCGTTGGCCCTGTACATGCGCAGCGTCAAGAAGGACGCATATGCCGAGGTGCAGTGTCTCTTGCGGGCTGGCTCTCACATCGAGGCTCACCGCATTTTGGTGAAGGAGGTTGCGCCGCAGGCCGTGGTGGAGCGGAACTTTGCGAGCCTGGCGACGCTTATTTCTCAGTTTGAGAGCAGAAGCGACAGCATCTCGGAGTGGTCGCTCGGCGGAGAGATTTACAGCCTGTTCCTCACGCTTCTCCAACATCAGTCAAAGAGCGAGCATGTGCCAATTCCCGTGTTGGAGAGGCTGTTGGCGGGCCTGCACGCCATGAACGAACACGCACCCGAGTCTGAGATTCTCCGATACGCGGCGGTTTCTGACATGGCAGACGTGACGGCCAAGGAGATTTTGCTAGCATCACAACAGAAGAGGGTATGTACTCGAGCATGTGCAAGCGAGGGTGGGCAAAGACTAACGCGTGGGCAGGAAAATGATCTTCGGACAAAGATTCTCAACCTGCCGCTGACGCAGGACCGGTTGCTGGCGTATTCGGTTGACTTGGGCATGGACCGATACCGGGCGGTCATGTCACATTAGCAGGATAGGATGGGATGGGAGCGTATATGGGGGGAGAAGCTTGCGAGCTTGTAATAGGACGAGGGTCTTTCTGTATCGACACATGGGGGGTAAGGACGATTAGCAAGCCGAACAAAATGGCGAAGTGTAGGATTGTAGAATAGTCGTAGATAGAAGTAAGGAATGTGGTTCAGGAGATTTGTCTGTCTGCCCGCCTAAGTGTTTGTACCTGGGTACTTTGAGTGCGTATAAAGGAACATGGGTTCGTCATGGTCCATGTGTTTCCCCTCCTTCACCATATATCAACATGTCGGTCCCCAAACACTGGCCAGAGCGATTCCCATATCTGCGGGCGCCCCTCCACGACAAGAGCCTCACGACGGCGCAGCTGCAGCGGCTGCGCACCAAGCCCGACGCGTCGTCGGACACGGCGGCGATCCCCTCGTCGGGCCACCCGCGCACGCCCAACCCGCTCGTCAAGATCCAGCGCATCACGACGGCGACGCACCCGGCGCGCGGGCAGTGCGGCCTTTTCGCGGCGCGGGACCTCCCCGGCGGGAGCTTTGTGATGCCGTACCTGGGGAGGACGCACGCGGGGGAGGGACCTGCTTCGGCGGCGGACGAGAGCGACTACGACTTGTGGCTGGAGCGGGGCATGGACGTGGCGGTGGATGCGGCGCGGGAGGGCAACGAGGGCCGCTACGTGAACGATTATCGCGGGGTGAGGGCGCGGGCGAATGCCGAGTTCCGGACGGTTTGGTGCGAGAGGTTTGGGGAGCTGTGTGTGGGAGTTTGGGTCGTTGGGGGGGAGGGGGGAGGAGGGAGGAAGGGGAAGGGGAGGGGCGGGATTAGGAAGGGGGAAGAGATTTGCGTGAGTTATGGAAAGGGGTTTTGGGAGGAGAGGAAGGCTGAGGAGGAGGAGGAGGGAGAGGGGGAGGGAGAAGAGGAGGTTTCGTGATGGCTTAGTTCCGAATAATTTCCCCCCATCTCATCCTTCAACTGGTGGTTTCAGTCACCTCGTGGGTGCTTCCCAATTGGGAAAGCGGCGCGAAGATGCCTGCAGCGACGATCACCATCATCAACGGTATCATGCAGCGCTGCGAGACCTGACTGCCTTCGCGACTCCGAAAAGCCGACAAAGGGGATGGGGATGCATGTATAAATATGCGAGTCTGCTGCCGTTGTGGTGGACTTTTTGATATCATTCCTTCCAACTCAACTTACCTTTACCACCACCACCACCACTTACACGCCATATACCACCACCAAAACCAACATGTCCTCCCCCCAAGCCTCCCTCCCCCGCCTCGTGCGAACCACGCACACCCCCACGGGCACCTCCGTCTTCGCCCCGGACGCCCACCCGCCGCCCTTCTTCCCCTTTGGCCCCGCGGCCAGCGGCTTCACCATGCTCGACGTGCGCCAGTCGGTGCCCGTGACCAACACGGACGCGGTCCCCTCGACCTTTGCCGAGGCGCTCCCGCGCTGCCCTCCCCAGGGCGCCGTCTTCTGCATGTCCGAGGTCAAGCCCGGCACCGTGGTGCCCATGCACCGCACCCGGAGCATCGACTACTGCGTCGTGCTCTCCGGGGAAATCGCCCTGGAGCTCGACGGCGGCGAGGAGACGACGCTGCGCGCCGGGGACCTGCTCGTGCAGCAGGGCGTCAACCACTCGTGGCACAACCGCGGGGACGCGCCGTGCACCATGCTGTTCGTCATGCTCGGCGCCGACAAGGTGGTGCTGGAGGATGGGACTGCCTTGGAGGAGACTGCGTTTAAGAAGGCGCCTGCTTCTTAAGAGGAGACTGTGTTGAAGAAGGCCCCTGGTTCTTAGAAGAGGACTCTGTTTGTACATAGTAGTAGTTTATATCATTGACAGAGCTCCCAAGCTCGTCTTCATCCCCGTGCACTCCCGAATCCGCTCAAACACCTCCCTCGCAACCTCCCTCTGCGCCGCCGTGCACCGCCCGCCCTCCGACTTGACCACCTTGACCGGCCACAGCAAGAAGTAGGCGCCGATGGCCTGCCCCCGCGGCGGGGCCGAGGACGCGGGGCGGCACCGGCCGAGGTGGTCCACGTCGCCCAGCAGCTGCGGCACCGTGGCCAGCACCTCGTCGGCGAGGCGCTCAATCTGCCGCTGCGACGAGGAGTGCGCGTCTCGGGCGGCGGCGGCGGCGTCAGAGGGCGCGGGCGAGACGCGGTCGAGGCAGGAGAGCAGGCGCTGGTGGAGGATGATGCGGGCGGTGCGGTGGTAGTTCCACTCGTAGGCCATCCACAGGTCGCGGTGCAGCTGCACCGCGTCGGGCAGCGCGCCGACGGCCTCGGGGCTCCCGGAGACGTCGCCCCTCGCGAGCGTCCGAAACGCCCACTCGGGCCTGTCGCGCCAGGCGGCCGCCTGCCGGTCCAGGCGGAGCATCTCGGGGACTAGCTGGAGGAGCTGCGCGGGGTCCGTCGTAGTCTCGCCGTGGTCGAGGGCGCGTAGTAGCTCGTTTGCGCGGTGGCATATCGTCGAGATGTGCAGCGCGTCCTTCTCGAGCCGCACCGACGGCACGGCCTCGTCGAGCTTGTCGAGCCAGAGGCTGGATTCCGGGAGGGGCGGCATCTGCTTTGCGAGGTGCTGTTTTTGCTGTGAAGTGCGGTGATGCTCAGTTTAGAAAAGGGGGTGGTGACTAGGCGTGTTGTTGAAGAAAGGGGGGGCTTACCAAGCGGTGATGGGCGAGTCGGAAGAGCCCCCAGCCTCGAGCGTCGTAGAACTGCTCGTGGCCTCGGAGTCGGAGGATATGCGCCATGCCCTGCGCGTGATTGGCGGCAGTAGATGAAGAGTGTGGCATGAACAGCGTCTGCCAGAGAATAGCCAGTCAGCATAGGATGGCCCGATAGGAGACAATCTCCCGCACACCTCAAACATGTCCAGAATGACCACGGCCATGAGGTCGTAATCATCCGGCGTCTTCCCCCTCTCGGCCAAGGACCTCCCCAGCGCCCCCAACGCCTCTCCATAGCACTCCAGCGCCCTCCGCGCCACCTCGTCCCGCTGCTGCCCCCCCTTCCGCTCCCTCGCCAGGTTCGCGAGCGCCGCGGCCCGGACCGCCCAGCGCAGCGCACGCCGCCCCTGCACGTTGACCTCGCCAAACAGGCACGGCAGGTGCTCGAGGAAGCCCGGGGACGACGACTCGGCGCACGGCGGGATGACGTAGGCGTCCATGAAGAGGGCCACGGCCTCGTCTTCTAGCGACGCCGGCGGGGGAGGTTGCTTGAGCCACGGGCGGGAAGACGTCGCCTCGACGACGGCCGAGGCGTCCAGGGGCGGCGTCGCAGTCACGGGTGCAGGCTCGACGGAGCGGCTCCGGGTCCGCCGGCTCCCGGCCGACGAGGCGACCGACGCCGACGTGCTCCTGGAGACGACCTTTTCCGTCTCGTCCTGGAACAGCAAGTCGGCCTCGTCCCGGTAGCCGACGCAGAGTTCGTTGCGCGTCAGACATCGCTGGCACGAGGGACGGCGGCGGTCGCACTGTTTGCGTCTCGTTAGCCGACGCGGCCGTGGCGGATTTGAGAGAGAGGACGCCGTGTCTGTACCTTTACGCGTCGTTGGCGGCAGCGGAGGCAGCCTCGACTTCGGTGAGACATGGTGTTGCGAGGTTGGAGGTGGCCCCGCAGAGGATATTTAGACAAGAAGAAACACAGACACGCCCTGCACACTCCTTGAAACGTCATGTGATTATTCACCAAAAGATTTGCAGCCGCAGTGCCATGTAAGTTAGTGTACAGCCAAACTCCTCCACGCCCTCGGAAACCTTTGCCCTCCCCAATCCCACGCCAAGAAGCAAAGCAGTTGATTCATTTACACGTCTTCCCCTTCAGCATCCACGTCCCCTTCGGCATCCACGTCTTCTCCCTCGTCAACAGCCGCCTGTGGTGCTGCGGCCTCCGTCTTGGCCTCCGCCGCCGTCTCTACCCGTCCCTGTGCCTGCTCCGGTTCCGGTTCCGGCTCTGGCTCTGGCACAGAAGAAACAACCTCGCCGCCGCCTCCCCCATCGCCGTTGACCTTCTTTCCATTAGTCGCAGTAGACACCACCACCGAGTCCTTGGCCTTCTCCTCGCTCGACCCGCCGCCCGCGTTGGCAGCCTTGCCTTCGACAACCGGCTCGAGCTTCGCCTCGGGTTCCCTGTTGATGAGCCATCCCGGCGGAAGTCCGGGGCCGCTATCCGCGTTGCCGTAGTCCGACTTCTTGGTGCCCTTGGGCCATCGACCGGGCCCGCGTCCGGTGCCCCCCGTCTTCCTCTTGGACGCGCTCTTTGGCCGCGCCGACGTTGTCTTGGGCGTTGTCGCCGCGCTCACCTTTGGCCTTGCGCGGTGGCTGGTGGCACGCGCTGCCGAGGGTCGACTGGCGCTCTGTCGAGCTCGATCCGCGCGTCGACCACCTGCGGGCGGCGGGAACACCTCGAACCGCGCTGCGGGAATACCGCGGTACGGTAGCGACCAAGACGCAGCCCCGTCTTCGTTCGCGCTGGCCGCCTGCTCGTCCTTGGGCGATGCGTTCTCCTTGTCTTCCGCCGCCACCTTCTCGATAGATGTGACAGCTGCAGTGTCCACCTTCTCGGCTGTCGTTGATTGTGATTGAGATTCTTCCCTGTCTCTGGGCGATTTTGTCACTTCCTTGGGAGATGCTTCCTTGTCCTTGTCCACGCCGTTGACAAGCGACCGGCCCTTGAGCCCGGCTCCGCCTTGACCCTCGTCGACCCTGGCCTCGTCGTCTTCTCGAGGAGCAATCGTGTTGATGGCAGGACCAAGCTCGAAATTGGCAGCGCTGTTCCGGCCCATTACATATGGTGTCCAGGCCAGGGACGAGGGCTTCAACCTCACATGGCCCTTGGCCTCCCATTTGCCCACGTACTGCTTGCAGTATTCCATATCGACCCTGAATCCGTACTGTTTCGTCACGGGATCCCGCACCAGCGCTCGCAGGCCTTCCAGGGCCGAAATGACATCGTCGGGCGTCATCCCCGTGTCGTCTGATATCCGCTTGACACTGAGCCCCTGCTTCTTGTACTCCCCGCTGTCCATGAGCTTGAGGAAGTATTGGCACATAATAAGACGCCAATAGTTGCGGTAAGACACCAGTCCCATGTCCGATAGAGGCTTTTCCGGCGAGCCCGTCTTCTTCTCGACCTTGGTGAGCAGGTACGAAAAGTCAATGAGCAGATTTCCGTAGCCCTTTCGCTGGTGGATCGGCAGCGTCAGGATGCACGACACGTTGTTCTGGCTGCTCGCCCGCTTCTCCTTGGAAAAGTAGCCGACAAAGTGGTAACCGCAATCGTCGTACTCGCAAAGCACGTAAAACAGAAAGGGCTCCACGTCGTAGTAGAGCGTCTTGGACCCCAGGAAGAGCTTGGCAAGAAGGCATAGGTTCTGGCAATACACCGGATTCTTGCGGCCGTCGACCTCGAACATGGATATCGATCCGTGCCGGTAGATTTCGTCGCCGGGTGGGTGCTTCGCCGGGCACTTGAGCTTGTGCCGCCACGCAACGTAGTCCGAGTTCATGTACTTGAGGCAGAACTCGCAAATATAGAGCACTCGGTTCCTGCTGTACTCGGCCGGATAGGGTGCCGCGTACCACGTGTCGATTTCCCAGCCGCCGAATTCGATGCATTCGATGTGGCTCGCTGCGTGCTCGCTCGATTTCTTGGGCTTCCGAATGGGCACTTCGGCCTCGGCCTGCATGGCAAATATGCGAGCCCTCCATTCGTCCTCGGCCTTTTGCTTCGCCTCGTCGAATTTGCGTCGGTCATCGGGCACAGGCAGCGTCTTGGAAGTGTCGGCCTCGGCTTCGGTGAGGATCCCCCCGTAGGGCTTGCCTTTCATGTCTTCCGTCTCCCGGTCAAAGAACGAGTAGAACGGTTGCAAGTAGTTGTCTGATGTGAAGGGGGTGGGAATGATGGACTCGGGGCCCGGAGTAGGCGCAGGGGGGGGAGCGGCATTGTTCTTTGGTGTCGCTGCTGTTCGAGGTTTCGGCTGCCGCTTGTCGCGTTTATCCCGCCTCCTAGTACGCGAGAGTACTTCTTTGAGATTTCCGGGCCGAACTTGAATCTTAATAATCATCGACGTTCGTGTTTGTTTTGCGACTGTGACAGTCCGAGGTGAATCTGCTTTTTGTCGGTGTCGGGAAGAGTGTTTCCGGGAGTCCGGCGTCTTTGTCTGGTCCGTCGCATCTTCATTGGAGAGGCTTGGCTCCTTCGATTTGTTCCGCCGGCGTTTCCTCACGGACGAGCCACTGTCATCGGCTTCGAGCGAAGAGGATTTCCGTTTCCTCAGGGTCCGTGAACCGTCTCGAGACGCCTCTTCAGGGGTGGGAGATGGTGAGCCCCCAATTCCCGACTGGGATGGCTGTTCTTCTTCTTCTCCTTCCTCGTCCGCTTCTTCCTCGTGCTCTGCAACATCTGACTGTTGTGAAGCGAGGGGGGCGCCTTCATCCGCGCTTTGATCCTCCATGACTTGATCCTCTGGCTCCGAGTCGTCGTTGTAGCATTCGGGACATTTCCAACGCTTATGGGCTGTATAAGTCAGCGTCGGATCTAGACCCCTCCCCAATATTTATTACTTACTATTTTGCTCACTCATTGCCGCCGCGTCTCGGGCGCATTGCTGGTGTGCTGGGAAGGTCAGTACAAGCCTGGAAATTGAGTCGGGGGTCGCACCGTTTTCTGAACAGCTCCTGCAGCAAAGGAAAGCCTCAAAGTCTTCGCTGGGATCGTTTTCCTCATCTTGTTTGCAAAACATGCAGGTATTTGAGGCAATAGCCTCCGAGTCCTTGTCCTCTTCATCTGTAGCTCCGGCATCTTCCCACGGCGCCTCCCCCTCTTCCTCTTCCTCTTCCTCTTCCGATTCATCATCAATAGCGCTCGGCGCCGCAGACGCCTCGCTCTCCGATTCGTCCTCGTCTTGGAGTTCGCCTGGCTTAAACTTGACGGCCCCAACAGCTTCATCTTCGTATTCTTCGCCCTCGGCATCTTCGTCTCCTTCCTCCTCGATATCAACTTGCTCTTGGACTTCGTTGCGAAAAGTAGGCGCCGGCTCGGTCATTATGTAGTCATTATCTTCTTCGCCTGAGGCGTCTTCGTAAAGCTCCTCGCCTGAGGCATCGCGATCGCTAAAGTCGACATCTTCACCCTCACCGGCGGCTCCTGATGCGCCGAGACCGGGGTTGATCCGGCCAGGCACCATGTTATAGTCCATCGAAGCTCCGTCCACCATCCTCGCAGTTTCGTGTTGGGTGTCCTCCTCGGAGAGCATGGTGCTGTGTTGAACTGCCACTGTATGTTCGGTTGACAGGGTTACCCGTTCGTCAGGACAACAACGTAGAAGTATAGCAAGCCCAAATATTGCATGTCGATCGGGATTGAGTGTCGGGACGGTTTCGTGGTCGTCACGTTCGGTTCATGACGGGGCTCGTCGATGCGCGGTCGTGGATCGAGGGGGCTGCCTCGGTCGGAGGCACGCAGAACAGCAAAATTCCGCTTGGGCAATTGGAAAATTTAGCACAAAAAGTGCCTCGTAGCAGTCAGAGCGCGAAAATGATTGCGCTGCTTCTCAAGCGACAAAAGCGACGACGTCGAGGTAGGTAACTGTTTGTCAAAGTCACGTCGCGTTTATCCCAAGTTGCCAGTCCTGGCGTCGCGGAGCTGGTTGCCACAGTGCGTGCGATTCCGGCCGTGATGCGTTGCACGTAATTTCCGGCCAGAGGGCCGTGCCAATGTATCTGGCGCTAACTGTCTCGCCATGCAGGGATGCGGTACCACCTGAAAAGCGCAGGAGCATTGTTGGCGCCTCAGGCAGCAAGACAATCGCCAATCACTGCGCCGCCAATGGCTCGGGTCATCGTGAGCTTCATGATCCAGTCCCGGCCGCTCGGAAGACGAATCACCGCGCCGACAAGCACGAATCACCACCCGAACCCAGTCAATTGACTCCTCGATTGAATACAGACACCCTCTCGAAGCCCGAGTCTGCAGCTAGCACCGTCGCCACCATGCCTGTTCCTTTCGAGACCTTGCTTCCCTATGCCATCATGGTCGGCGTACGTGCTCGAAATACCCATTGACCTGGTTGGACAATGGCTCATGAACTTACAGATGTTCGCCGTCTCCGGTACCGGTCTTGCTGTTATCAAGACCATGCAGAACGAGGGAAAACGACCGCGCTACTCGGTTGATCAATGGGATAGAGTATGTTGTGTTCTTGCGTCCTATCTCTCGCTGATGCTAACTCCTCCTCTAGCAAAGTACGATCTAGCTTATATCCGAATTCGATTCTCGACGAAATAGCTGACTGATTATATAGTGATGGATCGTGACCGTCGACTTACCGGATCACTACGCGGACAAACAGACAGACCAGTGGCTCCTCTCGGCTTTGAGCTGAACAACCCTTGGAAGGCAAGTTCTATTGGAGATGAAGAACGAATTGTACGTGACTGACTCTTCCTAGTTGGAGCCGCGTTTTGTCTAAACACCCATCGTCTCGAATCGACGGCAGAGCGAAATGCCGCACGTGGCTACACCCTGGTACACCTGTACATATTGGAATGGAGAAGAAGGATTGGGATAACCAGACTTCAAGAGAACAGGCAAGACGAATAAACAAAATCCACCCTGTCTGCTCCTCTTATGTGAACGATCCAATGACCAAGCCCTGGTACATTTCAGACTCAGGGGTCTCACTCATATTGATATCTCTGCTCTGTTCTTATTGAGTGTCTCCAGCAATGTACAAGCCTGGCATGTTGCTTGACTTGACATATAACCACACTTGATACATTTTCCGAGGGTCTGCATCGGGGTTGACGAAGCCTCCTTCTGAGTCCGCTTGCGAATTGGCAACGCAATTGATTCATCCTCCGGCTTCGGCGTGCCGTTGGATGTGATTTCCGTCTCGAGACCGTTGGGTCTCGCCTGGCTCTTGAGACTTGCCTCCACCTGTGCCAATTCATTACCAGACGTTCGGCCATTGGCAGATCCGCAGCCTCCCATGCCGTCGCCTTCGTCGCAGACGCATGCCGCCTGTCCCTTGTCTGGTGTCAGTCGGGCCATGTCCTCGCCGCTCCTAACAATGTCCAGGATGGCACTTGGTCGGACCTTTTCCAGGTTCTTGATCAGACCTCGCGCCGTTCCTCGAAACGCTTCTGGGCTGTAGATGCACTCCGTGCTAAAGTAGTCCAGCTTCTTGTGGTGGGCGTACAACACAATCTCCTTCTCATATGCGTACTTGAGCGGCTTGCTCCTCTTAACCTCGCTGTTGGAGTTGCCGGTGACGATGCTCGTGCTTCGCGCAAGTCGGGGTAGGTCGCCACGAAGAAGGTTCATCAACACCGTCTCCGCGACATCGTCGGCGTTGTGTCCCGTCACGACATGTTGGATGCCCAGCTTCTTTGCGCCGCGATCCAGAGCCTGCCGTCGAAACACGCCGCAGTAAGTGCAATTGCCCTTTTTGCCGATCGTTTCAACGACCTGGTCCATGGTCCATCCGTACAGTTCGCCGTATCCAACAATTTCCAAGGGCATTTCGTACTGGACGGCATTGCGCTTCACCGTCTCGAGCGAATCGTCTCGATATCCCTTGATCCCTTCATCGACGCTCAACAAGACAAGCTCCAGCTCGTACTTGTGGCGCTCGTTCAGAGTCTTCATGACAGACGCTAACACGGTCGAGTCTTTGCCACCTGATGCCCCGATGGCGACTCTCTCGCCTGGGAAGAAGAGCTTTGAGGACGTGATTGTGTGGTGGACCTCATCCTCAAAGACTCTGATGAAACACTCTCGGCATAGTTTGTGATGATTCTTGGGTCTCTTCACAACGGCTCTGTTCTTTTGACACCGCACGCAGGGTGTCGGCGGCATCTTCAGTGAACCAATAGCGTCTGCTGGGATTCAAATCGCTCCGTCGTCAGGAAGCGAAGTGGTCGTCGACGAAATAGTCCTTTACTTTGCGGAAGCGAAAAAAAGATTGGTAGATGGATAGACGGAGTTATCTGACGTGCTTTTTAGGCGGAATTGAACTTTGTTGGCTAACGCTTGAATCACTGGTTGCAAGCACATCTCACTCTTACTCATGCACTTGCAAGTTTGCCCAAATACTCGGGGCACTGTGCACACTGTGCTAACTCGATACCATCACGTGCGTTCCTACCTAGCACCACAGCAGCAAGCCGCAATTGTTCTGTGGGGCTTAGTGGGGCCTTCGAAGCCCAGGAAGCCCTAATTTTCATTCACCACCAAAAATCATTCCCGCTGTGCCTTTTTCTTAGATTCTTCGTCACTCATCCAACACAGCATCCGGATTTTTGCTCCTCAGCCCACGAGCACTCACCCAGTATCCAAGATGGTAAGTCCACAGCAACAGCCTGGACTCTAATGGCCACAGTTTTGTGAGTCAAATGCGCTCGTCGCAATTGAGCCACAGCGTCGCCTGCGACCTGTTGGTATTCCGCCAGTCGTTCTTTTTGGACGCTGGTGAAGACATGGCTGGAGATGCTCGCGTGCGCAGAAATGCCATCGCTTGCTCTCGTTAGAGTTCAGAGAAGACTTTTATTTGGCTTGAACGCCTTGCTAATGTCTTCTTTCCTCAATGACAGCCTCCCAAGTCCGGCAAGAAGGTCGCCCCTGCCCCTTTCCCTCAGGCGAGGGCTGGCAAGAAGGCTCCCAAGGTAAGCACATACCATTTTCCCAGAGCGTGGCCAGGTTGGCTGACGATCACCAGAACCCTCTCCTTGAGAAGCGACCCCGAAACTTCGGTATCGGCCAGGACATCCAGCCCAAGCGCAATGTCTCGCGCATGGTGAAGTGGCCCGAGTATGTCCGCCTCCAGCGACAGAAGAAGATTCTCCAGACCCGCCTCAAGGTCCCCCCTGCTCTCGCCCAGTTCCAGCACGTCCTCGACCGCAACACCGCCGCCCAGGCTTTCAAGCTCCTCAACAAGTACCGACCTGAGACCAAGGTCGAGAAGAAGGAGCGTCTCCTCCAGGAGGCCACCGCCGTCAAGGAGGGCAAGAAGAAGGAGGATGTCTCCAAGAAGCCCTACGCTGTCAAGTACGGTCTCAACCACGTCGTTGGCCTGATTGAGAACAAGAAGGCTTCCCTCGTCCTCATCCCCAACGACGTCGACCCCATCGAGCTCGTTGTCTTCCTTCCTTCTCTGTGCAAGAAGATGGGTGTCCCCTACGCTATTGTGAAGGGCAAGGCCCGTCTCGGAACGGTCATCCACAAGAAGGTACGTCGTTTTCTCAGATTCTGAATGGCCAAATGACTAATTGCTTCCAGACTGCTGCTGTCCTCGCCATCACTGAGGTCCGCTCCGAGGATAAGACTGAGCTCTCCAAGCTCGTCTCCGCTGTCAAGGATGGCTTCATGGAGACCCACGACAACGCCCGCAAGCAGTGGGGTGGCGGTATCATGGGCGAGAAGGCTCAGAAGCGAATTGAGAAGAAGCAGAAGGCTCTTGAGGCTGCTACCAAGATCTAAGCTGTCTGTCTTATACCCACATGCATTGCGATTCGGGATTCAACGGCGTGAACGGTTCGGGCTGGAAAATGAATGAATTTTTCTCTGGTTACATTTTATCCCACCCCAATGCAGTGACGTGTGGGGTCTGGGCTTGACCCTACCACACAATAGATGATGACTTGGTCTTGATGTAAACTCTCTCTGTGATGCCTATTCTATACACTCGGGTGTTGATATACTCTCACACCGCAGCCTCGTCGTCGGGTTGAGATTGCCTTCCCACCGGCTGATCGTCGATGCGACGTGCCTTCAATGGGTCGACGAGACGTCTTACACAGCCACGTAGCGACGTAAAAAGCAGGCAAACAACCGCGATCAGTCACCTTCGATTGGGCTCGTATCAGCGGGGCCTCATCCAAGGCGGCTACGACTTCTTCTCCCAGCCTTGTTAGTACAATTTCAAGTTACCAAGGTACATATCGATTCATACATTGACAGCTATCACGAAGCACCTCGCAGAAAATCATGGTACGTCCGCGGCTCATGGCTCACGGCAAGTCGGCTTGGGACTGGAATATGCGAGAGAAGGATGCCAGAAGTCGCGCGTTGGCTAGTCTAACTGACGCGGAGGGAACACGTGGGATAACGGACTACGACCCAGCTACTGTCTGTCACCCCCTTTTACAGTTCTCCCGGCGCTCGAACAGGTATAAATCGTCGACTTGTCTCTCATCATCCACGCCAAATGTTGCTTAATGTCTCAGATTGTGTCGTCACTGGGACATATTCCCCGATATTCCATGCTTAACCCATCACCAGCTTGAAGAGATCGTTGTAGACATACCACCCGCCGGCAGCGTCCTGTTGGAGCTGGAAGCACTGGCTGAAGCCGAGAGGGTTCTCGCCATCGTCAACCTGGGAACAAAACATGTCAGCTAGTCGTCGCGGGGATGGGCTGGTTGGGTCATCGTACAAAGAGGTGGCCAGTAACCAGGAGGATGACGCCTCCGCGGCCGTTGGGCTGGGCGTCCTTGGTGGAAACAGAGTGTCGGACCTTCTGGAAGGCAAGGGACTGGACCGGGTTGTTAGTAAACAAACCGCCACCGGTACTGCGGACGAATCACTGACGGTCAACTTCTCGACGATGGGCTGAACACCCTGGCGGGACTCGCTCTCAAAGGTCAACATGGAGTCATCGCGCTTTTTGTACCCGTTAGCTGCTGTCTTTGGTGGTCTCGGCCGAAGCGAAGCGGAGTCGCGGTTTCGGGACGTCACCTACATAGAGGGGAGCGAGCTCGGCGCGGTTCTCGTCGAACTTTTGGTAGTAGAAGTCGATGAACTGGTCTGGCCGCATCCAAGTCAGCTCTCGACGCTACAGGTGTAGGGCGATTTTCGCATGCGTGGGACGTACTGGCAACGTTCAGAAGGTCTGGATGCGCGGTTAGTTTTTGTTACACGGACGCGAGAAGGGGGCGGCGGGGTGCTCACCGGCCATTTTGAAGGTATTCCGGCGAGGAAACTGGGCGGGAAGTGGGTTGGAGAGGAAGAGAGGCGGAAAGGTGTGAGCAGAGCCTAATTATCGAGTCGTCGCAAAGTCTGTCCCAGGGGAAGAAGAAACGGCGGCAGAGGGAGAGATGAGGATGGTGGGGTTGAGGGGGAGAGGAGGGGCACAGTGCAGATTTAGGCACTCACGTCACCTCGGCGGGGTTGAAGCGCTGGGCTGAGCCCAAGCGCACCGTGCCGGAATTCTTTGCTCTGGAGGAGCATGGGCCAAAGCACAGTGTGGCCCGATAGTCGCATAATTGGCGGGCATTGGAGCTTGCTTAGGACGATATTGCACCTATCAGGGACAGGTACCCGCCCATCCCCGTTCAAGACTGGATGAATAAATTTGTTCGAGCGCAGCTCAACTCTCGTCTCTCCTTCTTCCTCAAGCCGAGCCCAACCAACCAGCCAACATGACTGTTCTGGCGTTGGGCCGGGTTTGATCAATCTTGGGCGTCGCTGGGCTCCCATACCCACACGTCAATTGCATCTTCCGCCTCGTTTCATGATTTCGTGTCGATCCATGTCGACGCCCGCTGCTCGCCCCGATTGAAACGCGGTTCCAGTAAGGTACGTTGCCATCCAATATTTGGCTTGCCGCCTCCGTTGCACCAACATGATGATATTGCTTATAAGAACGGCCAACTGAACTACATGTTGATACCAATTTTACCAAGCTCATTATCTGACCCCTTTCCCCTTTGAGCCCTTCATTCAGCCATCCTATCTTCTGCTCGAAGAATCTGCCGCTAACTCGGCACAGTCCATCACCAGTCATTACCTCAAGCCTTCTACTCGACCCTCTTAAACTCGACCTCACCTTCGTACATGTTGCTCAGCCGAGCCCACCACTCAATGACCAGCGCGCTCGGCTTCCCGTTGGGCCCGATCTTGAACTCGGCCTTGTCCCACTCGTTGTAGAAGCCCCTTGTGTTGTACATGCCCTGATGCATGTAGGCGATCCACCAACTCCCCGTGACGTGATGAAACTCGAGCTCGAACTGCCAGGTGCTGTTGAAGCATTTGCTAACCAGTACCTCCTCGCCTTCCTTGTCCGGGTGCGGCGCGACTCGCAGCTCGAGAGTCTTGTATCCTTCGTCGTAGTACGTGCCCGCGAGCTCGTTGATGGGCAGCGGGGACGGCAATGGCTTCTCGGGTCGGTCTGGGAAGAGAATTTCCACTCCCTTGTCGTGCTCCTTTTCCACCTTGTCAATTAGTTGGTGCCATCTACCCGCCATCAGCTTCCATTTCGCCCCCCCGTGTCTTGTTGTCATGGCCGAAACTCACTTGACGCCAGGGTCGAGCTGGTCCCTTTGAGGAATCCTCAGCTTCTCGTTGATCAACCTGTACACCAGCTCCTCGGCGGCGGCATTGGACATGATGGCCGTGTTCCCAAACGCCACGACGCCAAACTCGGCCGCGGGCAGCCAGAAGACCTCGGCGCCGTAGGCGTGCATGCCGCCCGAGTGCGTGTAGAGCACGTGGCCGTTGTACACCTGGCGCTCCCAGCCCAGGCCGTACAGGCTGACGTCGCGGTCGGCCTCGGGCAGCGCCTCGACGAAGCGCGGGGTGCGAATGTCGTCGTGGACCGCCGACGAGAAGGGCGCGGTCCGGTGCAGCAGGCACTTCACCCACTTGGCGTAGTCGACGGCCGTGGACATGATGCCGCCCGCGCCGCCAATCTCGACGACGGGCATCCATTCCATGGCCTCGAAGCGCCGCTCGGCCGCGTTCCAGCTGTAGCCGCGCGCGAAGTGCCCGGGGGCCGCCCGCGCCGCGTCCAGGTCCATGTAGGTCGACGACATGCCCAGCGGCTCCCACACGACGTCGCGCAGCACGTCGGCCAGCGGGCGCCCCGTCAGCGTCTCGACGACGTGCGTGAGCACCACGAACATGAGGTTGCAGTACTGGAACCGGACGCGCGGCTCGGCCGTCATGCCCAGGTTGCGCAGGTTGCGCACCACGTCGCGCACCGTGCCGTAGCGCTTCCGCCGCCCGTCGCGGCCGTCCTCGACGGGCCCGTCCTCGTCGTCGACGTAGCGCTGCAGCGACTTGTCGTGCCGCGGGAACCCGGTGCGGTGGCACACGGCGTCCTCGAGCGTCAGGTGCTCGGCCGCCCAGGGGTCGCGCAGCACGAAGTCGTCGCGGATGATGGACGCTATGGGCGTGGCCCAGCCGCGCGCGAGGAGCTGCGGGTGCTGCTTAGAGTCGATGAGATGCGCCACGGCGGCCGCGAGGAAGGCCTTTGTCGTCGAGGCGCCGTACCAGATGGTTTCGGGCGTCGCGGGCGTGTCCGGGAGAGTTGCGAGGCCGTATCCCTTTTTGTGCGTTTTTTTGCGTGAGAAGTCAAGGAGCTGAAGATGGAGTGTCATGATAACGATACCTTGGTAAAGACATCGTCGCCGTCAATGACGGCAATGGATAGGCCGGGAGTCTTCCACTCGTCCAACTTCTCCTTGACAAACTCGCCAAACTCGTCCGTCAACGGGTTCTCATTGTGTGTAGTAGTGTCGACGTACTCGCCCATCTCGACGAATTGGATTAGGCTTCCAAAGGTGTGAAGTTGATGTCGTGGTTCTATGTAAAGAGTCAGCCAGGTTGCAAGTTGATTCCTGCTCGTTGAGGCATCACGACGTCCTCCCAGATGGCGAGAGAAGCAGCTTATATACTGCTTCTCCCCCCTTGCATCCCACCCCAAGAATCCCCGACCCGAAACCAACGCCCATCCCAAGATCCCAAAGACTGCCCAAATCAATCCCTTCTCTTCATGCGGGGCAACGTAACATGCCAGCAAAAGCATCCATCTCCCTCGTCAAAAGACACTGTTATGACGACACCAGAGATGCCAGGCAACAACAACTGGGAGCCCCCCCCATCTGTCGCATCGCGGCGCAAACCAAACTCGTCCTTCAATCAGGAAGCTCAATCGAACCCGCCGTCTCCAGGCAGGATCTCGCTTGCAAAGGGGACCCCCTCACTTCGGACTTTCGTCAGGTGATGGAGGGGTGATGATCGGGGGCCTTGGAGGGGTAAAAATGGTGAGCGTCGAGGTGCATATGCGAGATATACGACGGTGGTTGTCGCTACTATATTGACTATATACATTACATACGCTACGTAAACCCATGGCGGCCTCGTAAACCACCTACGTAAGGCCGTGACAAAGTCCATCATGTTCCAATGCTTCTGCCTATTCCTGACTATGCCGTCCTCACATTCCTCGCCGACCTCGGAATGCCAGACATCACCACATCACCAAAATCCATCACGGCACATGGGAACCCGCACATAAAAACACAACTTTGATTTGCTTCTCTAGCCTCTAGTCTGCGCTGCCTCACGGCCCAAAAACCCATCTTGAACCCAACCAGCACCCATGGCCGAAAGCCTTCCGGTACAATCAAAGCCATTGTTCTCCCAATTTTTTGTTGTTAAAAACGTTTTGCAAAGCCTCGAATAATCACGTCTGCTGCAGCATGGTTCGAGGCAAAAGTAAAAGAAAAAAGGTCCACGAGTGAACCACGGATGCATCAAATCCCCCTTTCATACCAGTGTGCTTCACACAAAGTTGGCCCGGCGCTGACATCTGAGTCTATACCAAAACATGATGCACAAGTTGAAGTCTGTTGTGACATTATCCATTCCCGACATGGATACATGATACTCGCTCTCTCTCCTGCATCTTGTCCAATCTCAACAAAGTCGTGCTGTTGCCAACTTCGGATCGGGACAGCAGGCCCAGGAGACGTCACCAGGCGGCCATCAGCATCAGTGGAAACACCCTTACAACTCCTCTTCTTCCTCGTGAATATGTGGCCGGGGTGCTTCGGCCGTGGGTCTGCTCGCCGGCGAAGCACTGCCAGATATGACGGCATCCAGAGCGGCGCTGAGGTTTTGCGTGGCGGGAAGGTTTGCGGAATGATCCATGCTTGGCCGTTGCTTCTTCAGCGGGCTTCCGATGAGAGAAGGGTCGGGAACTTCCGCGAGGCCTGCGGCTATGGGAAGGTCGCTTCCTAGGAACTGTGGTGGGTTGGAGATCTGGGTGTTGGGGGCTTCGTTTTGCGATGTCTCGGGGGTCGAGTTGCCGTCGGGGTCTGCCGAGTGTGCTCTCTTCAACTGTTGCAAACTGTCAGATATTGAAGCTCCATACACGGCCGTGATGCAAAAACTCACGTGAATCCGGTTGACACCGTCAGCGAGCTCACCCGGGAACTGGGCATCCTCTGGCGCAATCTTTCCAATCTCCCTGTCATCGGGCTCTTCCATTGTGACCAGACCGTCGCTATCGTCGTCGTCGTCATCGTCGCTGTCCTCGGCAATGTTCCCGTTGCTCTTCTTCCTCGCCTTGCGCCGTCTCATGGCCTCGGAGCCTTGGTCACGGAACGTCGAGAAGCCCACAGTGCCGCCGGCTTTGAGGGGGCCCAGGTTGGAGAAATCAATCTGGCCCGATCGACGTTTGGCCGATCCTGGGGTTGTTTGAGGATTCTTTGACGACTGCAACACGCCAATCTTTTGAAGTTGTCCTAGATGGCCTTTGTTAGCTTGGTCTCGGTGCCACTCGGCTGCGACACTTACGCTCGCCCCGGTAGAAGAAGGTGAAGACGGCATATGGCTTTTCTGGCCCATCAATGCCAGTAACGGTCTGGGTGCTGATCGTCTTGGGATCGAGACTCTTTGGTTTCGCGAAGCTCGTGGTGTGCTCGACGTCGGCGTCGAGACTGTTTCCCTTTGCATTCACGTCGTCGTCGTCGCCGTCGTGGGCATCGAACTGGGGAGAGTATTCGCCCTTCTTGATTTCGCCCGAAGCCAAGACTCGGAACATGGCCACCTTGATCTGGCCCGTGGCCTCGGGGGGCTCGTCGTCGTCATCGTCATCGTCGGTCCAATAATCCGACTCGTCGCCGACGGATTCGAGGGGCGCCTTTTCGTCGTTACCGTAGCGCAAGGTGTCTTTTTTGGTCGGAGTGCCTCCCTCCAACTTCACGGCGGCACCGCTTTCGAGCGCAGCCTTTTGTCGTCGTCGGCGCCTCTCGAACTTTTGACGACGCTTTTCTAGCTTCTCGGCGGCATCGTGGCCTTGTAGATCGAGCCCGTTCAGCCAACGCTCGAGACCGACCTCGCGGAAGAGAAACTCGCGCTCGGCAAGGCCACCGCCTTCAGCGTCGGCGATTTGCACCCAGCGACTGTTGACCCAGGTCTCTTCTCCCGGACGCAGCAGGGTGGCAACCTCTTCCTTGGCGCGGCCGTCGAAGTATATGTAGGCAGCGATGGTCTCGTTCTCCGACTTGGTCATCGGGGTGTAGGGGTTCACGACGCCCGAGTGCTTGTTGCGGTCGGCATGGAGGCCGGGGGGGGAGCTGTTGACGAAGTGCGGTTTCGGATACGGGTTGGCCTCGGAGGGCTTCGGGGTCGAGTAGGGAATGGGTAGGCCCGGGGTCAGGAGGGTGATGGAGATGGCAAACTTGGCGGGTTCGGGCTTGTTGCTCTCGGGGCTCAACTGAGGCTGGGGGACTGGAATGTAGGTGCTGATTCGCGACAGACGAGACTGCTTCTGCATGCCGTGCTCGGGCAGCGGGGCACCATTTGCATGGATGCTGACCGCAATGCCCTTGAAGCAGGGCATCGTGGCGAGAGGGGAATAGACAAAGCAACGAGAGTAGGGGTTCGAGCGGTGGATGGAGGCAGCGGAGCAAACTTGGGCAGGAGGTGGCGGCGGAGGGCTTGGGCGTCTCTCGGGGAGTGCAGGCCCGGACAGACAGTCTCGAGACGGTCGAGGAGGCGGGCTCGTCGTGATGGTCCGGGAGTTGTCGTCGAGGGGAGACGGAGACGGAGACGGGCCTGGAGAGACGAGACAAGGACGGAGCGGTGGTGGAGGGATTGTGGGGGCGCGACGGGCGCGGCTGATTGATTGCCAGCGGCACTCAGTGCGTGGTGGCTAACTAGACTGCTAGTACAAAAGGGCTCCAGCTGTTCTCGTGCTAGCAGCAGCTGGAGGTGGCAGGTGGTAATTTGGGAGGCACTGGAGGACCGCCGAGGCCATTTTCGAGCGCGGCTCGTCCTGGGTCTCCCGTCGCTCGTCTCTCGGGTAACCGTCACGAGAGGGAGGGGGGTCGCACCTTGCCTGGCTAAAAAAGCGTTGGGAGGCTCCGGCTATCTTGTTGTCGTCATCGGTAAGAGTTGCGAATGCTGTGTTGCGACGCGATACGAGAAACCGCGGGAGGGAACAGAGGGAGAGAGAACAAGGGACGAGGAGGGGGGGGGGATAGAGACAAGACGACAAGGATGAGGCAGGAGAAACGAGAGCATGGGCCGAGCTGAGCGGGAAGCTGTTTGCTCAAAGACAAGAGTTGTCCAGGTCCATGTAATCGAACAATGGTGGTGAGTGGAGTCGCAGTTGAAACCTGCCCGGGCCTCTCCCGTCGCTCTGTGTCAATTAACCATTCAGCGCCTGTCTGCACCAATCGCGGCCGGAGAATCCCCCCTGCGACCGCCGGGACTTTGCATCCCGTCATCATCTCAAGTGCCCTCGAATCGGCTGCAGTCCAACTCTCCCTTCAAAAGGGGTTTGTTATTCATTCCAAAGACGGCTGGCATGCCCATGCTAGTATTACAATAACATCCCGTCAGACTTTCGTGCGAACAAACAGCCATCATCGACTCTACGGCTTGGGGAGCCTCGAATATAGAGCTCGTGTCCCGACAGAACTAGCACATGCCTAAATCCATCAAGACCTATCCGTACTTCATCATCATTACGCATGCTCAAACCACAACTCTACTCCCTGGCCATGCCAGATTTGCGTCGACGAATCCTCCCGCTTCCCTCCTCGTCATAACTCGTACCAATCCCAGAATCCTTCTTCTGCCCGTATTCGTCTACATCGTCTTCCTCGCCTTCGTCTTCATCGTCGGCTTCGGCTCCTTCCCTGGGTAGTTCGGACAACAGCGGTTCCTCCGAGCCCTCGTGCTTCACCTTGGGCTCGTACTTGAGCGGTGGCTGCCTTCCGTACGTGGGAAATGTGTCGGGGTGATCCTCGCTCTCCTCTCCGTCCCCGGTTCCCTCATCATCTTCTTCCTTGACGGCCCGGCCCCAGGCGCCCTCCAACCTCGGCACCTTCACATTGACTGTTGGGGTTTCTATCACACTAGTATAGAGCCCCCACGCAAGTCCCATGAAGACGATCTCGCAAACCCAAAACAAAAAGGTAAAGGCAAGGTACGTCGAGATCCTATAATGAACCATGAGCCAACGAAGCCCCCTGAGTTGCGCCGTCATTCGCAGAGCCGCATGGTACACCTGTATTGCTTGTCCGGCCTCGACCTCGACATAGGCAGAGCTAGGGATCTTGGAGCCTTTCGGGAACCACACCCGCTCCGCCAGCGGTATAACCAGCTCGGTCGTGCTCGAGCCTGGAGCGAAAATGTGGTAGAGTAGAAACAGAACGCGCGACGCATACGAAACGAAGGGATCGACATAGGGTAGTAGAGCCGCCCTACGAGAACTGTAAAGCACCTTTGTCTCTCCGAATCCCCCGTGCTCGACGGCATGCAACTGTGCGCTCGAGTCGAGATTGCCGTCGGCGGCGGCGTCGAGAAGATGCAGGCTGACCATGAAGTTCCCCCGGTCGATGTTCGGTAGGGATCGGGGCATGGACAGGGTCAGCGATATGTCGTATTCCTGCTGCAGCTTCATCGGTGGCGTGGAGATTGACGCGATGCCGTACGGATGGAGGCCGAATCTGGGACAATCTGTTAGCGGGCTGGACCTTGCGAAGCCCTTGAATGGCGGCTCGCAACGTACCCATACTGCAAATACACGGGCGTCGTGACAAGCTGATGAGGGAGGAAGTTTTGGAAGAACAAGGCGGAGGCGATGGCTGCCAGGCCGAGGAGGGTGCCGGCGCCAGACAAGAGCAGGACGGTATTAACGACAGCTCGTTGCACAGGCTTGGACGTGACCAGCCGCGCAGTCTCCTGCAGTGTTTCCTGTGCAGTCCAGCGTGTTAGAGCGAGGGGACCAGTCCGCAGAACAATTGAGCCTCACCATTGTGCGCACGCCGGTTGACGCGCGTGGTGTTGTTGCACCGAGTGCCTAAGGAAGGGAGGGAATTGGTGGAATGATGGCAGGAAGAAGTTGGGCAGTGGCATGTGAGAGCAGATGACAATCGTCGTCGTGGGAGCTCCCCACGTCATAGCTCCCTTAACAAATTCTACATATGGGGCACTAAACATTCCTCACACGATAGCAGGGTCATACAATTCGCTGACAAAAGGAAATAATATAGTATAATGGTCCCCTAATTCTCCCCAAAAGAAAGGCATTGAATGAGACATTCTTGCTCGACAACAAGGTACGCCAAGAGTGAAAATAACCGAAGAGAAGAGAACGTAGAAGTCGTAATGTGTACACAAAGCGTGCACCAACAAGGCGAAGAGGTATCCCAAGCTCCGTACCGATAACAATAGCATTTCCCAAAAGTCACGTCGTCAAGGCAGATCCGTCAGGCGCTCAAGCAGGCACGTCGCTAGCTCGCGTCGCTCAGCATGCTTGGAGATAGTTGCTTGGGACCAGCCCGGTGCGTCCGTTTCCGTCGTGGACTTCGGCTTCCCACCATCCGTCGTCCTGGTGCCGGAGGACCATCAGGTAGTCGCCCTTGTTGAAGCCCAATTCCTCGGGGATGGCCGCTTGATACATGTACAAGGCTCGTGCTGTGGCATTCGCGTCAGTAAACCGTCAAAGGATGATGCAACTGTTCAGACTCACCATAGTGAAGAATTGGTCTTCCGTCAGGAGTGTAAAGTCGAGACGGGTCCGCGACACTCTTGCTTCGTTGCCGCGAGCCGGTGCCGTTCGTGGCCCGCGAGCTCGGGCGGCTTCCACGGCTTCTCTGGGATTCGTATGGGTCGTCCGCCAGTTGCATAGCCATGGTGCTGCCGCCATAGCTGCTCTGGGGTCGCTGGTAGTCCCTGTATGCCGCCGGAGATGGTGCGCGGCTGTGGTCTTGAGGAGGTGGTTGTTGGTAGTATTGATCCGAAGTACGCTTGTGGGCAGAGCTCATCTGAGATGCAGGGCGCTGGTAGGGATCCATGCTCCCTCGCTTCTGGGGGGAGCTCATCTGAGATGGACTGCGCTGGTAGGGGTTCGGCGAGGCCGACCGGTGGCTCATTCTGGACGATTCGTTCATGGGGGGCTGAGGAGATGCAGCTCGAATCGGTGCTGGGGACGTGGCCCGAGGGAGATCGCCGCCTCTGGTTCCAGGTCGCGAGACGGGCGAAGTCCCATAGACTCCAGACCCTCCGCGCGACATGTCAGAACCCCGTGTGCCGGGTCGAGTAATGGGAGAGGCCACATCGCTGGACCGGGTGCCTGCTCGAGACATGGGAGGCGCGGTGAATGCAGCCGTCTCCGCCCGGTTGATCTCGGTAGCTCGAGTGCCGGATCGCGACACGGGAGGGGGGTTGTAGCCTCCAGACTCACGGTCGCGGCCCATCTCTGTACCTCGAGTTGCGGGACGCGAGGGAGAAGAGCCATACAAGCTGGCTCCGCCGCCTCTTCCATTCTCTCCAAACACGCTGCGAGTCTGGTTGGTCACCTTCTTAGTGGCTTCCTTCATGGCCTTGGACGTGACTGCTGGAGGCGGCACGCCGAGCCTGGACACCTGGGTCTGAGGAGCATACGACGGGGGAGGTGTTCCCCTCTTGACTCGAGCTCGTTCCTGATTGCCAGGGACCGGCACCGATCGAGAGAGACTGGAAGCTTCCGATCCAGGAGCAGGAGTGGGAATGCCATAATGATGATCCGCCGACATTCTGACAGACGATTGTTTGCCCAGCGTCACACCCTTAAGTTCCGCAAGGGCTAGAGCAATCGGGTCAGTCTCCTCGGGCTCCTTCGCAGGCACAGCTCCGGGACGTTTCTTCTCATCTGGGTTCGATACGGGGAACACGTTCTGGCCAACTCCCAGAGCCAAGCTCGCATCGGCCTCAATGGGTTCAGGGCTCTGAGTACGCTCTTGAGTGATGCTCTGGGGCTCTGGTTTGTTGTACAACTGCGGTCTGCGGGTTGGGCTTTCTGCGTTTCTAGCGCTTGCGGCGTGCCACGTGTTTCTGCTCTGAGCTGAAGACTGGATCTCCTTTTGGCTCTTTCGCCGGAAGGGACTGTGGTTCTTCAAGAAACCGCTCTTCTTCTTGGCAACCAGCTTCGTCGGGCTAGGGGAAGCCGAAACTGGAGCTGGAGCAGTCAGAGGTGCAGGAGCAGTAATGGGGGCTGGCGCCGTGATTGGAGCAGGGGCAAGCGCCGGAACAGGGTCAGGTTCTTGCTTGACTGGTGATGTCTTCCCACTAGGAGGTTCCATACTAGAGAACGAAGTTGGGTTAGAGTAGTCACTGTGAGAGTCCCTACTCGAAGGTCGTCCGGAAGTGAGCTGGGAGCTTCTATCAGAGGGAGGGCCGATAGGTCCGGGGCGGCATAGCATCGTCATGCCATCCATGGGATAGGGATCATGTGGCACGGCAGCAACGGGCCCATGTTGGTTAACGTCGTATCCTCCCCTTACAGAACCGCCCGGGGCCCGATGGTACTGGTCGTCGGTGGATCTCCTCATCTCCAGGGACTGTCGAGCTGGCTGCGCTCTGGGCTGGGTCAGCTGATGGTGGACTGGGTAATAACGTTGCTGCTGCTGCGGCGGTGGCTGCTGCTGAAGTTGCTGCTGCTGGAGGTGTTGTTGCTGAAGCTGTTGTTGCTGAAGTTGCTGCTGCTGGAGTTGCTGCTGCTTGTGCGCTTGTGCGACAAGTTGTTGAGGGGGGTGCTGAAGGGACATCTGGGTGTGAACGGGTTGTTGGAAGTCCTCGATCTGAGCCGGCTGAGCAGCCTGAGCAGGTTGAACTGGCTTTCGAGGCGCGACAGGCTCGCGTCTAGCGGGTACGACGTCTCTGTGTGCCAGGTTCTTGGCAAGGGCCGAGTCAGGATCATGGTGCGACTCAAAGGTTGACGGCTGCGGAGATGATGATCTAAATGCTGGATTGATGTTGCGAGGAAATTGGGCAACAGAGTAATTGTCATCCTCCGAGGCCTCGGATTGGCTGTCGTTGATGTCGCCACGGCAAAAGTTGATGTACTTTGGTGCATCGGGAATCTCCTGGCCGGTGCCTCGGTCGCTGATGAAGGTGATGATGTCTTTCTCGACGTCCATCTTCTCCAAAGATAGTCGGATCTTCTCGCACGAGGCATCGTCGCTAACGCAAACTGTGGATGCAATGTTTGCGAATGTCCAGAGGCTGCTCTTCGTGAAGTCAAGGCGCTCCTCTTCCAAGTCTTGGAACTTGTCGGCGGCGGCCTTCCATTCTCGGTTCCATCGCGCCGTGGTCTCTTCTAGGGCCTTGACGGCATTCTCGTATTCGGTGTTGGAGGTCGCGAGGCTGATTTGTGTCTTCTCCAACTTGGCCTTATTTCGTCGCTCTTCTTGGCCCATGACCATGTGGCCTTGGGCGAGGTAGCCCTTGATCTTCAGGCACTCTTGTTCGTACTTGTCTCGGGTCTACATTTTGATTAGCGACTATCATCAAGTTGGGGCGCACAGATGGACAGACCTTGTTGACGTGTTGGGTTTGCTGCATCTTCACCTTGAGAAGCTTCTCCACTGTGTTCTGCACGATCTTGCGACGCTCTTTCATGCCACCTGCAAAGGCAGCCAACGGCTCTTCCAACTCCGACTTCATTTGAGCTGCAATGTTTCCATGTTGTTTGGCCATCTGCTCAACCTCTCCACGGACCGTGTCCACAGACACCTTCAAGGTCCCAAGTTCTTGGGAGCCTAGGGACTTCTTGCACAGGTTCATAAGCTTCCTAGCATATTCTTCCTCGATCGACGCCCGAGCTGCGAGAGTAGCACATGTTAGCGATAGAGTATGGGAGAGGTGTCGAAGTAAGCGTACCGCCGTAGAATATTCTCAATTCGTCGCATGTCTGCTTGGCGCCCGTCATGCGGCAGATCAGTGGTTGAACCCCGGCATCGTCCTTCCCCCAAAAGTTGTTTGCGACTGTGAACAGGCAGTCAATAAGTGTTCGCCCAGAGGAGCATCATGTATACACCCACAAGACAGCGCAACGGCTGGAGTATCTGCCGTTGACGCAGGCATGGTGCCTGAAAGTAGTAAAGCACGCTGAGAGAGTATATGATAAGAGGGTAAAGATGATATTGTAGGAGGGTAGAAATGGAACCAGCCCAAGTCGCGCGCTTGCTTTGGCGTCGGGTGAAGGAGACCAAAAGTTGTGTGCACCTTCGAAGCAGTGTAAAGGGTGGCGGCACACGTCGATATTGCCTTTCAATGACCATGTCATTGTTTGGGGTGGCGCGGGCCCAGTTGGCTGGGCAACGCCCGTGTCGTCTCCAGAGTGAGGGCACGTGATCCCGGGCTGCAAAAGGCACGACCCCGACTTTCGCGGATCGGAATTAACCTTGCTCCGATTAGACGCATTTTCATGCCTTGATATTATCCCCGACCCAACTTGCACAATCCAACGGTCCACGCCTGTCGAGACATCGGTATTCGCTCTGCTCCCGCGCCCTCCTGCCCTCTCGCCCAAACCATACTTGTCGATCAAGCCGGACCGCCGTTTCGCTCCCCCCAAGCTTAATAATACGCTGCGTCCCGGTACCCAGCTCCGACGACGACGACAACACGGACACTTGTCACCCGCTCCCCTCCTCAACTCCACTTGAAACGCGAAACCAGCCTCGCTTTGTTCGTGCCCAAGTTCATCAACCACAACGTCGTTCCCTCTCGAGATTTCCTCCTCGGTCCGGCGCGTCCCTTCTCCCGAAAGCTTCCTCATGTAGGAACCTGTCCACCAAACATCCCAACACAGACCATCCCGCCCGGCTCAAGATTGAGCAACTCGGCCCGCCGCAGCTCAAAGGGCAGGCTCGCTTCCATCAACCATCCTCCTCCCCTCACAAACCTCCATGGTCCCACCACCTCGAGCGGGATCATTTTCGCCCAATCCTGCGCAGACTCTTCAGACGGGATCAAGCCATTCACCCCACCCATCGCAGGCCGCCATCCTCAGTGCTGGCGCAAGCCCAAGCGCCAGCAGTCCGACGGGCACCAACTCTCTGACCAAGATCGTCGTGGCCCAGGTCTATCTCCTTCTCAGCACCATCAAGGAGGACAAGGACCGTGCCAAGTGGGAGCTGCAGGTTGATCAATTGACAAAGGTGAGCCGAGCCCTCTTCTCCAACCCCCCTCTTTCCTGTCTTTACTGACCATGGCTCAACTCTAGCTCATCGATGAACACGGAATGGAGGTCTTTTCTAAATACTTCACCAGGTTGGTCGCCGGAAATGCGCCGCAGATATTCCCTGGCCTCAACCGGCCAGTCGCGAATCCGGGGAACTACCACATCCTATTGCAAGAGATGCGGAAGATCGCGCACCATCCCGAACAAGCCACCAAGATCGCCGAGTCGATAGAAAGTGGGACCGAGGACATATTCCGTGATTTTGATCTCTCAACCTTCATGGAGCATTTCAAGCTAGATGCTCTCGAGAAAACATTGCTTGCACTGGCTTTCAAAGTTGGTTCTCGTGGAGATCTGAAAACCAAAGGTACGAAACGTCGCGGCTATTCTGTTGATCAAACTAACGCCGCCTCTAAGCGGACGCGATTCTGTCCACCAACTTCCAAACCTTCATCGATATCATTTCGCGCCCCGATCTCGAGACACACTCCGATCTAAGCCCCGCTTTCGTCGCACTTATCGTGGATCGATTCATTCAATATCATCCTCCGAGCTTCAATGCTTCCGCCAGACGCGAGCTTCAGAACTACGTGACGAAGCGATATTTAAGCATCGACATAGCTCCTCCTTCTGAAGTCCTGGCTGCCCTCGACCTCGGGAGGGTCGTTGTAGAGAAGAACTCCAACATCCTGACCAGGTATATCCAGAAGACTGGTGTCGACTTTACCCGTGACGAGGATACTTGTGTCTCGTATCTTCAGAACCGACCTTCCAACATACAGCTTACTCCAGAACAAGTGTCCTCCGCCTTGACCTATACCTCCATCAGTCAGACCCCATCACACAATCCGCTTGTGTTGGTCGCCGCGCTCCGGAAAGTCGTCCCAAAGACGTTTGATTGGACCGAAGTCATTGCACTCTTCGACCAGCCGTCAGCGCGCATCTCTTCCCTGCAATTCCTAAGCCTCTATAATTCTCTCCTGCCGGTGGCCCAGGACCCTTCCTCACGCGTGGACATTCAACGTCTTTGGGGAGGTTCTTGGAACGAACCCGAAGCTCAACTGTCGTACGTCAGCGCGTACGCTTCCCTGACACATGAGCAGCTGGATGCGACAACCATTCCGGGCCTGGTCCGAAGCATTTCACTGGAAGATTATGCCAACTCCGCTCCGAACGTCATGGAGCGAGCTCGAATGGCAGTCAAGCACCCGTTGGTGTCCGTCGCTGCTCTCTCCTCAATCTTCAACGTTGCGCTCAGTTCGGTACATGCGTCACAGAGCGTTGAGGCGAAAAGGCTTTTCCAGGAGGTCGTCGTGCCGAACCTCGACATCTTTCTCGTGTCTGCTTTTGAAGTTCCTCGGCAGTCGTGGGCTACAATGGCTGTCGATACGCTCAACTCCCTCTTTGAGAACTTCCTGTACAAGCGCTCGCCGGAATATGACTTTGTTCTGGATAGCCTTTGGCGGAAGGACAAGGAATGGGTAACTCAGAGGCTAATCGATGCTCATGCGATCAAACCCGCCGACCTTCCCCTTATCTTCGAGCACGCAGTCAAACACAATTGGTTAGATGGGCTTGTCTATCTACCAAATGGGTTTGGCATCGACCTTGCTGCCTTAGCCCATGCCCAGGGGTATCTGGATCTCTCGAAGTGGGCTCGCTTCAACGCCGATCGAAGTGCCGAAATTTCTCGTACTCTCGTTCAGTTTCTGATGATCAAGACGGACCCGGAGATTCCCAGCACGACTCTTCAGGTCCGCACAGTATCAGCGTTACTGACGATACTGGATGACTTCCTGCCCAAGTCTCCCCTACAGGACCTGATCCTGGTCCAGCGACACTGCATCACTGCGTATCCTCGCTTGATCAACTATGGAGAAGGCTACGACGACATCATCGACGCGAATGGCAAGGACAGCAACACCCTTCCCCCGGCGGCCAACAGCAAAATGGAGGAACATTATAAGAAAATGTACAGTGACGAGATTCAGGTGCGCAACATCGTCGAAGTCCTCGATCAGTATAAGCATTCGAGGGACCCCCTGGACCAGGATGTTTTTGCCTGCATGATCCACGGACTCTTCGACGAGTACAGCCACTACGTCGATTATCCTCTTGAAGCTCTAGCGACCACGGCAGTCCTGTTTGGAGGCATAATTTCCCACAAGCTCATCTCAGACTTGCCGTTGAAGGTCGGGTTGGGAATGATTCTGGAGGCTGTTCGGGACCACACACCCGATGATCCGATGTATAAATTCGGCCTGCAGGCTCTAATGCAGCTGCTGGTGAGGTTCCGGGAATGGCCAGGCTTCTGTAAGCAGCTCCTGCAGATTCCGGGTCTTCAAGGCACGGAGGCATTTAAGAAAGCAGAGGACGTTGTTCATGAAGACGAGCTTGCTCTCTCCCGAAATGGGACAGGGACACCTCGAGGCCTCGGGTATCCCGTTGACACGTTGACCAACGGGAATTCCGAAGAGCAATCGAACACCGATCGTCAGCCAGCCGCCTTCAGCTCTGTCAACGTGGACCAGCGTCCCCAAACATCCGACTTCGAAGATCCCGACGAGGGTGCCCAGGACAAAGTCCAGTTCGTGTTGAACAACATCACCGAGGGAACATTGCAGTCCATGGTCAAGGAGCTTCACGAAACTATGGAGCGCAGGCACCAGCAGTGGTTCGCCAGTCATCTGGTCGAGGAACGCGCCAAGATGCAGCCAAACTACCACAACGTGTACCTCGACTTGGTGAAGCTGCTCGAAGACCAGTCTTTGTGGGGTGAGGTTCTTCGGGAGACGTACATCTCCGTGGCGAGGATGCTCAATTCCGAGGCCACGATGCAAAACTCGACCGAAAGGACGCACCTGAAGAACCTCGGTGGCTGGTTGGGGCTTTTGACGCTCGCCCGGAACCGTCCAATTAAGCAGAAGAACATTGCGTTTAAGCAACTGCTGATGGAGGCCCATGATACCAAAAGGTTGATTGTGGTCATCCCATTCGTCTGTAAAGTCCTGATTCAGGGCGCCACTTCTGCGGTGTTCCGACCTCCCAATCCCTGGCTCATGGATATCATTCATCTGCTCATCGAGTTGTACCACCACGCGGAACTGAAGCTGAACCTGAAATTTGAGATTGAGGTTCTCTGCAAGGGGCTCAACCTGGATCACAAGAGCATCGAGCCTTCGGGCGAGATCCTGAACCGTCCAGTCATTGAAGAGCCTGCTGCTGGGGTGCTCGCTCAGGAACCGATGGATGCCTTTGAGAATCTCTCCCTGAACGGCATGGGCTCTGCCGTTGGGGCAGGATTGACTCCCCAAACGATCGCGCCAACCATTCCTGATCTCGATCCCTTGATCACGATCCCTCCGACTAATGAGATGGTTGTTAGCACGACCCGGCTTCACGAGATTGTCCGCACCGCGCTCACCAGGGCTTTACAAGACATCATCCAACCCGTTGTCGATCGATCCGTCACCATTGCCGCCATCTCAACTCAGCAGATGGTTCACAAGGACTTTGCCACGGAAAACGAGGAGAGCCGGATTCGCACATCCGCAGTCAACATGGTCAAGGCCACCGCTGGAAGCCTTGCCCTTGTTACCTCGAAGGAACCCCTCCGGGCCAACTTTACCAACTACATGCGAAACCTCTCCAACGATCTTCCTCAAGGTCTACCAGAGGGCACCATCATCATGTGTGTCAACTCCAACCTGGACCTGGCATGCAACATCATCGAGAAGCAGGCCGAGGAAAGGGCAGTTCCGGAGATTGAGGAGATGATTGAACCAGAGCTCGAGATTCGCCGTCGCCATAGGTTGCAGAGGGCCAACGACCCGTACTTTGACCCTAACCTAAGCCGGTGGGCCATGGCCATTCCGAACCCTTACAAGCTCTCTCCTACCGCTGGCGGTCTGAATCCCGAGCAGATGGCCATCTATGAAGACTTTGCGAGACAGCCTCGCACCACCCTTCCCGCTACCTCACACGGCCCTTCCACGTCCGACGCCACGAGATCCATGGCCAACGAGGTACTGCAGGAGCCGTTTAACCTGCCGAACATACCGACGCCCGCCGAGACGCCGTCCATTCAGCAGCAGCAACAACACATCAGTGCCCAGATGCAGCCTTACGCACCTGTTCACGCAACTCCCGCCAACAATGGCCCCAACGGCCGGGCTCCGGCTTTCCAGATGGATGTCCGAGGCCTGGCAGAGCGCGTCAACAAGTTCCTTCATGAACTACTTCGAGCTGCTGGCGAGGCTCGGGAGGAACATTTCATCGGCCTTCCTCGTCCTCATCCTGTTCTTGATGCTGTCGACGCCCTCGTTCAGCTGATTATTAAGACGTCGCAGAACTCCGAGGAGTTCGCCATATACGCAGCCGAGCAGATCACTACTCTCATCTTTCAGCAAGTCGAGGACAACCTAACCCTGGAGAGCTTGGTTCACGTTTTGGAGACGCTGAGGAAGATTGGCGGTCCAGCTCTCAACAACCGTGTCCGTACCCTGTTCAGCCAGCAAGCCGGTCCGACTTTCTTGAGTCTACCTTTGCTCGCCGCATTGATCAGAACAGACCTTCTGGATTGGAGGAACATTGATCTTGCCATGAGCAAGGCGCTTCTCGCTCGCAAAGAAGGCTCCCTTGACTTCTTGGAGCACCTCCTCGATCTCACGCTCCTCAACAACCGCCCGATTGCCATGTACGCCGACTTTGTCCGTACTCTGGAAGCTGCTTGGGCTTGGATTTGCGAAGACTCCGATTCGCCTGCTGGTCAGAGAGTCAAAGCCAAGCTAGCCAGCTCAGCTCTACCTCGCCCATCACAAACCAGCGAAGGGGTTACCTACCAACAAGACCAGGTCGAATATGTCTTCGAGGAATGGGTCCACATCTTCAACAATCACAATGCCTCTGAGAGGGCGCCGGCCGCATTCGTTCAGCAGCTGCAGACCAAGCAAATTGTTCGTGACCGGGAAGACTTCTTCGTTTTTGTTCGTGTCGGTCTCGATCTCGCTGTTGATCGCTTTGAACACACGCTTCACACAGGTGCTGTTGGCGATGCCTACGTCATGGTTGATGCTCTGGCCAAGCTCATTGCTGTCTTCTTCACAATGCAACCAGACGCGCCAGGCTCGCGTGCCGTTTTTGTGGACTCTACCATGTCGTTGATTACGCTCGTTCTCAACCATCACCACGTGAAGCGTGGTGAGCATTTGAACCAGAGGGTATTCTTCCGATTGATATCCATGCTTCTGCATGAGATCAGTGCTCTGTCTGAGGATCTTCCTGGAGAGGATCGCCGCGATATCATGCTCAAGTTCGCCTCGAGATTCGCCAGCATTGGTCCCGTCCATGTTCCGGGCTTCATCTACGGCTGGCTCTCGCTCATTCAGCATCGGGCATTCCTGCCAGTCATACTTCAGTTGCCCGACGGGGCTGGGTGGAAGGTTTATACGGATCTCGTCTGTCAACTCCTCGATACTCTCAGTGAGCAGCTCAAGGTCTTTGAGGTGTCCAACGTCGCCAAGGAGATCTACCGTGCCTCTCTCAAGCTTCTCGTCATTCTTCAACACGACTTCCCCCACTTCCTCGCTGCCAACCATGTCAGGATCTATGCCAGCATCCCGCCGCACTGCACCCAGTTGCTCAACACTGTCCTGTCAGCCAATCCCCAGCAGACCCCAGACGCCGTGGTCGAGGTCGAACCGACAGACGAGGCCCGAGTGAGCCCCAGGCTGGCCATTGAAGCGACTGCAATTCTTCGAGAAACCGGGCTCCTCAGTGTCCTCGACCAGGCGCTCCGGTCCGGTCCCTCTGAGGAAATCATTGCTACCATCACACATGCCATCACACACAACCCTCCCAAGGAGACGACATTCGGGCAAGTGCTTGTCATGGCCAACGTGCGGCTCATTGGAGCCATCGTCATCTACATTGGGCAGCATGCTGCGGATCAGGCTGCTCGTGCAAATTCGATTGTCGCAGTGTCTGGCGATGAGAATACGATTTCGACGCTGTCTCTGCTCATTCATGAGCTCCAGCCCGAGGCCAGGTACTACCTTTTGGCTGGTATGATCAACCAGTTGAGGTTCCCCAGCCCTCACACCGATTTCTTCTCTCAGGGCCTGCTCTACATTTTTGGCAAGGACCTCGACGACCCGGAGGAGTCAGAGATTCGACAAGAGATCACGAGGATTCTACTCGAACGCCTCATCGCGTACTGGCCACAGCCATGGGGCCTGATGACGCTCATCTTGGAGCTGGTCAAGAATGACAAGTACATGTTCTTCGAGCTCCCTTTTATCAAGTCCACTCCAGAGGTAAGCACCAGCCCTTCTATTTGCCACGCACGTCACGTCATGTGTACTAACTGTCTCAGGTGTCCGATCGATTTATGCAGTTGACGCAACGAAGCTCAATGACATGATTTATTCTGGTACGCGGAGGCGCAACGAATTTTCGGGGATACAAGAAGGGATATATATGAAAGCTATGCCATGGCGACGAGTTCTGAAATCAGTGCAGTACATCGTCGAAAGATGCAGGGAGGGCGTTTGGCAAAAAGGAGGAGGCTCTCTCGGAATTATAGACGTGGTGTCGACGGGCTCCCGGCTCCTCATCTGGGGGGATGGGTTGCCGGTACCGGGAGATACACTGTAATACTGTATTAATGTACGATTAACTTACTGGGTGTTGAGAGCACAAAAATATTAGGCGCTTGGTTGGTCAAAAAAAGAGGCTTACAATATCACGGTTTTGGGAACGCGGTGCGATACTGGTTTTGCTCCCAGCGGGAAGGCCCGTCAAGAGAGACGGAGTTGTGCATCAGTTCTAAACGGTGATGTGACCGCGCATGACTTGAGTGGCAGTGCCCGACAGCTTGACGGTGTCAATGTTGGAGTCGCGGAGGGCGACTTCGACTACGATGTTGCTTTCCCTGCCCATCTCGACGCCTTGGTCGATCTCGAAGCGGAAGATTTGGTTCCCGAGGTCGGGCTGTTGGAGGGTGAGGTGGCAAGACAAGGCGCATGCGGCGCTACCGGTGGCAGGGTCTTCGAAGGCCTCCATCATGCGGGAGCGGATGGAGAAGACCGTCTTGGAGGATTCGGTCTTTTGGTGGATGAAGACGTAATAGTACTTGCATAGGAACCCCGTCTGCCATCCGTCATCGAGGAGCTGATGGGCGCGGAGCTGCGTGATGCTCGGGCTGACCTGGGCGAGGTGGTCGAGATCGGGGAGATTGACCAGGGCGAAGGTCATGCCGTTGACGATGCTGAAGAGCGGGGCGTCGAGCTCGCGACGTCGGACGGCGGCGTCGGCGTGCAGCTGGCCGGGGGCGGGGGCAGGCAGGTCGGCGAGCGTCTTCGCGTGGCGGCGGACGCTGTGCGGGATGGCGGCCTGGACGTGGCCGGGGGACGTCTCGACGAGGTCGATGCGGCCGGCCCTTGACACGAGGGCGTCGACGCCCAGCGGGCGGAGGAGCACGGCGGTGCCAATGGTGGGGTGGCCGGCGAAGGGGATCTCGGCGTCGGTGACGAAGATGTCAATGACGCGCTGGCGGTCGGCTTCGGCGTCGGGCACGTCGTGGACGAAGACGGTCTCGGAAAGGTTGAACTCGCGCGCGACGGCCTGCTTCTGCGCCTGGGAGAGCGGGGGGCCGGCCGCGGGGATGGTGACGACGGCGAGCGGGTTGCCGCGGTAGCGAGTCGTGGTGAAGACGTCGAGGGTGACGAAGGGGAGCTCCATTTGGGCAGGGATGAGTTGAAGGAGAGAGTCGCTCGCGGATCGACAGGTCGGAGAGACGGGAGGGGGCAGTGCCAATGCGAAGCCGGCGTCAAACTTTACTGCTTACTCGGGGGCAGCAGAAAAAACGAGGCGATGATGTGAGGAGGGGTAGGATTGAGAGTTGTGGTTATGTTGGTTGGTGTGTGCGGGGGGGCTCGTAAACCCGAGTCAGGAGAAAGTTGGGGCTAACTCTGGAGGTCTAGGGTAGCACCGGCCGGCTTGAAGGATGCCGAATGTATGAGCCTGAGGGTACGGTAGACTACCGAGCGACGTGGTGAATGCGACGAGACAGGGGCGCATTATTCCTGACCCTCGGGGACGAGACACCACCAGGCAGGAGATATGAGACATGAACCACTCGAGACGGAGCAAGAAGCTGCTGCAAGGTAAAGGAACATTACAATCAAGCCTCCTCCTGCAGCTCCCGGGAATGCCGCAGTGGGGCTACGAATGAGAGCTCACATGAACCACGAATGGAAAGCATTCGCTACGGGTCAAACGTGTGAGAGACGAGGACGCTGATCAAGGTGGTCGGTCGGTCATGTAAGTCACAGTCGAGATGCAAGTTTCCGCCCATGACCCGCGCGTGCGACGCAGGCTGCAAATCAAGATTTGGGGAGGGCAGCCATGAAAACATCAGGAGATGTTGGCCCGGTTTCGGTGCATGTCGCTTCCCAGGTGTGGGTGGAGCAAGGCAAACGAAAAAAGCAGCGGCGGCGCAAGGCAAAGGGGGCAGTCAGTTTTGGAAGACGGACCAGAAGGGGGAGGGAGACGGGCTAGAGCTGCATGGAAGCCCACCTCGTGGCCTTCAGCTGGAGGAGCGGAAATAAGAAGAAGCAGAAAAAGAAAAGAAGGCTTCGCCATGTTCCGTGTAGGGTAGGGCGGGCAGATTGGCCATCTGGCCATCACCCCATGGTGATGTCGGTCGGAGAAAAGGACGCATCGGAGGTGACGGTTTTGTAGATGGCGTTGCGGTCAAATGCCAGGATTCGCGGGCAGGGCGTCTAAGAAAGTGCCGCAATGTGTAAGTGTGTGTAAGAAGAGTGGTCACTGCGGCCTCAGAGGGGGAAGGGTTTGTTGGTTGACTGCATTCCAAACACTGGAATGTCTTGGGTCGCAAGGGCAATTCGTATTGGCAGTCGGGGAATAGCCGATGTTGCTTAAGCTACGGCGCGAGCGTTGTGGACTCGATACTTCTAGCTCTCGACGACGAGATGCGACGAAACGGCCCCAAGAGACACCGCCTCCTCCGTCGACTACGGGGCGGACGAGGACGGGCAAGGGACATGAGCCGGAAGTGGGAACGTCGACGATGCCCCAAAGAGGGAACCTGGGCGCGCGCTCTGGGCCTTTGGCATCGGACGAGGCGGGGACGGGACCTGACCAATCCCATGTAAGTGAGCTTTTGTTCACGCCTCCATGTAAGTCAGCACGAGCCAGAGCGGAGCATGGATGGGGAAGAGAAGCTCGGCGCTCCCCAGGTCGGTCCGGCTACGAGAGAGAGGTGTAAGAGAGCATCGGATGGTGCGGGCTGCAAGAGGGAGGGAAGAAGGGCAAACATTGGGAGGGATCGAATCAGGCCGCCTCCGAGGCAGCCAGAACAAGCGATTGGGCGTGAGAGAGGCTGATGAGACAGGCATCCATCTCGTCCTGTGACTCTTACCGTCTCACGCGCATTCCGTCGACGTATTCGCGTGCGTGCATGACGGCGAGACACGCGCAGCCTGCCTCTTCTTCCCAGACGCGGCAGCCGAACTGCCCAAGAGACATTGCCATGGGCGACGGGGGGGGCTTGAGTGTCTCAGCGGACGGGGACCTGAGGGACCTGAGGGGTCTCGATGGAGACGTCGATGGAGATGAAGAGATGATCTGGCCCACTCGTCATCTATTCGTATGGCAGAGACCAGAAGGGAGAAACGGCTGACGGATACTGTACGAAGCATGTAATATTAAAAAACAAGGCGTTGCGTCGGCTTGTGACGTGCCACAACGGCTTTTGTGTCATGAAAAGAGGAGCAATTCCGGTGTGGAAGGCTGCACGCAACGCACAAACAAGGAGAGCCGTGATGAGGGGTGACACGGCGACGTCTTTTTTGTCCATCTTGGTCTCGGGCGCCTAGGAAAAGCAGCACGCACCGGGAGAATGGGCCTTGCAAACATGCAACAATAACATTTGGGATTTCAGGGTCTCCCCTCGAACGGACCCAAAGAACTGCCAGAGTCGAAAAGGGCACTAGCTGAAAAACAAAGACCCGGAGTGGCCCGGCCGGCGGGTGAGGCGGTAGGGCGCGTGCATGGGTGCACCGTGGGAGAATGCATTGTCGCAGTCGAGAAAGTCACCGCTGAGTGACTGGAAGACAGCGACGAAGCGCGAGAGTTTTGTGGTGGAGGACGGAGGGACGAGGAGACAAAAAAAAAAGGAAAAAAAAAAAAGGGAGCCAGGTACGTACCCCACCAGCCCAACTTTTTTCTTTTTAGTCCACCGGGTCCGAACTAACAGCCTGACTTGACAAAGATGGATATGCTCACGTTGGAGGAAAAACAAAAAAAAAAAAAGACCGCGAGCCTCGGCCTTTGGGAAGACCTTCCCTGGAGACGCAGGGTATAGGAACCAATGGGCACGGGGATAATTGGATTGATGTCATTGCTGAGTCGTTGAGGCTGGGAGAAGGACAAACAAAAAACACTCATCGCTGCTGGGCTGGCGCAAAGTACAGTCCGTGTAAGATAGTTGCATTCCTCGAAACGAAACCTGGTCTGCTATCAACAATCACTGACACCGCCTTTTGTTTCTGCCTGTGCCATCCTATCCTGTCATGCCTGCCGTTCCCCTCCTCCTCCTCCTCCCGCCTCCCTGTCGGCCAGTACATACGAGGGCGGGCGGTGGTGTTGGCCGTGTTGGTGCCCAGCCATCCGTCATTATCACTTGACGCACCGACCGCAAACACACACACACGAGAGCGCATTGAAAAAAAAAAAAAAAGAAGTTGCAAAATTCCCCCTCCTCCCTTGTGATGCGCCAGCCCTTCCAGCTTGCAGATGCGGGCTCGAACCGCATCAAATCACAGACGGGTGCCCCCCCAAGCCGTTGGGCAGACAGCGCGCGCGCTCTCTGTGCCTGCATCTGCAAAGTGACGACGGGATCCTCTTTTTCCCTCGGAGCCGTTGGCTAATGACTTGTTCCCATAATTTTTCCCTCGGTGTAGATCGGTAGCTTTGTTTTGCAAAATTCCCTCGCGGTCGAGAGTTCGAGTCCCTCCTTTACTACTTTTTTTTTGGTCATGATCTGGTGGTGTTGTCTCAACTTTTTTTTTTTTTTTTTTTGTTCCTTCGTCTCTGACCAACCCTTCCTCCCTGGTGGTCGTCGTGCGGCTGGGACCCGCAAAATCTCAGTCCGTCTCCACACACGCGCAAGGGATCCATGGGTTTTCCCAGATGCCTCTGGCGCCGCCCCACTGACGTTTAGCGTGACCCCACCGTCGGCAACTATGCAGGCCAGCCTCAGCCAATGGGCGCCAGGGGAAACGAAAAAAAAAGTTCGAGCTCTCGTGCTCCTGCCTGGGGCTACTCTTGGTGTCCCTACTTTTTTTTTTTCTTAGCTGCTGGGGTGTACTTTGAAAAGAGGTGTGTGTGTTGCGAGGCAAAGAAGTGTGTGGTCGTTTGCCTTGAGTCGTCGTCGTCGTCGTCTTCCTCTTCCTTCTCTCAGACTGTGAGGCAAAAAGTACCACCTGCGGACATCCTCGCGTGAAGCCACCAACCAGAGCTGCTCAAATTCATCCATTGACAATCATCCAAGTTGCGCATGCGCCTGAGGTTTCTGCCGTGCCTTCCAGTTTCCAGTTTCCAGTTTCCTCCCATGATTCTGGTGCCCACTTTCCACGCTCCCACTCCCAATCCCAATCCCACTTGCTCTTTCCGCCCCCCGTCGAGGTCATCGTCTCTCCCTCCCTCTTTCCCTTCCAGGTTGCCGTGCATTGCATTGCCTTAGACTTGCCGTTGCCATCTCTCTCCCGAGCAGACCGCCCTCTTGTCTCCTCCACACCCCCCAAGCGCGCCCGATCAACTCCAGGCTCCCCCCCCGTTCAACTTCCTCACCTCCTCTTACAACAAACATTCCCCAGGAGAGACTCTTTCCCACCTCGTCGCCTAGACATACACTCCCCGACGACTTCTCTCCTCTCTTGGATACCTCGCCGTCGATCTAGCATACAAATTGTTTCACTCGACAACCTATTTGCGACGGTACATGCAAGTCGATCTCGCCGCCACTTTCCGCCCATAGACTCCCCAGCCTTGTTCAACAACCGCCCTCCTCCCCTCGTTTTCTTCAACGACACTCAACATGCCTTACAATACTCGACGCAAGTCTCTTTCCTTGCCCAGTCTGGGCATCCACGTCCCCATGACACAAGCCGCTCGCTCTGCTGCCGCTGCCGCTGCAAAGGCGTCGTCAAGACATTCGTCAAGACCTTCGTCAAGACCTTCGTCAAGACCTTCGACTGCTTCGCGCGCACCGTCGCCACCCTCCTCTGGCTCCGAGTCCGCCGATACCCATGCCAGCAAGCGACGGAAGCGATCACATGGCGCAGAACCTCCCACCGAGCAAACCCCCCCTCCGTCAACCCCTGCCGACTTTATGGACTTGTCCGACGCCGACAAGCCGACGAAAATTGACATGGAAGCCATCAATGACGATATTGTTGAGGCCGTTATTGTTCAGCTACAATCGACTGCCAACCGACCCCATCTGGTCAAGGAGTTGGCTACCGTCCTTGCCCAGAGCCTCGCCTCAGTCCAACAGTAAGTCTCGCACTCGGTTTTATAAACAATTGACTTGATATGGGACGTTATCTAACATTTCTCTAGCTCGGCGAATCCCTGTGCCATCATCTCCTCACGCTTGGCTTCATATTTGAAACGTGCTTGCTGGACTGCCTCGGCACCCTGCCCTCTCGCCAAAGAGCTCGAGGCCACCCACCCTCGACGAACCTATTATTTCCTCACCACCTGCGCTCGTCAACCCCTTCTCGAATCCACACCCATTCTCCCCACCCCCCAGTCCATCGTTACTCCTTCAGTATCGTTGACCGACGACTCTGGCTCTGATGACGCCGACGCTCGTCGCCGCGAACTGAGCCCGTCGCCCGAGGTCGATTTGTCGCCTCACCAGTTCGAGGCGGAGGTAGATGATGACCTCTTGATGCCGATTACTCCCGTCGGCTCATTCTCTAACCAGCGTCATATGCTTCCGCGTCGCATCAGCAGACATAACTCACCTCCTCTTGAAAAGGACGAGCGCGAGTTTACTCAGACGGCCAACGTCCTACAGAAGCGCAAGTTTGCCAAGGAGACGCCAATCTCGGACCCCGTTGACCGCAGCTCCAGCTTCGAGTACGGGTGCCGCGATGACATGTGGTTTGGCGAGAATCGCATTTTCGCCCCGAGCAACTTTATCACCAGCCCCTCCGTGATCCCCAACACATTCTCTACTGGCATCTCTGGCGTAAAGTCGAGTGCGCGCAAAGAGGATGAGGCGGAGAGCTGGCTCATGATGAGCAAACTTCTGGAATGGGAGGGTGCGGAGAGTATCGAGGTTGACGAACTCGACGGCCTGCTAGACGCATGCTGAACAACCTTCTTTGGGCGGGCGCAAAGGAGTTGACGGGAGACGAACGAGATGACGAGTTTCGCCATGTCTGCGACGGCGACGAGATGAATACGTATTAATATGCCTCATTTACACGGCGCGGTATTGTAGAAGTACCTGGATGTATATATAGACTTTGGTTTGGTGTTGGGGTTGGTTCATGCGGCTGGGGTACCGGGGCGAACTGGAGGAAGATTCCCGATTGATGTCTTGGGTATATTCGGCGCCAAAAGACGTGCATTTTTCGGATTTGGGAAAATTGACATGCCACTCAGATTGAGATTTCTACCATGGTTTCTAATATTGTACATAGTTCTTGATACACGCCCTTCTCTCGTCTTGACGGTTTCTTCATTGCGTCGTACACTCACAGTGTAGTATCTGACATGTAAGCTAAGCCTTGTCGTCGACCCGGAGCTCAACCCACACCAGGGTGCCCATTTGGAGTATGTTTGGCCTCTCGACCTTGACAAGTTCCAAGCCTGGCGTTTTGCGGGCGGCCTCCTCGACCAGGGCCTGGATGTCGCGATTCCACCAGCAACCGTACTTGTCGAAATGTTTGTTGGCGTTCTTGTCCAAGAGGCCGTTGACGAGGCCGTACCAGCCCTTGCCGTGCTCGAGGAGGATGATGCGGCCGGAGCCGGGCTTGACGGCGGTGGCGAGGTTTGCCAGGACGGCGACGGGGTCGGAGACGGAGCAGAGGCCGAAGGTCTGGATGACGGTGTCGTACTTGGCGGGCGAAGAAGGCGGGATCGAGGAGGAGGACGGCGGAGGCAGCGCGTGGTGGGCGTCGGAGTGGATGAGGCGGAGCTGGTCGTCGAGGAACGAGAGCTGGCCGCCCGTGTGGTCGGCCATGGTGGAGGCCTTGACGATGGGCGCGGAGTCGGCCATGGGCGGCACCGTCTTGACCAGGCGCTTCCGCGCGACGTCGAGCATGTCGACGGAAATGTCCAGGCCGGTAAACGACGTGATGCCCCTGACCGCCGTCTGCTTCTTCCCGGACGCCTGCTGCTCGCCCGCCAAGCGCTCCGTCAGCGGCTCCCAGTTGTAGTACTCGAGGTTGCGCCCCGTGCCCATGGCCAGCTCGAGGACGTTTCCGGTCGCGCGCTCGGCGAGGCGCTGGCGCAGCTTGGTGATGCCCATCCACCACTCGGGCAGGTTGAGCTCCTTGTCGAACTCGTCGGCGTTGTCGCCGGACAGGGCGGGGGGTCGGCCGGTGGGCGCGGTGTGCTCGCAGGGGCCGCCGCAGGGGCCGGCCTTGAGGGAGGCGGCGGCGGTGCCGACGATGTAGAAGCCGAGGGCGCCGGCGAGGAGCGCGGCGCCGGTGAGTGGGAGCCAGGTTGCGCGCCAGAGGTCGAGGAGGGTCTCGGCTTTGGGGGGAGGGGGAGGGGGAGGCGGGGGAGCGGCGGGGGTCGGAGGGGGTTTACTGGAGGACGGCGAGTGTCAGCGGATGCTCGGGGGTATGCGAGACGGGCGTACGGCTTGTATTGTTTGGCGACGCGGGCCGGAGCCTTGGCCGGAGGCGTCCTGATGGCTGGGCGAGGAGCGCGCGAGACTGTGCTTGCGAAGCGCCATTGAGAGCGGGCAGCCCTCGCAACGAGGCCGCGAGACGGAGCGATCATAGGAGCGGGCGATCCATGAGCCGACGACGAGAAGAATTGGAGGTACGCACACGAGGCGATGCTGTCATGGGCGAGTAAAATGGTCGTCGACTTTTTGCGTGGGCTCCGATTTGCGGGTCGGCTCCATGCTCCGTCCGATGCGGAAAGTGGGGGCGCGTAGTTTAGCTCTTGGGGGGGGGTGCGTGAAGTTGAAGTGCCAAACTTGTGACTTACAACATCCGACCGCGCATTGATTCGTCTCAGATCGAGAACCAAGACATCGAGTACCGAGAACGGCATCGCACGTCGCCGCCGTGTCGCAGATATGAGCGCTCAGCAGGATCTCCAGGAATTGCTGCGGCTGCTCAAGGCCCGGAGCAAGTCCATGATGAACGCATTGAAACAGGCGAACGCCCTTCAGGCAAAGGGCCTCAAAAGGTTCATCGCAACTCACGCGTCTTCGTGGGCCGACAACTAAGTCGTTTATAGCGTTGCGCAGATTGCCGAAGCGCCGCTGGCAACCGTCGAGGAGGCCCTTGGCTCCGACGCCAAGGAGGCGAAGAGGCTGCAGGCGGCATGCAAAGGCCAGCTCAAGAAGCCAGCCAAGCGTCCGGCCGACGACGGCGGCGCCCCTTCGGGAGACTCTTCCAAGCGGCCAAAGCTGGAACCGCACAGGCGAGATCTCGACTATGGTTCCATGTCGGGGGAGGAGCTCGAGGCGACGCTGGAGCTGCCGCTCACCGAGGACGAGGACGTGATTCGCGAAACCGTCATCGAGACGAACCGAGCGCCGCTCGTGTTGGCGTTTGCCGTCGAGCTGTTGCGATTTACGAAGCCGGAGCAACCGCCGAGCAGTCGACTCAGTCTGGCTCAGGCGGTGGTGAGCGCCAACTCTCGGTCCAAGGCTGTGAGCATCGGTATCGAGAAGCCTGGGAAGGAGGAGCCGCTATCCGAGGGTCAGCCCATGGTCGCTGTGCTGGGACGCCGGATTCCAGTACTGAAGAGGAGCGGCTATACTTGGTCTGGTTCGTCATCCGATTCTTCCCAATCGGCTCCCTTGACTTCAACTTCATCATCCGCCACGGTTGGTAATAGCCAGTCGCCACCACACAAATGGACGGCGAGTCGGAGGTTATCATCAAAGGGATCCATCTTCGTCGCCCATGCAATATCGACATCGTCGGCCAATGCTCGCGCGAGTCTCATGAAGAGCCTGATGGAAGAGAAGCCTCATCTGGAGGAGGCGACGCACAATGCCTGGGCCATCCGGACGAGCTACGGCAACTCGCCCCTGAAGCAAGAGGCGTCGTTTGACGACGGCGAGTCGGGGTGCGGCAGCTTCATGCTGCAGCTGCTGCGAGAGCTCGACATCAGCAACACGCTCGTCGTCCTCACTCGGTATTACGGCGGCGTCATGCTCGGGCCGGATCGGTGGCGTCTGATGCGCGAGTGCGTCAACGACGCGCTCTCGGCCCAGAAGCGAACGTCGAGTCTCTCTGACGAGCCCGTTTGGGGTCTCGATTTGCAGGACACGCGGTCGGCGACGTCGACGGTGGGCATGCCGATCCACCGGCCAGAGGCAGCCCGCAACTACCTCCTCCGGTCATTCGGTCCTGCGCCGGGGGACGACCACGCGAAGAAGACGGTGGCGGCGGCGAACGAGGAGCGGCACGAGAACCTCGGGCGGTTGCTGGGGGCGTTGCGGCTGCTGTTTGCGAGCTGGATCGACGTCACGAGCCGCGAGGAGCTGGACCGGCGGGCGTGGAATTGGTACGTCGCGGTGCGTCCCGACGTCGAGGCCGGGCCGGCGGGATGGGGAGCCAAGGGGACGCTCCGTCTCAGCAAGATATTGGACCTACGGCGGAAGGACGCGAGGCCGAAGACATGAATGTGCAAGCCGAGCTCTGCTGGCGAAATTATTGGAAACTCGGGCGTGGCGAGTGGCTGTCTCTGGGCGTGTTAGCCAGGTCGTATGATGTCGGGCTATGCCGCCGTGTGGCACAGGGGGGATGGAAGGATGCAAGGGTTTCGTGCATGCTGGACGTGGTATTGATGTTACATGCGAATGATTGTGTATGCGTGTGTGTCTGACTTGCGTGCGGGGAAGAGGCTGCGAGCTGGGGAGATGGCTGCATGCGCGAGAAGCTTCAAGTTCTTGAAGACTGTGATTTATAGACAATATCTATGGTATAAGTTACTATTGATCTAATAAATTCATGGACGGACTTGAGAAGATTGACTCTCAAGTTCTTTGGCCATCGGACAACAACAAGTCAATGGGGGTGCAATCCTGTCAGCACTCAATCGGCCGTCAGTGCGACTTTCAGCGATGATTGCTCACTCGAGCTTCTCTCTTATTTCTTACACGAATACCCAGTCAACTACTGGACAGTAAACCAACGACACCAAAGTATACATATTCGCATACCTGAGCCGTGCTGAGATTCAGCGACCCAATCTGGACGATGCCGAGGCTGGTGTTAAATATGGAGTCCAGTTGACATTTATTGCGTCACCGCAGAAATGCGGCGAGATTAGCGAGATACCTGGGAAGGTGCTTTTGTACCACAACCTTCCATTGCTCTTTCCGCCTGATACCCCTCAACCCAAAAACCCGGCTCTCTCTCTCTCTCCCTTGCAAACCTCATTAGCTTCATCAACTTCATCAACCTCAACCTCTCCAACACCATCACAACCACAGCCATGACCTCCCCCCCTTCCGCCGCCGTCATCGGCTCGACCGGCCTCGTCGGCTCCAACATCCTCTCCACGCTCCTCGCCATGGACCTCTACACCCCCGTCAACGCCATCACCCGCCGCGCCCCCAAGCCCTCCTCGCCGCGCCTCCACGCCGTCATCGACCCCGACACCACGGCCTGGTCCGCCGCCCTCAAGGCCTTCTCCCCGACGCCCGCCACCGTCTTCTCCGCCCTGGGCACCACCCGCGCCGCCGCGGGAGGCATCGCCGAGCAGTGGAAGATCGACCACGACCTCAACATCGAGCTCGCCACGGCCGCCAAGGAGGCGGGCGCGCGCACCTTTGTCTTCGTGTCCAGCGGCGGCACCCGCGGCTTCCTCGCGAGCATGTCGCCCTACGCCAAGATGAAGAACGGCGTCGAGGACGCCGTCGAGGCGCTGGCCTTTGACCAGGCCATCATCCTCAAGCCCGGCATGATCCTGGGCCACCGCGAGCAGGCCCGCGCGGGAGAGGGCCATCTGCAGACGGCAGTGCGCGCGCTCGGCTCGCTGAGCGCGGGGCTCAGGGACCGCGTCGGGCAGGACGCCGACGTGATTGGGCGGGCGGCGGTGCGGGCGGCTCAGCTGGCCGACGAGGGCAAGGCGCCGAGCAAGTTTTGGGTCGTGTATGCCGATGAGATTATCAAGTTGGGGAGGGCTGAGGCGGCTGCGGCTGGTCAGGGAGCGCCCGAGGACAAGACGTCGGCTCAGTAAGGGCCATGTTTGAGTCGAGACTGCTATTCACGAGACAAGGAGAGAGAGAATAAGGGGAAGAAGAAGACAACCAAGACAAGAGGATGAAGTTAGATTGATACCAATGGATGACAGGCGATAGCTTGGCTTGGCTTACGCGCTTATTAGTTTGCTGTTCGCGATGCAATGAGTCAGCGACGGACCCCTTCCGAACCACGGGCTTGGTGCCATGGACATGCTGGTGTCGTACTTGAGCAGCAAAGAGTCGTCCAACCTGACGCTCGTTCGAGGTCACAACCGACCTACCCTTTGGCGTCTTCGTATCACGTCTTCCCAAATGGAAACTCTAGACGCAAGGCCCGGACGATAATTAGACTCTTAATCGTAGCTGTATCCGTACACGACATAACCCGGTAGTGACCTTTCACCCGCCCGTCAGACGTCGCACTTCGGCATTCTTTCTGCCCCGCCAAAAGTCCCTTACCCCACCACTTTGCGAATAAATGCCCCTCTCCTCCTTGTCGGCCATCACATAAGCTGCATCTGATAAAACTACCAGCCGGCGCTCTCTTGTTCGATTTTGTTGTCTTTTCTCTCTCTCTCTCTCTCTCTCTCTCTCCCTCCCCCCCCAATACCCCCCCCTCCCCGCCGCCGCCATGTCCTCCCGCCCTTCCGTCGTCGGCCCCGAGTCCGGCCCCGAGACGCCCTACCCTTACCGAATGGAAGGCAACGTCATTTCCGGCTTCGGGCGAGGCTCAAAGGAGGTAATCGCTCAACTCACTTCTCTCTCTCGCTTCGGGCTCCCTCCCCCCTCTAACAAAACCAACGTCCCCAGCTCGGCATCCCCACCGCGAACCTCCCCGTCGACGACGCCGACACGCCCTGGATCGCCGCCATCCCGTCGGGCGTCTACTTTGGCTACGCCTCCCTCGCCCTCCCCGCCGCCCACCCCGACCGCCCTACTACGCCTTCATCCTCCTCCTCCCCCTCTTCCGCCTTCCACGTCTTCCCCATGGTCATGTCCATCGGCTACAACCCCTTTTACAAAAACACGGTCCGCAGCGCAGAGGTGCACGTCCTGCACCGCTTCACCGCCGACTTTTACGACGCCCCCATGCGCCTGCTCATCGTGGGCTTCATCCGCCAGGAGAGGGACTACAAGAGCCTCGACGCCCTCATCGACGACATCAACTTTGACTGCCGAGTCGCAAAGAACAGCCTCGCCCGCCCCGCCTGGGCCCCCGCCAACGGCCTCGTCGTCGACGGGCCCGACGTCGACGGCAGCCTCGACGTCGAGTGGCTGCTGAGATCGGCGTGACCGCCTCCGAAACATACAAACAAACTTGGGCCGCGGTAGAGATACCCCGTGGGACTTTTTGGGATAGACGGACCTTTAGAGGAAAACAACGACGACTTCTTTTTTATTCGTGCTTTGCAATTCGTGCATAAATCACTCCTACGCTGGTATCATGGCCCCCCAACCCAAAACCTCGTGGCCGCATCCAATGCCGGCATTAATTCCAATGTCCAGTCCATGAACCAAATCATGACCGGGTTTCCCCATCAAGGGGCAAGGGCTATGCTCTGCCTCTGCTCTCTCTTCTTCCTCCCCCAAAGATCAAAGAGAGTTGCAAATGCTCATAGGAAAGAAACCTCCCAAAACAAGATAAAGGGAGAAAAACGTATCAAACAAGGCATCCTCGAGCCGGCTTATACCGCCAATTGCTGAGGACCTTGGTCGGGATAGTATCGTGGTAGAAACTGCCTCCGAGTTAGCGCCGGCATCGAGCCGCTGCGAGCCTGGCCACTTACGTTGATAATAATCATCATGGGAATGTCAAAGACGTCTCGCTTGATGGTCCAGCAGTAAGTGCATTCGACCTTTCCATCCTTTTCGATCCTGGAAATGCCATGCTCGCCGTCGATGCGCGTCACGCGGCTGCTCAGGATCCCCGTGCGAGGGTCCTTGTGCGGCGTTGCGTCCTTGCCGTCGAGGCTCTGCTGCGTCCGGTATTTAACCAGTCGGCAGCTCCGCTGGACCTTGCCTCGGCTATCCTCAAAGGCAAGCTGTGAGAAGTCTTGGTAAAATTCGACCACGCTGTCGTCGTCCAGTAGTTCCGCGAGGAACACTGGTTGCGGCCTGCCGTTGGAGTCCAGAGACGCGTGGTGAAGCCGAGGTGTCGTCATCTCGACCCCAGAATTGTTCTCATGGACCGGCGTCCCGTTGGTAGACCGATCGTAAACGTTGTTGTTGGGCTCCTTGCCGAGGAGCACATCCTTGGTCCAACCCGTGAGGGCGGTAAACTCCTTGTTCACCGCCGCGACTTCACCTGATCTGCGGCAGACCACCGTGGGAGCGCAGCAGTGCTGGAGAAAGTCGTCGTACTCGACCAGCGTCCGCTGGAAGCACTTCTCCATGAAGACGAGATCCTGGCGCGTCAGATCCTTGGTGCACGAAATGAACGAAGGTCGAATCTCGCCCAGGGCCTTGGCAATCTTCAGGAGCTTGTTACCGGGCAGGCGTTTCCGCAGCACGCCCACCATGTTGTGAAACCCGGCCGTGTATGGGTACGGCTCCTTGACGCTCTCGTAAATGGCAGACGAGTCTCGCTGCCTCTTGCCGAGGATTGACTGAGGACCCTTTGCGTGCTTGTGCCTCGGCCTGGGCGCTGGTGTCGAGATGGGTGGGATGCCGGCAAAGGTATTGGCATGGTTGGGAGACCCATCCATCCCGGCTCCCGAATGGGGACTTGCCGTCGTGTCCGTGCTAGGGCTGTGAAGACTCGTCGGCCCAGCTGCAATGGCATAGGCGTGGGGAAGGCCGTGTTGCAGGTTGCCCTGAGCATACAGGGACTGATTGTTGTGGTCGAGGCCAGAGAAGTCGGCGCCGAGCATGGGGTGATCATACCCAGAGCCGTTCCCATTGGCAAACAGGGCGGCGTAATTGGCGTCAGTCGTGGGAGTCTGCGATAGCGAGTTCTCCCTGGGAGGTGTCTCGGCGCCGAGGGCCATCTTGTTGAGGATTCCGAATTCCCACCCAGCGTATTGACTACCAAAGTTGAGCCCCTCGAGGTCAAAATTGTACAAGGCTGGGTTGCTGGGGTCAAACAGGGCGTTGAAGTCCATGGCGTTGCCAGCCATGATGTTGCTCATCTGTGCTTGAGTGTTCGGCGCCGCTCCTTGAAAGGCCGTGGGAGATGCCTGTGTAGGAAATGGCAAGCCGTCGGGAATAGCAACCGGCGTCTGTCCACCGGCTGAGTAGACGGGAAAAGACGCGGTGCTTCCCTGGAAGAAGGTGCTGCCCGTAGTCGACATGTTGTCCGACTGGCTCGAGTTCTGCCGATGGCCATTGGGTCGACCGCCCGAATTGGGATTGTAGTTGGGTCCTAGGACCGGTCGAAGAGCCTCTGGAGGGGCATCGTGAAGGTACTTGGCCTTCTTGCGAACGCCGTCCTGGCAGGCATCGGCTAGGCCGCGCTTGATACATCGCTGGCAGGGCCTCTCGTCTCCTGCGATGCACATGTCAGCTTCCTTTCCTTCTTCCGGTGGCGAGCCACTTCATCCGAAGCTCGATTGCTCGGGAGCAAGCGCTGAATGAACAGAGGCCAAGCTTCACGCAAATGTTGACACAAGCGTGCGGCAACGGGTTGACTTACCGCAGGTCAAATGGGCTCTTTGACAAGCAAAGCATGCCCGGCGTGCCTTCTTCCTCCTAGGACGCAAGGGATCCTTTGGGTCGTACTTCTTCTTCACCTCGGTGGTGCTTTCAGTAGTGCTTTGCTCCATCTTCTCGTCTTCTTTGATAAAAGTCTCCGGCTCGTCCTCGTTCTCAGACATGAGATCTGAGACCTCTGGACCATTCTCTTCCATCTCGTGCGGCATGGTGTCTTAGGTTTTATATACAAGCCCTGGCAGTGATGCAACCCAACGACGACGGCTGGGGAATCTCCCTTTTCAGCTAGACGGCAACCTGGACTCTGACTGCAGCACAAGCGGCCCGGAAATACAGGCTCCGACACCCCAATACCTGGTTCTTGTCACCCATTCAATACCTTTGCGAAACCAAGCTAAGTCAAGCCTCGGTGACACAGTCAAGGAGGGGAACAGGCCGGTGGTCGAATTAAAGTCGCGAAGTAGGTTGTTCGCCAGGACGAGACCCCACGACGGCGTAATGACGCGCGCAAGACTTTTCCCCTGAATATGTAGCCAAGCGGATGCTGGCGCGTGTCTATGAGACGAATATAGGCCAAGAAGCGGCTGCTGCGGGTGGCTGCCGCGTAAGATGAGGGTTTTGGCGAGAGCGAGGATTCGTGTGGGCGACTGCAGGCTGACGGGAAGCCTTGTGGTCTGGGAGGGACCGAAATTGGTCGAGGAACTCGTATTCTGGACGGCGGCGTATTCGGGCGAGGCCCAATGGACTGGACCTTGTGACGGGGAAGGCGAAGAGGCGTTCTTGTGCGACGTGCGGGAGTCAATAGTTGGCAGGTGGCGAGCAGTATGAAGGTGCGGATGTCGTCACGAGGAGGAGGAGGAGGAGGGAGGCGGCGGCCTTGGTTTCATGTGGAGGACGAGGCGGATTCGAGTCCGAACGGGTCGCGGGCGAAGGCTGGAGGTGGATTTGCGACGACACAAGGCGATTGCGGAAGTGAGGAGCGGCCGATGGAGAGCCACGGCAGAGGACAAGGGGCGGAGAGGAATGCAGCTACCCGGCGGCCATGAGAGTCGGCTGCACCCTGGCTCTCAGCCCAGCGGCAACACGGGCTACAGCAGCTCGCACAGCGTCGGCGACGGGAAAGGCAGACTGTGGCGACGGCGTGGTGTCGTGCAGAGATGAGGCATGCGACCAGGACAGCGGCGCGCAAAGAAGGAATTGGGAGAGGAGGAGGGGGAGGGGGAGGGAGAAGAGGAGAGCGGAGCGGGCGAAGAAAGGAAGAGAGGGAAAAGGGAAGGAACAGAAGAGGATGAGAGGAGATAATAAAGGCAGCGTCGAATGCGCAAGGGAGGCAATTCCCAAAATAAGACGACGGCGGTCAGTGGTCGGGAGTCCGAGACTGAGACGGAGACTGCGACGGACAGAGGACGGAAATCAAATCCACCTCGTCGAGGTCAGGCGACGATGCGAGGCGGTGGGATGTGTGGATGTTGGGGTGGATTGTGTGGATTGTGTGGGTGTGCGGATCTGGCTGTACCTAATATTCGTAGGCGATGAAGCGTGCAGAAGATGGACAGTTGCCCAGATGGTGGCGGATTTTCTTTGGAGGTTGGCGTTGGCACTGGCGCCGACTTTGACAGGCAGCGCACACTGCACAGTGCACCTCGATGCCTGCCCTGGACTCGACCCGGCCGCCTGCAGGAGACTGGGCTGGGGTAAGCTGCCTCTTCCCTGGACGGCCGCAGTTTGGCGTTTTGGGGAATGGTGGGCCGACTTGGGTTTTATTTCCTTTTTCTTTTCTTTTTTCTGCTCCTTTTCGAGCGGGCGGAGTAAGCAACCATGGCAAGCGAGTGGGATAGAAAAAAAAGGAGGAAAAGAAAAACACAGAGTGAAGGAAGGAATGAATTACGACGTGCCTGGAGGCAAGTGGACCACTTGGAACGGCATCGTCTTGGACGGCGGCGGATGACGGGGCTACGAGATGCAACAGAGCAATTGGAAAGTAATCATCAGGAACTAGGCGTCAGTAGTAATAGCTAATATTACGGCCGGCACTATGGCGTTGGATGACGGGGAATAAAATGGAGGAATGGATGGATCCCGTGAGGACGGGATTAGCAAGCAAGATGTGATGTATCGCCCATTGACGGAACCAACAATTGGCATTCAACGTGCTGATCCAAGGACAGATGATTCATGCAACTCTTGGATAGAGTAATTGCCGAATTGGCTGACGAGATCTCACTTCCATCGCGGTCCGTCTCTCTCCCGCCAGGTTGACACAGGGTCGCCGTCGTCACGCCGGTTCTGGCACATGGCTCTGCCGTGAAGGGCAAGTGGATAAACTCCCGCAGCCGCAGCCGCAGCACCAGCAAGCACCTCACCTCACCTCACCCACAATCTCACTCGCTCACATGCACGGCACATGCAGCTGCAACTGCATTCGCAGCCAGACTGACAATGCTGGAGACCAAGTCAAAAGACAGAGACAGGGACCGGGTTTCCCCCCTAACCATCATCCCCGGACGGTCCACGACGATGCGCGCGCACACAACACACGCACGATAGAACAACGACGCGATTGCAGACGAGAGAATCTATCCAATTGCCAAGTCGACATCTGCCCTCCCTCCCCCCACACACACCAAGAAAGCGACACCACACGCAAGCAGCTCCAAGCAGCACGCACAACACAACACAACACCACAGCACACAGCACAGCACAGCACAGCACACCAGCTCTCTGACTGCGGGGTTTCCCATCCCAGTGGAGTTTGATGGCCCGCGCCGGGGAAAACTGCGCCATGTCCATTGGCCCGATACCGATGACGATTCAACCCCGGAACTTGGGTTCATTCGAATGTTTCTAATCCGAAGTAATCAGTTTGGTCTCATTAATCAATGCTCAACCACGGCGCCCAGCAAATGCTCCCCAGACCCGATCGATTGCCTCCTTCATTAACGAGACCAATGGACCCGCGCAAACCGGCCCCTAGTGCTCCGTACTTTGTACCTTGAAGGCCTCTCGCGACATCTGGGGACTTTCACGCTTGCAGAGACCGTCGAAAGCCCGAAACCCTGGTCCGTTGAGCCGCCCAACCACCCGCGCCCTCTCGTCCTCCACTCGTCCAGCAATTCATGGCAGCTGACAGGCGAAGAAGCAAGAAGTGTTTTTTTTTTTAGAGGGGGAAAGCCCCGCCAGGTCGCGGCCTGGGTCCTTGTCCCAGGATCCCCCCAAAGCCCCTGGAAATCCTGGATCCCCTCATGACAATCCTGGGCTGGATTGTTCTGGGGAGGGTCACCGCCGGTAGCCTGCCGCCTGCCGCCCTCCGCCCTGGTCTGCGTCGTGGATCGCTCCCAGGGAAGTGGAGGAGGGGGGTTGCTGTTGCTGTATCCGTACCGTACTGTACAGTTGGTGATCCGTACGCTGTCGTTGAAAGCGCATGGATCTGGGAACGACAAGAGCGCATCAACGAGAAGGCTCAGATACAGATGAGGACATGTCTCTGATGGGGGCACGGCACATGAGCGCGGTTCACAGCCGCCAGCCACCCATATCTATTACTTCTTTCGAGGTTCATCTGTGAGGGATGCAATGCACCGAGACGTATCGGGCAAGTGCTTCGCGCAGCATGAGAGAGGACAATTGGCCTCCCCCTCCCCCCCCACCTCCGCCTTTGACGAGTACGGAGTACTGATTAGAGGTGGTGATTCGTGCCTCGTCGTTGACCGGGGCGTCGACAACAGGCTCGGGTGTCGTGCGACTGCAGCGCCGTTGCGACAAGGCCGAAAGCTTCCCAGAGACGCGGACGGGCGGCGGAGCGGTCAAGAAAAGGTTCCTCTAGCGCTGCGACTGATGCTCGTTGCATGTACGGGCAATCATCAGTGCATTCTGTCACCAAAAGTCGCCTGGTGTTAGCCGTCGACTGCGGTCTAATGGCCGGCAGCGTCAAGGTAAGGTACCCGGACCCAGCTTTGCTCCAACTTTTACTAGAGAAAGGGCCCTGACCGATGAGACATACATGCGCACCATCGAGACCATCTCATGCGTGCGAGACAGGGCTAGTCCGGGTGCCCGACAAGGTTGTTTAGCTGAATCACCCATGGGAGATTCTCGGTCCATATCGAGAAGCCGGCTGGTTGTATGTGCCGGAGACATGGAAGCGAATTGGACGTCTGCCCGAGTTGAGGGCGAGCGACGAGATGCATGTCGGAGAGGGAGATACAGAACCAAGGTGAGACAGGCAACCTCGAGTGCGACGACACTGACATCCGGCCCAGTCCCACGGCGTCTTTTCCAAGTATCCGAAGGCGCGGGCCCAATCGAAAGCTGGCCGAGAGAGGCCCCCCCGGTTCCGTATCCGTAGTCTGGTTTGGCTCTGGAGGAGGGGCCGGAGGTCGAAGGCCGTCGTTTCGTCGCTGGCCGCCGCTTCCCGTCGGCTTCCACTCGCACTCTCTCCATGATTCGCCAATGGACGCAAGGATTGCCGATACAGCACAGGCGGTCATGGTGATGTTGATGGCCAATTCACCTCGAGGCTCGATTCATCATCAGCCTTTTGGCTGCAGCAGGCATGCGTCGCCATGTGCGTCTATCCGCATCAATAATGCAACGTTCCTTTGTATCCGTATGCGTCGTCGTTGTTTGACTGCCTGACTGACAATTTGCACTTTCTTCAGCTCTCAGCTTGGCCGCATGCTGTGTAATTGGCCATTTCCACCGCCTGCCTGGGGACCCCTCCTCGATGCATTCGATGAACGCCGCATCTTCCCTGCTTCGTATCAGACAAGGCCAGAGTTGCATGGGAAGAGCGTGGGGTCGAGGGCAGCCTTTGCTTTTGCCGTGGCTTCTGCTCATGTCATTGAGTCTTGGGCTTCAGCTCGTTGCCGCCGCCGCCGCCTCGAGGCCTTGTCGATCATGGTGCCCGGCCGCTTAGCGTATCCATGCTAGCCCGTCGCTTCTGTCTTCCACGTTTCGTCGTTGCTTTTTCGTCTTCTGACGGTCCAGACATTTCGTTTCGTCTTTTCTTTTTCTCGCCGCGGTCCTTGGACGGCCATTGGAGGGAGGCGAAGTGGCCTGCATGACAGCGGCGGGCCACGGCGGCGGCGGCGAGAGCGAAATTGCACATGGATCCCATGGCCAGAAGCCGCCGTGGACAGATTCTGCGTCTCGCAGGACACAATGAGTCTGTTCTGGGCTCTGCCGTGCGCCTCCTCTGGCGGCTCTGGTTGGAGCGCGCAAATATCCGACGGCCGTGGCATGTGAGGGCCGCGCGCAGAAGAAAACCCTTGGACGAGACGAAGCAATGGAGCAGTGCGATAACCGAGGATCCGCGTCTTGCGTCGTTGGTCCATGTCGCCCCATGTCACTCACGGACTGTGGAGAGGCAGGCTGTTGACGTTTGTGCCCCAAGAGGCTCTAACGAGGACTTCATCAACACCCTTGTCGACGTCGACGGCAGTTTCCCACCTTTCATCTGGTTGGCCCGATTTTGGATCCATCGAGACCACTCAACGTCTCTCCACATGACCCTGGTCGCCTGCATCGATGGATTGACAACCTCTTTGTCTAGAGACGACTTAGACGAGACGACACGCCGTGGTGCGAGGCCGATTCGACACGCTCACGATGCCATTTTGGCTCAATTCCGGTGTCGTCGACACGGGGCTCTTCGAGACGATCAAAGGAACATGTCTCCTTTTTTTTTTTTGCTTTTTCAAAAGTGTGAGCGACGGTTGCGTTGAGGCTGCCACGGACAGCTCCCACGTCAAACTCATTTGACGGCAATATAAACCAGGCCCCCTCCCCTTCAACTCTATCTCGCTGATGCGGCTGCGGGAGGAGATCCAATTAAACCTGCCTCTCCTCATCCTCCTCTTCTGCCCGTGCCGTGCCGCCGTCTCCGGCTCCGTCTCCTCCTCCGTCTCCTCCCTCGTGCAAACTCGCACAATCCTTGTGCGACAAGGTTCCTCTCGAGCTGCGAGTTGTCCGCTGGCATCTCGCATAGATGCATCTCCTCCCCCCTCCCCCCCCGGCGTCGTGAAACCGTGAACTGTTTGCGCAGTTCTGACCTGGGGGAGGGAGACGGCATGCAGACGTCGCGAAGAGACATACGTATTCGCATTTTACTGGTCGATTCCGCCTTGGGGTCTCGAGGCGCCCTCTTCAATGCGTGGCGTCGCTCAATCTCCAACCTGGTCCCATGTCACGGCCAATCCTATATTCTCCGCCCCTCATCGGTCCTGTACATAGCCGTGTCGTATAGTCGGCCGCCTAGTCTGGATTTATTTGCTTCTGGCAAGACAACAACAACCATCTTGTCGTCTCCTTTTGCTCGTCATCCTCGGCTCTCTCGTTCGAGTGGCGCTTTTTCTCAAACCCCCTCCTCTCCTCGCCTGACCACCCCCCCTTACAAGTCCAACCCCCCTCCCCCCCCTTGACCGGTTGCCAGTCAACCACCCCCCTCCATCTCCCCGGATTTCTGATCATGCAGATCAAGATACAGTGGCGGTCTGGAATAGACGTCCCCCCCTCACCTCGCGTCGCGTCGCGCGAGCCGCGCCTTTGTTCAGCCGAGGCGGAGATACATGTCTCATGTACTGTGAGATTTGATCTCCGCCAGCCCCTCGCGAGAGATGAGATGCCGCAGGAGGGAGGAGAGTCGATGACGGGCAGACAGAGGGAGGAATAAGAAAAACCAGCAGCAAACAGCCTCATGTCCAATAGTGTCTGGCTTGGCTCATGGCCGAGGTCACAAGTGCCGACAACTCGGCCTGGGTTCTTTGGCGGTCCCCCTTTTTTTTTTCCTTCTCCAGTTCTGCCCGCTCGCTGTCCATCATGACCCCCCCCGACCCGTCCTCCGGGGTTCCCGGCCGGACCGTCAAGTCTCGATCTTTTGAGACACACGGACTGGAGGGCGGGAGGGCGGGCGAGGCGAGGCCGATGACGAGGCGGCATCTCCAGGACGAGGATCATGACAAGACAGCAAGGCCCGGCTAGGTTGGGTTCCAATGTCTCGAAAGGACTACGAATACACCAAGATGGCAATAACAACAACATCGACTCCCCACCCCTCCCCCCTCTCTCTCTTGGGGACCCCCCCTCCCCCCTCGCGTCCGTCGCCCGCTGCGGGTCTCTCTCCCGTCATTGCTTCGTTTCTTTTTTGTCTCTGCTGGCCGTCAAGGTGAAAAAAAGGGAATGGCTGGGAAGCAGGGGAAAGGAAGAAGAAGGAAAAAAAAAAGGCCCAATGTCTCACGTTGACAGCTGGGTTGTTGTTCCTCTCTGGTTGATTCTGCAACTAGTCGATGTCTTGCATTGCACGTTTTCCGAGACGGGAAGCATGAGGAGACGGATGAAAAAGAAAGGAAAACCACGGTCAATGACTCGCTCAGCACAGGACTCGCCGCCCGCCTCGGCAAGGGGAGATGATCAGATGCGGGTGCGTTTTGTTGCTTTTTGTTTCGTGATGCTGCAACTAATCGATGACTTGCATTTCTCGTTGTCTCCTTTTCCCGTTGGCTCCCCCCCTCCTCATCTAAATCTGAGTTGATCATCTGGACGGAAACAAGGAGAGAAAAGCAAATCCGACGCCCTCAAACTTGAGCTGTTCATGTCATGGTACTTTTCTCCGAGTGTATGTATGTGTGCCGCGTAGTATCCATCCAATCGCGTGATAATTATAGACAGGCGAGATATCCAGCCAGAAACAAGTAAAAATCCCTAGAAGAAAAAAAACAAGACCACCTAGCCCTTTTATTTTTATTTTTAATATTCCGACCCCAGCATGTGCTTCCTGTTTCCGTGCAACAACGACCAGTCCTTTTGGGCGCGTGGTGTTGTTGTTATTGTTGTTGTCGGACTCTGAGTCTGGATTTTTGAGTCGCATTAATCTCGGTAGCCTTGCGTTGTGGCAACTGTCGTGCAGGACAGCCTCTCTTGTCTCTGCTTTCTCCAGTTAAAAAAAGAGAGAGCGAGGCAAGGGAAAGGAAAAGGAAAAAAAAAAAAATGCACGCATGCTGCCGTGTTCTCTCTCGTGCAGAAGGCTCCGGGGCGACGGTGTCTCATCCGGTGCGTGTGCGGGGCCATCACAGCGTTCCGGCAAACACTTTGGGCGACGAGGAGAGAGGCCATCGTGGGTTATGGCGTGAGGAGAGGATTTTCTCCCCCCCTCTTCTTTTTTTATTATTATTTTTATTTTATTCCGGGGGCGGGAGGCGGGAGTACCCTCTTATCAGGCCTTTGCGTATCTGCTCTTGGCCCTGATCCGCTTGCCGTAGCGGAAGAAGATGTAGGGGAAGGGCATCATGGCCACGGTCAAAAAGGCCAGCAGGGACGAGGCCCAGTGGTAGTTGAGCTTGTTGTACATTTGCGTGCCGAACAGGGGGAAGGCGGCTGCAGCCATGTTAGCCTCTGGGTGGCCAGATGACCCGATTGCATCTCATCCCATCTCAGACAACCCCGGGGGGGGGAGAGCAGGCCTGGGCGGTGAGGATGGAGAGAGGAGGGGAGGGAGGGAGGGCATGAATGGACGGGACTCACCAGCAAACGCACAACGCACGAATGCATTGGCGGCCAAGGCGCTCGCGGCGTACTGCGGATACGCATCCACCTGGAGTCGCTGTCAGTCGAGGGGCACAGTCTGCAGTCTGGCACGGGCGTCTTTGAACTTCCGGAGGGGGGCTCGGTCCTCGGAGTGAGGAGGAGGAGGATTGAGCGAGAGAGAGTGAGGCAGGATGAGTGCATGTCCCGTGTGTCACCAGGGCATCATGTATCATGTGTAAAGCAGGGAACATGTAGGACTCAGGGGGGGGACTCAGGAAACTCACCAGAAACGTAAAGATGCCGCTGAAGACCAGCACGATTCTGTACATGACACCCGGCGGTTAGTCACAGACGGCCCTATGCATGAGCGCGAGGGGGGGACGATACGAGATGCGGGCGATCATGACCAAGACGTGACTAAAGGACCAGCTGAAGAAGGGCTATTGCCTCTCGAGTCCTTGTGTCACCGTCTCGGTCAAGCTCAAGGGGGAGGGGACTTTCGTAATAGGGGGTGGGTGCAGGAGGCGAGGCAGCCGTTGACGTGTACTTTCACTCGGAAACAACGACAAAGCAAAAGAAGAAAAAAGAAGAGACTCACCCTGCGCCAAACAAGGCCGAACCGATAATGGGCACGATCCAGTGCACCCACGGGAAGCACGACCAGCCGAACATGAAGATGCCGGCGGGCACCAGCACGGAGCCGACAATGGCGGGCGGCAGGCGAAACTCGGGCTCGCTGGCCCCCTCGACGCCCGTCCTGGCGGCCAGGTCGGCCACCAGCCTCGCGCGGGTGCGGGCGAAGACGGGGTCCAGGAGGGCGGCGAAGAACATGCCCGTCAGGATGCCCAGGAAGGTGAGGCCGCTCTGCCACAGGTTGAAGCCGTAGACGCCGCGGAAGACGAGCGGGAAGGCGCCGAAGAAGAGGTACAGGATGCCCAGGAGTATGGCCGAGAAGAGGCACAGGTTGAGGCACATGGGCTCAAAGGCGAGCAGCTGGAAGGGCCGGAGGAGGGAGGTGCCGATGGCCGAGGAGACGGACTTTTGCACCTTTTCGCTCGGGGCGAGCCACCGGGGGTCCGAGGTTGCCTCGCGGAGGGCCGCGGCTTTGTTTCTGAGGAGGATGGGATCTGAGAGGTCAGACTCTTGGTTCTCTTCGTTTCATCACGGTGCAAGAGGGAACAACACTCAGGGAAACTCACGGTACGTCTCGGGAACCAGAAACACGATGCACAGCATAATGACAAAGGCCCAGATCAGCAGCACATAGTACGTCCACCGCCAGCTGGCGTAGTAGTTGATGAAGCCGCCCATCACGGGCCCCAGGCTGGGCCCGACAAAGGGCGCCAGCGAGAACATGAGCATGGGCCCCTGGAGCTCGTGGCGGGCAAAGAGGTCGCCGACGGTGCCGCCCGAGACGGCGAGGAACGCGCTGCCCGAGAAGCCGTCCAGGAAGCGGGCGACGAGGACGGTGGCGACGTTGCGGGCGGCGGCCTGCGGCACGATCCAGACCACGTACAGGGCCCACGAGACGAGGTAGACGGGCCGGCGGCCGTAGAACTCGCTCAGCGGGCTCAGGAGCATGGGCCCGAGGCTGATGCCCAGCACGAAGAGGGAGAGGCCCAGCACCGAGACGATGCGCGAGTTGCCAAAGTCGGCCTCCATTTGCGTGTAGGTTGAGCCGTAGATGGAGCTGGCGCTGGTGCTGCGAGGGAGTTAGTTGTTTTTGTTTCGTATGTTTCTGAGACCTTGATTCATGCATGTCTCAGACATATATCACCAAGAACACGAGGGGAAACGTCACCCTACAGCCTCGCCCCAACGTCAAACACACCAAGAGAAGAGAAGAGAAGAGAAGAAACGAAAACTTACACGCAGAAACTGGCCATGGACACAATCGTCACAATCAGCCACCTCCTCCCCGTGTGGAAGCTGCGCGGGCACAGCGGGTCGTTGTCGCCGTCGTCCCAGCCGACCTCGAAGGGATCCTTTTCGGGAGCCGGGACGTCGACGTCGACCTGCTGCTGGTCGTTGTCGTTCTCGTCGTCGTCACAGCCATAACCGTTCTGCGAGCGCGTGCGGGAGAGGGTTCCGGCCGTCGAGGAGGGACGACGGCCCGCGGCGTTGGAGTTGATGGGGGCGAAGACGGCGCTGCCGTCGTCGTCGCCCGACTGCGTCGTCGATGCCTTTTCCACGTCTCGATCCATGGGTTCTAGGAGGAGTTGAAGGGGAAAAAATGTGATGGATGGCACCCTGGTACTATACGGCACCCTGGCGAGATTAGAACGGGCCCTTTGATCTTGAGAGGAGCGAGACGAGACGAGACGAATAGATGAGATGCAAAAAGGGCAGCGGCATCTCATCTTCAAATACACGAGAGCAAATCTCTACGACGACATGGAACTCCGGCACCCAGGCCGTCCCAAACGAGCAAGGTCTCCTCCAACTCCGTGGCGACGCGGGCATTACTCATCGACGAGCACCACCACTCTTGCAGAGAGAAGAAGGTGAATGGGACTATAAACTATGGGACTATCCACTAATGGGACTTGGGGACTCGGACATTGCGAGGGAATTGGCCGTGGGCGGAATTGACTCGGCATTAACAAGAGTTGGTCTGAAAGGAACCATTTTTGGAAAGACTTGGCTTTGCTCGGCGGAGTCGGCGAGGACGGTGAATTCGCTGGCTTGGCAGGTTTTGTTAGTGGGCGTCGTGCTTTTCGTGTCGTAACTACGAGTTGGATGGTGCCATTTCGCTTCTCCTCGTCAGCTTCACTCTAACCTACCTCTTTCCACCAACATCCCCTCGCGTCCATCCTTCGGCCTAGCCGCTGCCGCGTGTGATGTCATCCGGCCGACATGTGCCGTGCCGTCTTTCATCTGCAAACACCTTACGAACCGGCATGAAAGCCTTGGCTACGTCAGCGTGCATTGGTCAGACTATTTCTCATCTTGCCTGTTCGACGTGGCTCTTCTTTTATTGACATGATTCTCTCGTGTACGGTATTCGCTCTCTACATGCAGCCATCTCCTCCGGACATGACGCTTAGCCACCAAATAACTCCCGACGCCCAACCCAAACCCCTAATAGTTCTCCGAAAGCCCTGAAAAGTCGGGAATGTCTGCGCTGTCGCAGTCAAACTCGCGGCTGTACGCCTTGTCCGGCAGCACGCCCGCGTCGAGTCCCGCCTGGTAACTCCACTGGTACGCCTTTTCCGTCTTCCACGTCCAGTACCACCAGCCCCAGCCCTTCTCGAAGCTGTGCATCTGCGCCTCGGCAAACGTCAGCAGGAAGCTCTTGTAGTCGCCGCTCCAGCCGCCCGGCGCCGCGTTGGCCCCGTCGCACGAGCACTTGCTGCTCTTGTTTGGGCACCGCGGCGTCAGGATCGACGTGCTCGTGTTGCCCGTGTCGTACGTGCCCTCCCACCGATTACCCCAGCCGACCCCCGTCAGGTACTCGGCGCAGTCCGTGTCCGCCTGCGACCACTCGGCGAACATGGTCGGCCCGTACCCCGTGCTCGTGTCCATGCTCTCCTCGGCCTGCGACGTCCACCCGGAGCACGCGTACTCGATCTTCTCCTTGTGCGTGTACTCGATCTGGTTCTCGTTGAATACGAGGTATTGGTGCACGTCGAGCACCAGGTCCGAGTACCCCGTCATCTTGCCCTGCCAGTTGTCGAGGCCCATGAAGCCGTCGCCAAACACCACCAGCGCCGTGACCCCGTTGTCCTTGACCGTCTTGTAGGCCGACTCCGTCCAGCTGATGACGTCGCTCGACGAGAGGAATGTCATCCGCGGCTCGTTGGCCAGCCCGTAGTGCGAAATCACATTCTTGTATCGGTCCTGCGCGAAGAACTTGGACAGCCGGTCGTGAATGTCCAGCGCTCGATTCGCATTCTTGGTTCCGTCGGTGCCGTTCAGCCACCCAATCGTCCCCCATCGCCCGCTGTGATTCCAGCCGTTCTGGCTGCCGGGGAGGCCGTGGAGGTCCAGGTTGACGCGGAGCCCGTACTTTCGAGCCCATTCGATGCCTCGCAGCAGGTACCGCCACGACGTTCGGAAGAGATACGGATCCGTGTCGTAAATCGCGACCGCCCAGTACGAGAAACCGATGCGGACGTGGTCGAGTCCCGCCGCCGCAATATCCTTGAAGTCGTCCTCGGTGATAAAGGTTGCGTAGTGGTTCTCCAGCGTGTTCGAAGCCTCGGATCCCAGATGCTGCATCAGCGTGTACTCGTCGACGATGCCGAGATCCGTGTCGTAGTCGAACAGAGACGGCGTGATGAAGGGTTCCAGGTACAACCATCCTCCTATGCACACTCCGCGGGCCGGCGTCTTGTTGTATGAGCCCCAGTCCTTGTTGAGTGCCGCCACCTTGTCGTTGGCCTGCGCCGAGTCGTCCCAGTCCGTGTAGAGGCCCATGACGGGGAGGTCTCCTACCGTCTCGTCGGTAAAGGTGACGTTAAAGTCGGTCGTCGATTTCCAACTCCAGGGGTCGAGGTACGTGTTTTGCCACTTGGTCGGGATGTCCTTGTGGCTCAATCCGTCCAAATCAGAGTTGTCTTCTGAACCCGAACTGCTCGAACTGCTGTCGTCGCTCTTCTTGTTCTTGTTGCTGACCACGACTGCCACCACGATGATGATGATCAGCAAGACCACGCTGACTCCCAGGAGGATCCCTAGATGGTGTCAGCCCCAAACTTGTCCACAGAGCGCATCCACCTACATAGCTTCTTTTTTTTGCTCTTCTTGGTCTTGCGCGGTTGGTAAAAGTCCTTTTCCCCCAAGCTGTCGTCGCTCCATCGGTTGGTGCCCCCTCTCAAACCGGACGCCCTTCCCTCCTCGACGATGGCGCCGCTGACAACCCTTCGCTTCTTGTCCTTGTTGGTTTTCCGTGGTGTTTCGTCGTCCGAGTCTCTGTATTCGTGGCGACCAGGCCTTGATCGCCGTGCCTTTTCCACCCTTCCTGCACGCTCCGCCCGCTGGGCTCGATCTGCTGCTCGCGCCGCCCTCTCGGCTCGTCGCCTCTCTCGCTCATTCGTCTGGTTCAGTTGGTCCAGGGCGCCAGCCGATAATGACTTGGAGCTCCGTTCCCCTCTGTCGTCCTCGCCGCCAGAGACGGGCTTGCGACTCCCCTGAGACGGTTTCTTCTTTCGATGGCCATTTTTCCTCGATGCGGTTCCCCCTCGTTGTCGTTCGCGGTCTCGGGGTCGATGTCCGTTGGACGGCCGTGACGACTCCCGCGGGGCCATTGGATTGTGGAAGCCTATTGATGAGGTGCAGATGCGACAAAAGCTAATAAAAGGCGCGCAGTCGACGGTAGCACCAAAAAAGAATTACGCCTCATTCCAGCCACGTTTGCGCAGGGTGACGACGCGGATCGGTTGTCGGCCCGGCAACAATCTTATCGGTGTGGAAGTGGCCGCAGAGGCGACGCTTGCCGTGTCCCCCGCTGGGGCCGTAACAAGCCGAGCTTGACATCACCGACGCCGAGGACAAGCTGACCTGAACCAGCCGGACCTTTAAACTATGCCCGCGCCTGCTGCTATGCCGTCTCAGACGCTCGCCTTTGTTTTCGACTTTGATCCCTTGCCGCCGTGATCGCTGTCGAACAAGAACCACCATGCCTCCCTGCACAGTTCACCAGCTGAGGAGGGCACTCACCTCTTCGTCCCTCCCTCGACTTGCACCGTCATTGCCGTTGACACGCTGCTATTCGACCCATCCACCCAATGCCAGATTAAACCTCCCGACCGACTATGCCACCACGCCCCTGTTGGCTCACAGCTCTCAGGCCGCTCTGAGTAGCAGAGAGCTACCTGAAGAGGTGCGCAACGGCACGACGCAGAAGATGAACCTCTTCCAGGCCATCAACGACGCCATGGGCATCGCCCTCGCCGAGGACGAGTCGGTCGTCATCTTTGGCGAAGACGTGGCCTTTGGCGGTGTCTTCCGCTGCACGATGCGGCTGGCCGACACGCACGGCTCCGACCGCGTCTTCAACACGCCGCTCACGGAGCAGGGCATCATGGGCTTCGGCATCGGGCTCGCCGCCGAGGGCATGCGGCCCATCGCCGAGATCCAGTTCGCCGACTACGTGTACCCGGCCTTTGACCAGCTCGTCAACGAGGCGGCCAAGTTCCGCTACCGCGACGGCGCCTGCGGCCGGAGCGCCGGCGGCCTGACGGTGCGCATGCCGTGCGGCGGCGTGGGACACGGCGCCCTGTACCATTCGCAGTCGCCCGAGAGCCTGTTCACCCACATCCCCGGCCTGCGCGTCATCATGCCGCGCTCGCCGGCCCAGGCCAAGGGGCTCCTCCTGGCCGCCATCCGCAGCAACGACCCGTGCGTCTTCATGGAACCCAAGATCCTCTACCGGGCCGCCGTCGAGCAGGTCCCCACGGCGGCCTACGAGCTGCCGCTGTCAAAGGCCGAAGTACTCAAGGAGGGCAAGGACGTGACCATCATATCCTACGGCCAGCCGCTCTACCTCTGCAGCTCTGCCATCAAGCAAGCGGAGCAGGACCTCGGCGTCTCGGTGGAGCTGATTGACCTGCGGACCGTCTATCCCTGGGACAAGCAGACGGTGTTTGAGAGCGTGCGCAAGACGGGGCGCGTCCTGGTGGTCCACGAGGCTTCGGTCAATGCCGGCGTTGGCGCAGAGGTTGCGGCAGCCATCCAGGAGGACCCCGATACCTTTTTGCGGCTGGAAGCGCCGGTGGCTCGAGTTGCGGGATGGAGCATTCACACGCCCTTGCTTTTCGAAAAGTTCCATCTGCCTGACGTTGCGAGTAAGTACACAGATGGCCCCGGATTGGTGTTGTTCAATACTCACATTTTCTCTAGGGATCTACGACAACATCAAGAAAGTGCTAGATTACTAGGTGGTATGGATAACCAAATCAGCTGGGGATGGAACTGGGAAGCCTCGAGATATCCTCTTGCTTAGAACGATCAGACGGAATCAGGATAGCGTTATTAGCATGAAGTAATAATTCTCTATTGTGACACGTGGAATTGGAACTTACACCTGTGTCTATTAGTTGCAAGACCACCGGTAGACATGGTTTGGGGTGTTCGATACCTTAGTACCTAGTTCTGAGTATCCCTACATACCGGGAGCAGGGACGATGTTTAGTCGACGTCGACATCATGCGGACAGCATTAAAACAGTCTCAATAATTATCAGTCTATTCACCATAATTCACTTTAATCGTGTACGTTCAATGTATAAAATATACTAACGTCTCCCGTGTCCCGACTCATTCAACCTGGACCTGCCATCTGCCCCCACACCAAAGCTCAGCTCCCAAATGCCCCGCCCTCCCCGTTCCCCTTGAGACGTCCCGACTTCTCCATGCATTGAGCCTCGTACGCCATCGACACCCTCCTGCATTCTCTCTCGTGTAGCTGGCTACTCATCTTTCCCCCCTCCCACATCATGTCTGACCTCGAGACCGTCTCGGCCTTTGTCGAAGGCGCACCCCCTGGAGAGGTTGGTAACCTGAAGCCCCCCCCTCTCCCGCCTCCACGTCACCGCCGTCGAAGCATCAGCTAACGCTCCGTCCCAAAGCTCGCCGACGTTGTCGCAGGTACACATCCCCCGACCCCCCCCCTCTCCGACATCCCGCCTGGCACCTGGAACTGATGCGCGATTCCCTGCCTAGACATCAAGGCCCTGACCATCTCGTCGCCCGACATCATCGCCGACCTCGCGCCCGCCTTCGAAAAGTACAATGAGGAACAGTTTGTGACGGTGAAGCTGCCGGGCAGCAGCCAGCACGTACGTGGGCCCGAGGCCGCCGGGGCACGCGTGGTTCTGTTGTGCTGAATCAACCTCGCCAGGTCATCGTCAGCTCCCACAACTCGCTCGGCAACGGCCGATACTTTGACGTCGAGAGCTCCTCGAGCTTCGCCTTCGATCACACAGCCCAGGTCCGTCCGCAGGCCATCCCGCACTGCGACAAGGACTTGCCCCCCATTGACGCGACGATAGAAAGCTAGTGCCGTGCAGAGCTACGCCCTGGAAGGTCCCCAGGCTGACTTGGTGTGAGTATATCCAGAGCGCGGAGCTCACTGCATCGTTCGTTGACCAGCGGGGCAGGAAATCTACGCTCAAGTCCCTGGGGTCCTACGTCCAGGAACACTTTGCCCACGCCGCCTACGGCGTTTATCCCATCGAGTCCGACTCCAAGATTGCCGTCATCATTGTCGGGAACAAGTACAGCCCCAACAATTTCTGGTGCGTGCGCCTAGGTTGCCATTCCTGCATGGCTCATTACTCCAAGGGGACAGACACCCGCTGATACCATCTAGGAACGGCCGCTGGAGGTCCCTATACACCTTCGACCCCTCGTCGGGAAGCCTCGAGGGCGCCCTGAAAGTCGACGTTCACTACTACGAAGACGGCAACGTGCGCCTGCTCACCAACAAGCCCATCTCGGCCTCAGTCCCGTCGGGCACCGCCGCGGCCATTGTCAGGGAGGTTTCCGCGTCGGAGAAGAAGTACCAGGAGGAGCTGAACCGGGGCTTCGTGAGCCTTAGCGAGGGGGCCTTCAAGGGCCTACGACGACAGCTGCCCGTCACAAGGCAGAAGATTGAGTGGGATCGGGTGACGAGCTACCGGCTGGGCCAGGACATTGGCGGTGGAAGCGGAAGACGATAGATGTGATGAGGGTTTTTGATGGCACGGGTTTGTCGGTTAGAGGCGGGATAGCTGAGCCAGCATATCGCCGAAGCGTAGGTATAGAAATGCCGAGATGAGATAGATACATGTCAGTTATCTCTTGGAGTCACGATAAAGAGCGGAAACAGATCGAATTGTGGGGAGAATCTAGATTCTATGACCAGGCAAGCAGGTCGGGACATTTCATGAACTAGCCCACATGTCCATCTATTGATCAGGCAATCCCATGCGAGAAATGAAACTTGAGGACTTACTGAGGCAGCGGGGAGTACCCAATACTTACACGGTATGTACATACTACTAGGTACTGCACTCACGAGCAACAGAAACCCCAAATCGGCATCTCTCCAGGTCCAGCATGGCGAGCCGTCACGGATTGCTTAACCATATGGGGGAGACCTCTTGGACTTGCTATTCTGGGCAAATCTAGGCTATCAGTCCCACGACGCCGTTTGACGCAAGACGCACGATGCACGCCGCTGCAACCTGGCTGCAAATAATGGGGCTCTTGATCAGTCGTGGAGAGAATCACTGCTTGCTGAATGTACTGTACTATCTCAGTTGGATCTGCCTTGTTCATCCTTCTCCCCGCTGGCGACAGCGCGATCCACAATCACAGACGAACATGTCTCATTCACTACGTCTCTCCGCAATATGACACCGAGGTCCGGAGCATGACTTGCTACTCCTTTCCGAAAGTCGATGCAATCGGGACGAGTCTCGCGGCAAGGCGGGAGATGCGCAAGGAGATGGGGTACCCATGCCGCCGCACCCCGTCAGATGTCGACGCAGTTCCGCCGAGACGAACCATGTTCCTGACTGGTGCGGGCGTCTCCCGGGCTCACGGGATTTAATTATACGGTCCAGTAGTTTGGGATGAGGGAACATCTGGTCGATATGGCGCATGTTGCACTGGTGCAAATGATATGACGACGAAACAAACAAGAGAAAGTTTGCTTCTCTTCGACTATGGCGAGGCATCGCACAGGTCGGCGTACAGTACTGATCAGGACATGTCGCAGAGCCATCGGCTTGGCAGAAGCTTCTCGAAGCCCAGCGAGAGTCAGGCATGGTGGATGGAGAGATGGCGTGAAGAACAAGTGAGGATTCCAGCAGAGAGATCTCTCCAGGTTATCAACCAGCCGTTCACAAGACCTCGCACCCGTATATCATGTCTAGAAACAGCACGAGTTGACGAGCATGCACATGCCCATGCCGACCCCGCCCTTCTCAACGACGTGAGGGGCACAGGGCGCCTCTTCGGGAATCCGGGAATCGGCATTCCCTTCGGGGCCCGGCGCAAGAGACCGTCCAAGTCGGTCTTGCTTCAGCTTCCATCTCAGCCTCCCGCGCTGCCGGGGAGAACAACCAGAAGGCCAACGACGAAAGAATGGCTTTGGGAGGCATCGGTTCGCCGGTTTGAGTCCCCCATTCCCCAGTTTTCGCACACAACGCACAGCACCGTCCGCGGGCCATGCACCAGGTGACACCCCCCAGTGGCGTTGTTTCGTGGAGGCGGGGTAAAGATGTTGTCGCAAGAGTGGGTGTACGGGAGTGGGAGTCGGCCTTGGTCCTCGGACAGAGTGACGATAGGGCATTGTGTGGCAGCGAGGCGGCAAAGTGGTCGGCATGGTCTCCGGAGATAGTTGCCTCACAGTCCGGCGGAGGTAGATGCCTCTCGGGACCGCATTTTCCTTTTGCTTTGCTCTGGTGGTCGACGGGGTTGCTGAAAAAGGAAATTTCCTAGGCCGGAATCCGAGGGAGTCCCAGGTTGCCGAGGGGGAGGAGCAGCCCGCAGGTTGACGCATCGGAGCTGCTCTGGTCGAGGAGCCGAGAACGGCGCATTATTAACCGCCGCGTGGTGATGGATGATGTAAACCCAAGATATCCCCCGAGGAATTTTCAATTCCTCGTGGCTGGATAAACAAGAATGGACGGAAATAAAATGATAAAACAAGCAGCGGAAACGGCATTGTCATGAAACCCACTCGGTGATAATTCCGGCTTCCGGATTCCGGGATGAAGGATGGAGAGAAAGTTATTCGGTGAGTTGTCGCTTTCGCTCTCGGATGGCAACCTTGGCTTCATCAGCATGTAACAAGTTGATCTGTATGGATAAAGGATGCGGAAGCTTGCTGGGTATGGGAAAAGCCGGGCAAAGAGAAGCGTATTCGTACCTGGGGATCCGATAAGGGTACATTTCTCCTGGCATCAAGTCCGCACTGGGGAAATGGCAACGGGCCCTTGGTCGGCAGAAGATGGCTGTGAAAAGCTAAGGTCCCAACGAAGACAGGGAGCTAGCCCCTGGGACCTTCAACGGAAGAGCACATGCTGGCCAATCAGGACATGAGCGCGGTAATATCGAGCAGTGCCATTGGCCAAGTCAGCAGCGGGCTGCTCCATGCGATGGCTCATGGGTCACAGCCGGGTCGGAACTTGAGCAGACCGATCGTACCAGAGGACAGCGTGGAGGAAAGTATTTTGCGAGACGGAGCCACACGAAGAATCATCTTGGGCCACGGCGCTGCTCTTTTGTAGGAGGGTCAATTTGGTGGGGAAAACGTTGTGAGGACTCCACGTGCCGGTTTCAATCCCGTCGGACGCCGTGATCATGGAAGTCATGGAATGTAAATCTTCATTCAATTGTTGATGAAAGAGCGGAGAGTCCGTTTATGCCTGCCTCCAAGTTGCGAGTCAAGGTGAGGCAGGGTACAGTCGACAGTACCTCAGCAGTACCTGCGACTCGGCCCCGGCGCCGTGCCACTCTGACCAGGGGTTTGCCGCTGAAAGCCCCTAATCTAGCTGTCGGCTAGGGGGCAATGGTTCCAAATTGCCAGGTGCCCGGTGGTACCGCGATTGTACTGTGGTCCGTGCTCCTGGTCCCCTCCCAATCCCCAACTCCCCATCCACACCTCCTCCTCGCGGGCAGCGCTGATGAATCGGCACCTGGGGGGTACCTGCCCGTCCTTGTCTTGTGAATCTCTGCCGTGACAGGGGCCTAGCACGGTTCAGGTTCTTAGATTCTTCCAACCCGTACGGACCCTTCCCGCTCCCATCCTTCTATCCTCCTCCTCCTTCTTCTCTCCTTCTTCTTTCTCTCTCCAGTCGACTCTCCTCCTTCCATCCTCATCGATTCCTTCGTTCGCAACGACGACCTCCTCGTCCTCATCGCTCTGCGCCTATCGCTTACCCGTCGAAACCGTCAATTCCTCTCCGTCCGGAACTGCCAACTCCCCGCCAACACCCTCAACACCGCAGCAATGGCCGACGACAAGATCTTCACCTTTCAGGATGTTGCCGAGCACAACACCAAGAACGACATGTTCGTCGTGATCCATGACAAGGTCTACGACTGCACCAAGTTCCTCGACGAGCACCCGTATGTCGCCCTCCCCCACTCCCCGATTCCTTATCTTTTTTGGCCGTGTCCCGCTAACATGTGTCGCTCCCAGTGGTGGTGAGGAGGTCATGCTCGACGTTGCCGGACAGGATTCCACCGAGGCTTTCGAGGATGTCGGCCACAGTGACGAGGCCCGCGAGGTTCTCGAGAAGCTCTATGTTGGTGACTTGAAGCGCGAGGTAAGATTTCCGACCCCATTGTTCGTTGCGCAAATTCGCCGAATGCTAACAATTTTTTTCTCCAGGCCAGCGACCCTGGTCCCAAGAACACTCCTGCTCCCATCAACGCCCCCGGTAAGAACGAGGGTGGTGGCCTGAGCCTCGGTACCTACTCCATCGTCGTCATCGGCGGATTCGCCGCCTACCTCGCCTACCAGTACTTGCAGCAACAGGCCCAAACCTCTCAACAGCAGCAGGCCTAAGCGCATAGCCAAAACGTTTGACCAGCTATCAACGTCGCATAGCGCAATCTGTTTCCAGGAATATATCGCATGGCTCGGTCGCCACGACTTGGGCATCGAAATATGCAGTGCAATTGGGAGTTGGGCCTTGGGACCGGGCAAATTTAGATGGGCGCATTCTGGCTTGGACACGAAGATGTCAGTGGGCGGCTCCAACAACACCCATGGTCCCAAATTTTTTTTCCGTTGGGGGACCAGAGGGGCGCGGAACCGAGAGATGAATCGCATCCTTGTCGATTGTGCGCAAGGCAAGGAATCTGGAGCACGGTGTTTCTATTTTATTGGAAGCAAAGGGAGAGGAAGACTCAGATCCTAGATGTATATCCCTTTCTAATCGACGCAAAAATGATTCTAACGACGCAATGCCATTTCTCTGAATCTGTCTCTGCTGTTGCCTACTTTGCGTGACGGAGGGCCCCAATTGCCAGTAGCAAGGCTGCTAGTCGGTATGTGGCTCATGCTAATCAAGGATAACTCACCGACAACTCGGAGCATTTCGCCACAGACCCGCGCCTGCGCCACACTTCAGCCTCGTTTGAGGTCACGGATCAACCTTCAAACGTCAACCTTAACCTCACCCATCCTCTGAACCGTCCTCCCCGCCTTTCCTCGTTCTGCATATCGCTCTCCTTTGCCGGAAACGTCCTCTGTCGGCGTCCGCTCGCTGTCGCTTCGCCCACCATGTCTTCCTATCTCGCCAAGCAGTCCAACGCCTTTCGGGGAACGCTGGCCTCGGCCGCGGCGAAAATCTCCAACCCTTCGACCGTCAAGGCCTCGCTCGCTCCGCCGTCGCCGTCGCCGTCTCCCGCATCCGATCCGAACACGCCGAGTTCCAAGCGCAAACGCGATGCCGGCCCCGAAGTTCCCTTTTCGCAGCCCGAGCTGACGGGCTTTGGTGAAGGCGTCAAGACGCAAATGACGTTTGCCGTCGACTTGCTCAAAAAGAAGGGAGAGGCCAAGACGATCCAGGAGATCATCGACCACCTCAGTCTTCAGAACTACGCTCCGGAACACAAGCAACAGCTCGCCGAAGGTCTTCGTTATCACAACCGGGTTGAATGGCGACCCGATCCCAGCCTGAGTGAGCAGACATGGGAGACGGGAAAGTACACGTACAAACCCATCATCATCGGCGTCAGGGACGCAACGTCGCTGTTGGCTCATCTCCAGCGCATGACGGACGCTGCGGGCGTGTCGGTCAAGGACCTCAAGGACGGATGGCCCGACTGCGAAACGACCATTTCCGAGCTCGAGGCCAAGCACAAGATCCTGGTCGTCCGCACAAAGAAGGACAACCTGCCGCGCTACATTTGGCCTGACGACCCCTCGCTGCACTACAAGGTCCAAGACGAATTCCGCGTCATGTGGACGCGCGTGCCCATCCCCAGCGTCGAGGATATGCACCGCAAGCTCGTCAGCGTCGGGCAGAAGCCCACGAGCGAGGACCCCAGCAAGATCAACCAGGGCCAGGGCGCGAAGCCAAAGACCCAGAGGAAGCGCGCGGGCAAGCGCCTGGGCAAGGCGACCAATGTGCACATGGCGCACCTCATGCAGGACTACAGCAACATGCGACGATGATATGGGAACGGGACAGAATGGGATACGGGATTTCTGCCTGGTGGCAGTTGTGAGGCGTTCACGGACGGCAGGGTTCACTACTACAAGAACTTGAAGACATTTGGGATGGGTTTTTTTTTTCTTTTTTGACTTTCTTTTTGTTTCTTGGTTTGTTTCAACGGCGTTGGTGGGGGGGTCAGGTTCTCGGGTTCTTTTACTCTCCCGCCAAAGGAAAAGAAAAAAGCATATCAACCCGGCAGGGAGCGGTTGTGAGAGGGAAGAGATGCTTCGAACAGCGTCACAGATGTATCTGTTTTGAGACAGGAATTACGGCTCGACTAGACGAAATCCAACAGCGTTCTTGTTTCCGTGTTGCCAGTTCACCCTTGGGTCGCCGTCCTGTCCGTCACCAACGTCAGCCAGTCAGAATTAGGCCCTCGCTGTGCCACGGGCGTCGTCGTCGCCGCCGTCGACGGCGGGCCCCCTTGTTCCTGCTCCCGCACATACTTGTCAAAGACGCCCTCGAACAGGTCGGCGCTCTGGTAGCCCCCGACGCGGAACCGGTTCCCGACGAGCACGCTCGGCACGGCCACGACGCCGCCGCGCATGGCGGTCCTCACCTCGCGCTCCAGCTCCCGGCCCGTGTCCTCGCAGCGGATGACGGCGCGGACGTCGTCCTCGCGCAGGCCGACGGAGCGCCCGACGGCCACGAGCCACGACACGTCGGACACGTCGCGCCCCCGCTCAAAGTGCCCGCGGAACAGCTCCTCGACGACGGCGGCCTGGGCGAGCGGGCCGAGGGTGCGGAGCGTCAGGGCCGCGAGGCGGTGCGAGGCCTGCGAGGGGCCCGTCGGCCCGTGGACGGCAAAGTCGACGCCGTGGCGGGCCCCGGCGGCCTGCACGCCGTCGATGAAGGTCGAGAGCTTCTCGGGGGACATGATGTTGGTGTAGAGGGCGTGCTTGTCGACTGTTTTTGGGGGGTGGCTTTGGTCAGTTTCTGGTGTTTCACGGGGGGGCTCGGTCTCTGGGTAGGAGCGTGGGTGAACGCACCGTTTCGAATGGTAGGGTACAGCAGGTACGGTTTCCAGACGACTCGGAAGTCGACGTCTGGATGGCGAGCCTTGTACTTGTACGTGGCCGTCTCGAGGCTTCGCTTCTCGAGATAGCACCACGGGCAGAGGAAGTCGGCGTAGACGGCGATCTCGATGAGCATCATGAACAACCACCCAACACACATAGACAAACAAAAGAGGACAGTAGTAGTTACAGTATGATGTCAAGAATCGGGATCAGGAGGCGGGGGAAGAGGAAACAAGATGAAAAAGCTCTCGCAAGACTGGTTGAAGACTTCAAAGCTAGATAGAGGGGGGAAGTGAAGGAAACATCAAGGGTGCGCGACTCCCCCCGGTTGCCGAAGTCCCTGTTCTTACACAACCACACAACAACCCTGCTGAGAACCGCCCAGATATACAGCCCGTCTCCTTTGCACTTTGAACGCCCAATACATGCCAGAGAAACCAAGGTCAGGCCATGCCCAACAGCCCCACCACCGCTTTTATTGTGCTCGCGCGGGTCGTGTTGTCTGCTTTCGAGGAGGTTTGAATTTTTGATATGTCGGCGATTACAAATCAGAAAATCGAGGTGCGTCTCCCTCTCCCCTCCCCAGGAAAAGAAACGAGGAGTAAGGAACAAAAACCAAAAAAGGCAACGAGACGAGCACTGCCCACCCTTGCGCATTTAATGCCGTTGTCGTCCTTTCGGCGGTAAAAGCCCGAGGCAGAACCGATGCCGCGACGCAAACGTTGTCTCGTCCCAGGAGTCCGTCTATAAATCCTAGCGTGCCAGGACAAAACTCCCGACACATGACGGACACCACTAGCGAGCCTGACCAACCGCCCGTGGATCCTTGGCTCTCTCCCGTCTCTCCCTGTCCCGTGTCCTCATAGGCCTGACCAAGTGGAATGGGCGTTACCCAGATCGTTGACTTCTATTCATCGAGCACAGACACGGTGCTGTGCCTTGTCCTTCGATACTGTCCGTTCACCGTCGAGATGGCACCGTCCACGGCACGGCAAGTCCTCAGGCAAATCTGGGGAACTTGGCCGACGTGACATCGGCCTTCGGCGCCGTAGCACAGATCACCCCTCGGTCCAGCGACCCTCCACACGTCAACAAACGACTTGCATTAGCAGCTCGGGAAGCCCTCAACTAGCGCCCGAGAGCCTTCATGACATTGCGAGTCACAGCGAGCAAAGTGGAAAGTACTCGTCATGCAACGAACCAGATTTGTTTCTTGGTGGCGATGCCTGTGGTGCTAGTCTATATTGCGTCCTTATCCCGTGTCCTATGCTCTATCAAGTACAATAACAAATGCCCAGCGTCTTGTGTTCCCGTAATGCCTGCGACTTGCTTCCCGTGTTTTGAAAGCCTCCGCTTAACCGCGTTCCAGTTAAAACTCCCTTCCCTCTGAGTATCGTGCAGACAGTGTCCATCATCGTAAGGTAGCCGACCGCCAGTCTATCGAGTGCAAACAAAGGAAAATAATCGAGGGCGTGGATAGAAATCCATGAAGAAATTAAAGAAATAGCGACCCCACCGTTCCGAACCCATTCCATCAAGGAGGGCTTGCTCACCCGCCGTATCGTTGGGTATATTAGTTGACGGCAAGCTCGTGCATCCGAGTCCAGCAATTTTTTCGAAGTGTAAAGAAGGGATCCAGTCCAAGAACATACACGTTTCCCTCTGCAAAAGCTTTCGTGTTGGTAATACGCCAAGTCGTCAGGAAACTCTCTAGCAGGCCTTCAATAGCCTGCTATGCATCCCTCTTCGAATCGGGGGGTGACAGCCCCTAGGCCATGTTCACCAGCCCAGGCTCTGCGCTCTGAGGGCGCCGCATGTGGGGTGCACCATAGTACATCTGGTTCATGGCAGGGTTCGTTGGGTAAGCCTCCGGATCGGGATAGACGTAGCTGGCGCCATTCTGCGACGGGGAAGGGACATTGGTAGGTGACTGCCAACCGACAGAGGCCATATGAGGGCTATTGTTTGCGCTTCCGGCGTTAGCGGATTGGTGCTGCTCCAAGCTGGGCTCCAACGTAGGAGGAGGGCCGTAGCTGGTTGGGTGCGAAGTCGGGCGAATGGTATTGTAGGGGCCAGGAGCGGTGGCAATGGGGCTACCGACGCGCATGTGAACGGGGAGAGGGCCGGTCTGCTGCAGGTAGGAAAAGTCACCATGGCGAGGCATTCCACCGTTGGACATGTCGACGTTGGGAGACATGGACATGTTGCGCTGGTTCGGAGAGGGAGTGGTCAGGGGAGAACCGTGGCTGGACATGTGGTCGCCCTCGGATCGAGCCTGTGTCATTCCCTTCGACTTGGATGCGGCAAGGGCAGCAGCGGTGGCGGCGGCAGCCTCCTCAATCGTTCCGCTGTGGTGGTTTTGGTGGCGCGTGAGAGTAGTGCGGCGGGTAAACGTCTTTTGGCAGTCGGCATACGGGCATTTGTATGGTCGCTTTCCCGAGTGCGTTCTTCGGTGACGAGCAAGGGAGCTGCTATCGCTGAAAGGCTACTGGTTGTTAGCATCACGCGCAATCATACAGACAACAAGTTACGAACCTTGGCGCAAGTCTCGCAGTGGTGAGGCTTTTCGCCCGTGTGCACTCGCTGGTGCACAGTCAGGGCGGATCGCTGGATGAATTGCTTTCCGCAGTTAGGCCAATCACAGACGTGAGGTCGGACGCCACTGTGAATGCGCTCTGGGTTTCTTGTTAGCTCATGGTCATGGGGAGCAGATTTCATGTTGCGCTTACCGTGGCGAGCAAGATCGCTTCGTCGCGCGAAACCCTTTCCACAGGTGCTGCAAGGATAGGCCTTCACAGGCGCGGGAGGCTGAGCGGGTTGGTGTTGCTGGGGCATGTGTTGCTGGGGCATGTGCTGCTGCATTTGCATCGGCATGGCGTTCATGTTAGGCAACTCGGGGTAACCAGAGAGCTGCATGCCAGGCATTGAATTGGACATGTGCATGGGCGCCTGCATGGGCACTGGCGAAGGGTATGATCGGGCAATGTTGTGAGGAGTGGAGTATTGGGAGTGCTCGGAGCCGTGAGGGGAGACGGATCGTTCCATGGTTGGGTCCTTGACGAGATGATGTTGATCGATGAGACCGTTTTGTAGTTGTTGCATTTGTCCAGCTTTTTTGTTCAGCATGTTCGTAATGTCCATTACCTCTGTCGGGGCTGGTGATCTCATGCCATTCATCATTGACATTTCGGTAGGCTGGTTGGTGGGTTTTGTTCACTCAAAGGGGAGGCCTCGAGGTGTTCGCGACTAAGATTACACGGTCAGCGCAAAATGTTCATGTTTCGGCAAAAGATGAGCTGGCGTTGAAAGGAGTAACGGTGCCAAAGCCACACAAAGACATGTCGCCCCCCTTGCAGTGGCATGATCGTGGACGTGCCCGACGAGCCGCAAGGGTCCGCCAACAAGGGAGACGAGGTCGAGTCGCGGGTGAGGAAGGGAGGACGCGAGTAATCAAACAAGGGAACAAAGAAAGCATACCTATTCGACGCGTTGGGGCGAGGGTTGTCGGTATGGGACTGTGTAAACAGTTTCGGATGGAGAGAGGGAGACAGAGTCGACCGGCGACACGAGAAAAGTTGCCAAATATATTTCGGGTGACGCGGGACCGTAAGGCAGCGGCGCAAACGAGACGAGGCAACCTTGTCGAAAAGGACGGATCGTGTTTGCAGAAAGTTTGCTTCTTGCTTACCGACTAGCGAGAATAGCGGCGTTTGCGGGCGATGGGCGAGCGAGAGGGGGGGAAAAAAAAGATGCTGAAGGGCGAGAAGGCGTCTCACGCAACAGTGATTCACGTTCGGTCGCGATGCGGGACGGTTGAGGTTGATGGACAGCAGAGCGAGAGGATCTCAGGGTGGTCTGTTCGCGATGCTAAATGCAGGTACGGCGAGGAGAGCCACTGTCGCGAAATGGCAAGTGCGAGTGCGTTGAGGCGGCGAGGCAGGAGGCACCAGGAGGACGGAGGGCCAGGAGGCAGGAAGGAATAGGCTGTGAGGGTGATGAGCACCTGCTGTGGTAAAAAAGCGACAACAAACAAAGAGCCGAGGAATGTTGATCGAGGGGAAACGGGGGGAGGAGGGGAGTTCAAGGAGTAGATGTTTGATCGAGGTCAGGCAGGGGCCAAGCCTTTATGTCAAGTTTGGCTCTTGGGTCTCGGGGGGTCCCTTGGGCAGGCTGGTGCTGCGTCAGGTCCCTTTGGGTCTCTCCCTCCCGTTTCGGGCGCGGGACTTGACCAGGCATTGGCAGACACCTCACCTAGCCTAAGCCCGTGGCGTGGAGGGCCCAAAGAAAAAAAAAAAAAACCTACGCCCATCGCCAACGGCAGGGTGGCAGGGATGTGAGGCGGAGGATGGAGAGAGAGAGGGAGTGAAATAGCGGGACCCGGTACGCCCCCGTGCAAACCAACCGGCGCGCGATGGAGCGGGGATCAAACGGCAGAGGAGAAAAAGGACGAGAAAAGTGTAACGAGAATGGACAGCACAGCAAAGAGGCTAGGAAGAACGGATCGGAAGGGGCGGATGCCTTTGCACTTTTGCTGTGCAGTTGCCATCTGCTCTTGAGATGAACTTGAAATGACTTACCGTGAGGTGACTTTGTTATTGCTCCTTCTAACTGTGAGAAGGATTGGGAAATTTTCTAGTGTGCTGGCGGCAGCCCGTTTGCTGGACGGTGGATCTCGACTGTAGCCGTATTTTGGACACGGCAGATCTCTTTATGGCACCTTGGTAGGTACAAAGGCGACGAGGGCGGTGAAAGGGTGAAAGCCCAAGGAGGGGGGGGGGGGTGGCGACGGGTAGGTGGCTGACGGCTGACGGCCGACAGACCTTGCTTCGGAGGTGACGAGCGCCACGGGGAGTGATCCAAACAGATTAGTCCTCTGCAGAGCCAAGAGTCCGGATGGTGGGTTGGAGTCAAATTGTCGTGACAGGAGAGCGGGCGTCTGGGGTCAGAACGAGGACGGGACGCTTTGTTCACAGGGGACGGACTGTCTTTTATATATGGAGGAGCGATGGGAACAGTACCTGTGTCCTTAGCCACTCTTTAACAGCAGCCTGGAAGCTGGCGGCAACAACTTAGATAGGTGTTCGTTGACGGTAGTTCTGGGTTTGTGCCGTCGAGCTGTTGAATTCATTGTGCTATTATCATGATTCCCAACTTTCTCACCAGAAGTAGTGACGGAAGATGCGGGGGGGTGTACCTAGTAGTTAGAAAGGCAGAGAGGCTACCTACTGCCTACGTCCCTACCTCCGAATGAATAGGCAAGTTAGCTGCTCCGAATACCTGCGCAATTCAACCCCTTGTTTATTTATTGCCTCGTACCGACGTACCTACAAGACTTGTTTTCAAGTTGAACAAACAGGTGAGGTTGCCAAGGATATGCTGCGGACGGAACGAACCATTACATCAGGGAATAGGTCAACTGAAGCCCTTCTCATGTGTTGAACACATGTCTTCCGGGAAAAAGGAAAATCGATGAGAAAGTAATGGCTAGAAAATCACGAGAACACCAGCAGGAACCTAAAAGAAGCAATAGAAGTTCCCAGGCGTGCTTCTTCGTCACGAAGTTGTGAACCCCCAACGGCGTGCGGCAGGGGACCAGCCGCGAGAGGTGATGTACAGTGCGAGTCATAGACTCGTACTAATTTAAGTTACCGTAGGTACGAGCCTATTTTCATTCATTCATTCCCTCATTCATTCATCATCGGTCATCCATCATTGACCATTGTCGGTCGAGTCGCAATACGCCCCAACAACCACGCCCAGGCCCGATGTTTGTCTCCCTCGTGGCTTCGTCCAGATAAAGACGACTCGAAGACGGTGCCTCTTGAGGAAACCAAGCTCTTCCGTTACAGGCTTTCGGGGGTCCTGGGCCCAGCCGGAAAGGGACACCGTCTTGCCTCAAAGGGCGGGGGGCAATGGGTGATGATGCTGGTCATTAGGACCAGCCGGTGGTCCTGCTCATCTTCCCAGACAAACCACCCATGACCCGTGGATGGCATGAGGCTGGCTGGGGGTGCGAGGTGGGAGTCGGGGGGACCACCCCCGGTCAAGGCCTGCGAGCAAACATTTTGCAGGCCTGTCCCTGTCAGCCTGGTACGTCGGCCGTCGTACCCTCGCGGATACGTATTTGCTGAGTTGGTTGGCTGGGTGGGCGACATTAATGCTGGCGAGGTGAGTTGCGAGTGGACGCCTCTTTGTCTCCAGAAATGCTGCTCTGTATTAGGGAGGGGGGCGATGGCACGGCGGCATGGTTGATGGTTGGTTCCAGGTTGATTTAATGCGGCAGCCCAGCGACACAATACGAGACGGGTGTACCTTTTCGTCAGCCGTGGTGATTAGGGAGGATTGCGAGGAACAATCGTGGAGGCGTCGGCTGTACGACCAACGGAAGGGAAGGATCGCATCGAGGAGGTAGAGCCATTGTCGTGTCGTTGTGGCCATGCTCTGTCGAGTCCGTCCGCCGCCATGTGCTCGCGCAATGGGATGGATGGGCTGCGATACGATGCGATTGCGAAATGCCGTTGCCGATGCATGCACACGGTTGAAGGGGTCTTTTCCCAGCCTCTGATACTGTTTCCCTCTCCCTCGGGATGGCGAACAGGCCTCTCTCTGACCATCTCTCGTCTTCTCTCGCGATGCCTCTGCTGTCAAACGAACCGCCGTCAGGCATCGCCAGCCAGCGCTCCATCCTTCGAGATGCACAGCAGCCCCCTGCCGCTCTCCCTTCCGGCCAGGGCAGACGTCATGACAGGGCGCTCGCTGTTCCCCCTGCAAGGCCGAGAGATGGCGTGTGCGGCCCCAAGGCACAAAGTGCCCTAGGCAATCAATGGGGCCGACATTTTGAGCTCGCAGCGGAGTCGGCTGTCAGGCCAGTCCTGACAGAGCCTGAGAAGCAGAAGGCTCCAGCGTCCTCGTTCTGATGAGTCTCCGTCGCGGGTGGCAGATCTGTGGCTTCCAGAAGCCCTCTCGACTCCATCTCGTCGCGCCATCCCTGTCGGTCCATTGCTGTCGTCGTCCGTGTGTCGTGTTGTCGGCTTGCCTCACCTGAGTCGACCAGCTGGAGGTGTCGTCGATTGGCTGGCCGACTCCAGATTGAGCGCTGCCTTTTGGTGGTCGCCAATTTCGATTTTCCCTTCACCACCGCCTGCGACCTGCGGCTGGTGTACTTGAATCTCGGCGAGAGCGAAACCCAGCGGGAGCTATCCCCGATTACTCAGACGACTCGTAATCTATAGCTAATGGCCAACATGGCAAGGCAATTCGTATCACGATGCAATCAAACAACCCGGAGCCAAAGAGGCGGCGACGATTCAGACGCAGTCATCTGATCGCTACCCACGTCGCGGCGGCGGCGGCGGCGGCGGCGTACGAAGTAGGGACAATCGTCCCAAGTGCTCGGGCAATGCATCGCTCGCTTGCCTCTGGTGCGGGAGCAGTGGCACTGAGAAACCCCTGCGTCTGGGTGTGCTTTCGGGGTGGCATACTCATTCCGTTCACAAAACGGCGGCGACCTGGTCAATACCCAAGTTGATTAACCCGAGTTCCAGCATCCACGGCCAAGGCCCGGGGTGTCGGAAGCCCCCCAGGGATGACCGTTTGTGTGTTTGCTTCATTGTTAAGTGGTATTGTGCCATGGGTGGTGGTGAAAAAATGAAAATTAATGCACGCAACACGCACATGTCTTCCGCTTGTGGTGTGTTTGTTGACCGTCGCTCACGCATGGATCAGAAGGTCGGCCCCAGAAGGTTTGGGGACGCACCCAATCAGATACGACGCGGGAGGCCTGCACTCTGCCGCGGTTGGCTATTGAAGCAATCGACGAGTTGTCGAGTCACCGTGGAAGGGTGGAAGGGATGGAGAGTGGCCATCCCCATCTGGCCCAATGGGGAAACGAGCCGTCACGCACTGTGCGGGATGCCTCCATGCTTCGGTACTTGACGAGCCGGCTGCCTCCTCTCACCTTTGGCTGACCTTGTGTGCCCATCGTGGCATCGTGGCATCGTGGCATCGTGGCTTCGTGGCTTCACCCGACATCTCACTTCATAATAGCTTCTCATCAAAACGTCCTCAACAAGAAGAAAAACAGCATTTCCTTCCAATTCCAAACTTGAATTCGTACAGCGACCCCGAGCGCTAAATGATTTACTTCACACGCAAACTTCCAGAAATCGACGACATACATACAGACACAAAGGGGTAGTAGAGTGCTGCGCGTCGTAAGCATCATTCACAACAATAACAAACACAATGAAAGAACAATGCAGGTTTTCCAAGCAAAGCCAGGAAAAGTCATTCTCCACCTGCATCACTCCCTCCTTACTATTAGTTAGCGCTCGCGGATGAATCTTCACACCCGACAGGCTATGATACAGACGGGGCCGTGAGCTCAAAACCGCTGGGCTTCCTCTGCTCCCGCTGCGGCACGCATTGTTTGTAGCAGGCTCAGAGCGATGCGATGGAATGTCTGAACGGCTGTACTTTGTATACCCGCTGTCCTCGTCCGGATAATTCACAGTTTGGCCACTCCGTCATATCCATCGCCCACCTCATGGCTCCTGCCCCGCCACCGGGACAAACGAGGCGTGTGGACTGTGGGGATGCGCGCGGCGTGCCTGGTGCTTTTAATGGAGGTGATCAATGCATATTGTGATGGTGGGAAATTGCGCACACTAGCTCGCTCCCGGAAGCTTTCTCGAAGCGTCGTCGAAGTTTGAGGCAGGTGTGATCTAAGGAATTAACATTGGAGGCGCACGCGTCTGTGCCCGCTCCCAACCGGTACCTTGATGAGCATCTGTCCGAGTGTCCGGAACACTCCGTGCCACGATGTGTGTAAGCCACGTCGATGAACACTCGAGTCGATATGAAGACGCGGTCACGACGTCAAGGATGCGCCAATAACGTTCTTCTCCTCCTGTGACGTCCAAACTCCCGAGGGCTTCCACAGTCTTCCAGTCTTGCAATCTCCATTCTGCCCTTGGGCCCTGAGCCCTTAGCCCTTCGCCCTTGCCCCATCGGAACCCTCCCCTCCTTCCCCTCCCATGCAAAGTCCCTTCAAGTTCGAAATTCCCATCTCCCCTCCCCTGCCCGTTACTTCTCTTCAATGGCCAAGCCCTCCACGTCCCGATGGCCTCTCTACAGCCACTCCTCCCTCGCAGCATGGCTCAGAGCACTGACTCCGGCGTCCCTGGCCCCTCCCATCGCCATCGCCCGTCTGCCCCGTGCCGCCCAAGGGATGGATCGCGCCCATCATTCTGACGGGCTTCGAGAAGCCCTCGTGCCGCGTCTTGACTCGACTCGTCGATAGTGCCGCCACCGGTCGCCGATGCCTTCGAAATCCATTACGGACAACAAAGGCTGGAACGAAGCGGGATGGGGAATGGCACGACCACTGCCCTGGCTGATGCGTCCGGGGTGGACTGAGGCCCCAAATCTGCCCATCTCCAGGCCATCCCCAAGCCCAGCCTCACCGCGATGGAACAACAGAGGCCATCCCTCCAAAACCATCCATGTCTTATGGCCCGTCTTCTGGCTTGCGGCTCCGGGACGGCTCCCCCTCGGGCCTCCAACGACAGCTGTTGCATGCTGCACTCCATGCGCCCATGCTCCCTGGCCTCCACGAGACAGCCTCCAGTTCCGCCAGGAGCGCCAGGAGATGGCCCTTACCGGCTGGGGAAATGCTGACCGTGCCGGCGCGGGAGACAGGGGTCAACGCTCCCGAGGAGCAGGCATCATGCCTCGATCCGTCCGTCTTACGACTCGGCGAGGTGAAGAATAGGTGACCGGAAAGGGGGCATGGTAAAGGTGCAGAAAGCACTCAAACAGCCCACCGCCTCAGCGATTGCTCGTCACGTACCATTCATTACGTCTGGGCGGTGCAATCAATATGCGGGTTTGCTCTTCGTATGCACTCGGTCAAGCCCATGCAGTGCACCTTTGCCCTCTCTCGCTACTCTGACGAAGCTGTTGGTCAGCCGTGCGCCTCCGCGCATTCTCAATAAGCCCAAGTGGCAGGCTTGCCCATTGTCGTGCATCTTGGCGCACGCCCTTGGTCCAGTGTGGCTGGAGTCGGTCCAATCCAAGCACGAGATGCATCACCGTCCAGCCAGGCCGATGCGACGTGAGAATGGGCCACCCCTTCAAAGCGTCCTTCTAGAAATTCCACGCACGTACCGCCGTCGAGCCGCCCCCCCGAGGCGTGAGGAATACCGAGATGCTGCACGTCCTCGCGTCCATGGCCATAACATGTTCAAACGGTGGCCACGACGCAGCGGGTTCTTTCTTTCAACCGTATCCGTGCCGTGGTCCAAGTCAGTTGCACCCGCGCCCGTTCAGTACAGTATCCGCACCCCCAGCTTCGGTGAAGGCGATGCGCCGGTGCGCCCAAACGAGACTTGGGGGACCTTGTGAATCAAATCAAAAAGACGGCGAGCAACAAAGCGAACCCGCCATGGCGACTATTTCTGTCCCAATCGGGCAACCGCCTTTGGCCATGGATGAAACAATTAACATTAACCCTGGGTGCTAGCTCTTGATGGTCTCCTGCTCGAGGTCCTCGGTCCATACAGTCAGACGCATCCGAGCGCCCAACAGCCAAATGGCTGATTATCTCTCTCACCACCACTCGGCGCGCTAGGACCAGAAAGGGCTGCTACAAACGAACAGGGCTGCAACTCGGAGGCTTGGGGCAATCCTACGGCACGCCGTCTGTCCTTCGAAGGCTGCCAAGCTTCCGCCGCGGAGACGAAACAGAAAGAGATTGGTGGACGGCTAGTGACACCTCGTGCGTCCCTGTGACAAAGCCTTGAGGAGCATTGGGCACCCAGAAGCAAGGGCGGGGACGGGGGACTATCGAGCAAACAGCCATTGGGGGCAGCCTTGTTGACCATTGCTCCCGGCTGTTGCAAAGGCCGTTGCGACGTCCTTGTCGATCCTATCCGAGCTTTCCACGCCCTTGCGAGTCCGATGCCTCGCTTTGAATCGAGTCCTTTATTGCCCAATGCTTGGTTGAAACAAAGGAGCGTGCCGATGGCGGACCGGGCTCCTCGCGCGCGAACTGCATCACACATCACAGTGTGATCGACATGGCATCGCGTCTTGCCCCGGATTAGGGAGCATGCAAGAAACGATATGGATCAATACAATCGGTCCTCGTCCCCATATCTATCGAGCGCTCTGCTTGGTCGCGACGGGGGGGCATTGTGGCCTGACGCCTAAGCCGTTATGCAATTCGCCCGGCGACAGACTCAGCTCGCGCTGATGGCGGATCTCCTTGGCTCTCCGTACCGTATTTGCCATTGGCCTTTGTTTGTTCATGCAAGCCCTTCTCGTACACTGCGCCCCCCCCCCCCCCCCCCCCCCCCCCCCCCCCCCCCTCCCCGGTGGCACATATCGTACGCCCCTTTCATCCTCTTTTGCCCGCGGCGAAACCAAAACTCGAGGAGCTTCGACCAACCGGGAGTCGGACCGCCGACCTCATGCAGGCCCCAGGATCCCACTCGAGCAAGCATCAGGGACTGGGCTCGAGCTCCGAGTCACTGACGGGCATTTCCGCTCGGCCATGGATGAAACAATCAATGGAAGGCTTCCAGAAGCAGTGGGGAGCCAGCGAGAAGGGGCCCTCGTCCAGCGCGCCCTCTCGAGACTCTCCAGGCTGCAAAGGGTGTCTGGATGCGCCGACAGGGATGACGGGGACCCATGGCTGCCACGAGGGGCCCCTCGATGCCGGCATGCACCTTTGCTTCTGCTGCGATAACCTCATCGCTTGGCCTTGGACTGCCTTTGGAAGCCACGCTAAAAGCAAGCAAAGCATCAAGACGACACGGGGAGGTTCGCCTCTCCTCAAAGAGGGCGGAATCGTGGTAGGAGGTGCCGTGACGGCGTGGTCAGCGGCTTTGTGCTCATGCATCGGGAGACGATGGCGAAAAAAGCCGCCTTGCGTTGTGCTGCGCTGGCAACCATGCCACCTCGCAGCCCTCAGCACACCTCTTTCGGACTTGTACGGCGCTACCCTCAGGTGAGGTGGGGGCAGATGCGAGAAAGACGACAATGGCCAATTTCACGAAGCCGATGGGAGGAGGAGAGCCAGTCGACGTCGATTGTCGAGGGTTGGGGTTGTCATGTGGACGTGCGCCAGCTCCTGGTTGCTTGGTCTGCCAATTTCAGCCCTCTCCCCACGCATCTGGGCTGAGATTGCCGTCGGTGCCGTTTGAGGACGCAAGCCTAGTGCAGAAGACATGTCTCAGAAGTGTGACCGTTGTGTTGCGCCCGGAGCCCTGACAGCTGAAGGGCGAATGCGCAATGCGGAGCGGGGGCGCGCGTATATACGACATGCTGCAAAGGAACCTGGTCCAAGTTGCAGCGACGAAGAAGGCCGATGGATGCGCCATCGATGAGCAGAATCTATTTGGGTCATGCCGGTCAACGGGATCTACGTCGGTACCGCCCCATGGCCATTCGTCCTCTCTTGTCAGTGTCAAGTCTCGGGACGTCCTGTCCAGGTGCCATATGCTGGCCAAAGAGCACCGGTTTGCGGCAGACGAGGAGGGACCCTTTTTGCACGTTGCTGCGACGGCCGTCCGTAAACTCAACCTTCTGTATCCTTGGACGGGAGGAGCACGTCCGATGCAACCTCATTGTCGGTGAAGGCTGGGCCAGCACGAGGCCAGCACAGCAAGGCCATCAATCATGATAAAGACCCGCCCTCGCTTCCGTTGGATCTCGAGGGAAGCCCGATCTACACCGATGCTTGCTCCGTCCCTTCACCGTCGGTTGCGCTGACGAGTGGGAACGAGAATGATATGATGGGAGTGCGCCGAGACGGGTTGGAAGAGACGCGACCCGAGGTCTTGCGTGGTAATTAAACACACATGTCGTTGACCGAATCTTCCACATCAGCACCGCAGCCCAAGACCCGACCCAGGCAGCCCAACCAACCTCTTTCACCAGAAATGGGTGAATGGAGATGAATCAGGGGTGACGGATATGGGGGTGGAACCATGGAGTGAAGGCATGTCGTCTGGACGTTTTTTGCGGCTATCAGATTTCAAGAGGCGGCAAGCAAGATGCTCACTTTTTTTTTCTTTTTGCAAGTTCTTGGTTCAAGATTCTTCCCGCTGCAAGAAGAAAGGAAAGCACCAAAGGGAAAAAAAAAAACCCTCCGGGCGGCGGCGCGTGCGCGCGCGGGGGCGGCGCAAAAAAGGTCCAGATGAGATGAGATTGCTTTTGCTTTTTTGCTCGCGTGCAAGTCTTGTGTGTTAAGACACATTGGGTGCAGAGTGGGAAAACGGGGGATGGACGACGAGGGGGCCTCAAATCTCGTCAGATGCACTGCAGCGGTGGCCTTGCGTGCATGCAGTCGTGGAGATTGAGCGAACGCCTTTTTTTTTTTTTTTTTTTTCCCTTCCCTGTTTTCCTTTGCCTCTGCTTCCTCGTTGCATCGTCGGCTGTTTTCTCAAGCCACATCCGAGCACCACTTGTCTCTTCTCGTCGGAAAGAGTCGTCCAATTGAAGAAACGGCGGTAAACAAACAAGAAGGCGGTCTAGACGGCATTTCGCATATTCCGCCCAATGATTATTTCCCATCGGAAAACGCGGTCTCGACACGACGCTGGCCGGTCCCCCTCGCCCCTCCCCATACGGGCCATGAGCCCCCCTGCTCCCCGCGTCAGTAGGGCAATTGCTTGCACATGGCTAATGCAGGTATGAATGCAAGTCCTGGGCGTGAAGGGGGAAATGTAGGTGAAGAAATCTTTCGGGCGAGGGAAAGAGTGGTTGCTTGTCTTTTTTGCCGCGCTCTTTGGATGGATTGGATGGGATGGGATGGGGCAGGGGGGGGTGGGCGTTGTTGCGGGAGGGATTGTGACACGGGCAAGAGATTGAGTGGCACTTTGAATCGGACGATCCGTGACGCTTTCAAGCGCAACTTTGAGTCGGCCAGTCGCGCGCATTCGAGTCGGACCCGGCGGAGGGAAATTTGCTCTCGTCTACTTTGTCCAGTGACATGGCCGTCTACCCTGGAGGATAGTTGGCAACTTTCGAGAGAAGTTGCAGTCATTGTCGTCAAGCTATTCTCGTCGTTGAGGCAGGTTGGACTGGCTACTTCACCAGCAACATTGGCCAGGACCCCGGGGGGGGGGGGATGCCCATTGGGGACTGAATTGTAGTCAATTCAAGATAGTATCGCTCTGTCTCTCAAAATCCTGGTGTTGCTTGATCCAACTCCACCACCTACATCGTACACGTCCCAAACTACATAGCAAAAGGAAAACAAGATATCAACCGTGTATTTTCAAAATGGATTACCATCTCGGCTGACCACGCTCGTGAGACGGCGTCTCGATGGTATGCGCATCGCCAAATGGATCGTCGTCGTCTTCCTCCTCCATCACCTTGGCGGGACGCGGTGCATGCCGAGGGGGCCGAGGAGGCGCTGGCTTGGACGTGGGAGGAGGTCGCGGGGGCGCTGGGGGCTTGGACGAGGCCGCGAGGCTCAACCCGGAGAGGTCGGGCGGCTGCGACGTCGTGGGCGAGTGGCCGGCCTGGGCCATGGCTTCCTTGCCCTTTTGCGCCATCACTGTCGAGCTTTTGTTAGTCGTGCTGGAGTCGCGAGTGTGCTTGGGGGGTGACGGGACGTACTCCTGTAGAGATGGGCTTGTTCGGCAATCTCGTCGTCCGAGTCACTGTCGGCGTCGATGGATCGATCGAGCTGTTCGAACGTCATGAGCGCATGCACGAGCTCGTCGTTGGCATGAAGCAGGCCGCCCAACCAATGCTCGTCCTCGACGTGGTGAATCTGCCCCAGTCAGCTGGACGTCACTTGGCAAAGTTGCGCGGGCGAGGAGACATACGTATCGCAAGACCTTCCTGCGGAGGAGTTTGCTGGCCTCGAAATACTCCTGTGCCGCCTGGTTCTCCGAGACGCGCTCCCTCTCGCGGTTTATGCCCTGGACGGCGTTCAAGAGGTTCGTGGAGGTGATGGAAGCGTCGGCAACGACCGACTTCATCTGATCCTTCTCGGCCTCGAGGTTGAAAGGCTTCCGCTTGCCCTTTGACTTGTCCTTCTTCTTGTCCCTCGAAGAGCCAAAGAACGAGCCCGATGTCGACGAGGACTTGGAATGGGAGGTGGCGGACTGGGGTGGTGACTGGTTGGATGGCCCTCCGGCGCGCTCGTCGGCCTGTCTCGCGGCCTCGTCCTCCTCGTCCACGAACGGGTTCTCCTCCGTCTCCTTGATGACCTTGGACCTTTCTTGGGTTACAGCGACCTTTCTCTTAGGAAGTTCCTGGGGAAATCAGCAAGTCATCGATCACCGGGCGCTCAACCGAACTGACCTTGTGCAGCCTCGCGATCCGATCCAGTCCCGGGGTGCCCGCATACTGCGACCACATGGCAAACAACTCCCTGCACTTTTTCTTCACGGCAGGGTCCGAGAGGGACTCTGTGCCGCAGCAGCGCAGGCGTTCCAGCAGCGGCTCGTCGGCAAAGGTGCGCTGGAAGCGCTCGCCGGCATTCTGGATGAGACCGTCCAGCAGGACCAGGGCTCGGATCTGGCGGTGCACGTTGCCATACTTGAGCTTCTTGCGAATGGCGCGGGCGGCTTCGCTCGGGCCTGACGCCTGGAGCATGATGACTTCGACGAGGTCGGGGATGCCACTAAGATCCTCTTCCTCATACGACTCCGAGGTGAGGTTCTCGATGGTGACGGTCACCGCCGAGTAGGGCTTCTTCTGTAGAGATGATTAGATGGGAACTTTGGGTTTATATCCAGGCGTGTCAGGGTGTTGGTGAGGGTAAATAGCTCAGATGATATGCTTGGTGTACACCAAGCGCATCGCATTCGGCAGACTCATATAACGCACCTGCTGAAACATGATCTCAGCGCGGCGATGGCTCTCGAGGTGAAATAGATGCTATAGTGGAGATGAGACCGCAGCAGCGGCAGTAAAATTCAAGGATGATGCTATCTCGGGCTGCCTAGCGACGAGGCATTGGTGAGCTCCCGGAGGCTGGAAGACGGGCGATAGCGGGGTAGCAAGGCTCTCTATCGGGCGGCTCCAAGGCAGCAAAGCGACAGCGGAGAAGACGAATTCGGGTCGATGGCGAAGAAACTGGCGAGATGAAATTGATGCAAGAGCGTCTTTGCAACTCGGGATGGTTTGGGTTGAGGGAGCTGAGCTGGCCGCAGCCGCATGTAGTTGTGGTGGGGTTGAGGCGGCGACGCGGGGCTGGTTTGTATCGAGGTACCTGACGCAATGTGGAGAACTTCGAGTGTCAAAGGGAGTGTGACCTGCGAGGTACCGGGACATGTCAGGAGTCCCGGTTGGTAGAGAGTTGGGATAACTGGGCCATACACGAAATACACGGAGAATTGCTCTTGGATCTATGAAACGATGCTAGATAGACGATATTAAGGCACACTGAGGAGGTTTCGGGCAAACATGGGTCGCGGGTCGATCGTCACTCATGTCCCTTTTGTGTCTCGGCTGCTCGAAACAGATGGTGAGTCGAGTATGTCCGTCGAGTGTGTAGAACCATAGTTCCAGCCTGCGAGTCGAAATATTCGAAGACGGGGGAACTCAATTTCAATACCCGGCGGCAGTAAAACGATAACACGATAATTACGGTCTACCAAGTGAGAAACCACAGTGCAGAACGCCCGCATGAATGAGGTAACATATGTGATTGAGACACGGTCAAATTTTTTTTTTGGTACTCAAGATGCTTATTAGTTCAATAATTAGTTCACTCATGTAATGAAGAAACCTCTTGATGTGGGAGGAGGAGTCCTGTAGTAATATCAATTCGACAAAACGACCCCTCGCACCTGAGCTTACCCTAGAGCGCGGGCACCTCCGCAAGTCGCCATCAGCCCCGCCCCCGCCATCCCATCAAATTTGCCCTTCGAAAGGCAACATGCGCCCTGTCGTGACTCACTAAAACCCCCCATCAACAACACTCCGAATCATTCCCACGCCCTCGAGCAATTGCGATTATACACCGTCGGCCATGGGTTCTTCAGGACCAATCCTCCCCGAGGAGGGCAAGCGCAACATCCTCGTCACCAGCGCCCTGCCCTACGTGAACAACGTCCCCCACTTGGGCAACATCATCGGCAGCGTGCTCTCCGCCGACGTCTTCGCTCGCTTCTGCAAGGCTCGAGGACACAACACCCTCTACGTCTGCGGCTCCGACGAGTACGGAACTGCCACCGAGACCAAGGCCCTCGAGGAGGGTCTGGAGCCCGCCGAGCTCTGCGCCAAGTACCACAAGATTCACAAGGAGATTTACGACTGGTTCCGAATCGACTTTGACGTTTTCGGCCGAACACCCACCGAGCAGCAGACTCAGATCGTCCAGCACATCTTCACCGACCTCTGGAAGAACGGCTACATCGAGGAGCGCGAGACCACCCAGCCCTTCTGCGCCACCCCGAGCCACTCGAAATTCCTTGCCGACCGATTCGTCGAGGGAGAGTGCAGCATCTGCCACGACCCCGGCGCCCGCGGAGACCAGTGCGACGCCTGCGGCAGCCTCCTCGATGCCTTTGAGCCCGAGAAGGAGCCCGATGCCGGCAGCGACGAGGTCGAGGCCAAGGCCACCGGCTGGCTCATCAACCCCCGCTGCAAGCTCGACGGCACGACGCCCGAGAAGCGACGGACGAAACACTTGTACCTGAAGCTGGATTCTCTAAAGGAAGAGCTCGTCGCTTGGTTCAAGAAGAGCAGCACCGGGGGAGAGTGGAGCCCCAACTGCACCGCCGTGACGCAGGCTTGGATCGACAAGGGCTTGCTCCCCCGCGGCATCACGAGAGATCTCAAATGGGGTGTCCCCATTCCCAAGGGCCTCGAGGGCCTCAGTGACGAAGAGTACGCCAACAAGGTCTTCTATGTCTGGTTCGATGCCTGTATCGGCTACGTCTCCATCACCAAGACCTATACGGACGCCGACAACCTGGACGGAAACAACTGGGAGAAATGGTGGAAGTCTCCAGATGACGTGAAGCTCTACCAGTTCATGGGCAAGGACAACATTCCGTAAGTCAATACCCCAAGTGTGACCTTGTCCCGTCATGACAGCTAACATGTCCAAGATTCCACACCATCATCTTCCCTGCTTCACAACTCGGAACCAACGAAACCTGGACCAAGGTCCATAAGCTCTCCACCACCGAATACCTCAACTACGAGGGCGGAAAGTTCAGCAAGTCCAAGGGGGTTGGTGTCTTTGGCAACACCGCTAAGGAGACGGGCGTCGACCCTGATGTCTGGCGGTACTACCTCTTGTCTCGCCGCCCCGAATCTTCTGATTCCGAGTTCAAGTGGCAGGAGTTCATTGACTCCAACAACAACGATCTTCTCAAGAACCTTGGAAACTTGAACCAGCGAATCCTCAAGTTCTGCGCCGCCAAGATGGACAGCGTCGTTCCCGACTACACAAAGTACACCGACGAGCGTCTCGAGGAGCATAAAAAGGAGGTCAACGAGTCCCTCCAACACTACATCTCCAATCTCGAGGCCATCAAGCTCCGTGCTGGCCTGTCCACGGTCATGCACATCTCCGCCCTCGGCAACAAGCTCCTCCAGGACAGCAAGCTCAACAACGCGCTCCTCGCCGAACAGCCCGAGCGGTGCGCTGCCGTCATCGGCCTCGGCATCAACCACCTCCAGCTCCTCGCTAGCATCCTCCACCCTTATATGCCCTCCACCTCCGAGGCCATACTCACGCAGATTGGCAGCCCCGGCCTCATCTCGGTCCCCGAGACCTGGACCGCCGACCTCGTCAAGCCCGGCCAGAAGATTGGCGAGCCCAAGCTGCTCTTCAGCCAGATCCCCGCCTCGCAAATCGACGAGTGGCGCGAGGCCTTTGGTGGTGAGGAAATCAGGAAGCAGAAGGCCCTCGAGGCCGAGAAGGCTGCCGCAAAGAAGGCCGCCAAGGAGCTCAAGAAGCAGAAGAAGCTTGCACTCCGACAGGCTGCACAAGCGGGCGAAGCCCCTGCTGCCGCCGCCGAGCCGTCTGTCGAATCCTCCGCCCCCGTGAAGGAGGTTCAAAAAGAGTAGACGGATGTGGCTTATGGGCCAGTCCTACTCGGGTATGTTGATAGATTCACTGATGGAAGTGACGTCCTGTATCACGCGACATGACATAGGGAAATGAGCGGCATAGAGTTCAAGGTGAATTATGAGGAGTTGGGCAAAGAAGCGGAAAAGAGGAACAAATCTTTAGATGACGTACGAGAGCAAGATAGAGTGCTTCAGAATTGTAAAATGAGACATGTTGATGAAGCATCCCTCGGATGAGCTTTTTTTTACCGTGTATTTGAGCATATACTGTGATAGGATGTGAGTCAGTATACCAGCGTAGAGAATGGTGTGCGTTTGGTCTGCAGTGCTATCCTTGATGATGAGTTTCCCTGCATGACGTAATAACTGATTGGATTCTTCCTCGGTGAACTGTTGGCTCAATATTAACACCTTCTAACCGGAACACTACTCACGTAGCACTTGGCTTTCCTTGACCACGCCTCGCCCGCTTGTATGGGCATTGCCTTTTCTATCGTCCTTCTATAAATTGATGAGTAGAATGTGATACGGGATTTACGGGTGTGCTTCTGGTTAGTTTGGTGACAGTTGGGAACCTGTTGCTGTCTTCAGTAGCTGTGAGACGGTATGTGCGGGATACCCCTCCCTCATGACGTGTTTTTATTGTAATAGATCGATGTTGTAAGTCTGAATGAAGTCTCCGATTTCTGAAGTGGTAAATGCCGATAACCTGGTATTTTGTTTTCCTGAATTGCTCAAGCCTGTTGAAAGGCCAATGTCCCGTTTGAACTCCTAGTTGATGCACGCTGTTCATATCTCCTCATGGTCCGATTCCCGCCAATTCACTCATTAAGCCGTTGGGTGGATGTGATATTGCCTCACCGTACACATTCACCCGAGGGAAGAAAGAGACTCAGTTCTCCTTCTTGCCAGCAGCCCTCTCCCGCTCGCGCTTGGCGTAGATGCCGGCAGTGAAGGGGTCCTCGAAACGGAGGGCCACGACGTAAACGACGTAGACCCAGAATGTCAACAAAAGGCCCGCGGGCTTGGCAAACCAGAGAGCAGTGGCGAGGAAGCTCATGGTAGAACCCCAGTACATGGGAGCACCGGTCACGTTGAAGGGAAAGCCGGTCACCATGTCGTCCATGAGGAAGCCGAAGTAGTCGCCAAGGAAGGTTCCAGTAATACCGAGGGCCCAAGTCGAGGTAACGACGAGAATGTTTCCAGTGGCAAAGAGGGTCACAGCGACACCCTTGATGTAGGGTGCTTCGAGGAGGGGGTGTGTGGGTTGTTCCGAAATGGCGTTCTTGTAAAGCAGATCGCGAACCATGCCGAGAGAGAAGATGGTGGCAGCGAGAGCATAGCAAGCGACTTGGGAATTGCCGCCGAAGATCTTCGTCAGAAGCTTGTTGCGATATTCTTGGGATGTGTTAGTGGTGCTTGGTGATCCAGAAGTCATCGGACAGGGCTGGATTGGTTATCTACCTTGGCGAGCGACAATGCTACAAGGGGGTCAGCATGACAGGCGATTGGACGAGGGGAGCTTGGACGATACTCACTTCCAGAAGAGGGGATTAAAGGCAATCGAGCACGCAGAGACTAAAGAGAAGGAAGGAATAGGTTAGCAGGAATGATGGCCTTTCAGAGATGTTGATTGGTTGTAGGACGAGATAGGATGGGAGGTTTGAGGTTGAAGCTAATGAAAAGAATAGGTCGGTACCTGTACTTACTTAGCAAGCTCTGCTTGTCAAAGTTGACATAGTTGACGAGGTCTTTCACAATGTCGGCCATGGTGAATGAGGAAGAATGTTCGATTATCCAAAGTGAGGGAACAGGAGGGAGGTAACCAAGAAAGTGGTGAAATAGGATCACTGGGGCAAGGTGAGGCTTTTCAATATGTTTCACGAAGGATCACGGAGATGGAAGGGAATAGAAAGAAAAGGACAGGAAGACGGCGAAGATTGATTGAGCAGTAGGTTTGTTGGGGAAGAAGAACAGATTGGAGAAGGAGCAAGGAAGCAAGAACCCACTGTCACATGTCATAGCACATGAGGGAGAGAAGGACGAGAGGGAAAGAGCGTGGCCCACTCGCGTCATAAGCTAAGTTACCAGCACCAGGGGTCTAATGAAGCTCGCTGGGCCCTGAAGCTGTGCGCTGGACTCGCTGCTACGCCGTGCTAAGCGATTTAGCAATTGGCTTAGCTGGATTTGGTGTCTTGTCGGAGAGCAAAACGATGGACACACGACCCAGCGAGACTCGAACGAGGGACTTTGCTGTTGCACTGGCCGGACTGGAACAGCTTCTCAGCGCCGCTCGGAGACGGTCCGCCTGGTGGAGGCACTGGATTGCGGGGATTTCCTCTCCTCAACCCCAGCCCAGCATCAAACCATCACGGTTCCGACCTGCATCCAAAGGAAAACCCACAACTGCTGCAATAAACTCATGTCATCATCTAGGACTCGACTCTGCCAGAGCCATCTTCAAAAAGCATGCAGAGACCACGCCGCCCTTTTGTCTATCAATACCACAAGGCATTTGCGCAACGCAGCCCTTGCTGACGCACAGAAAACTCGCTCATCGGAATCGGGCTCAACCCGCCATCCATGGCCCCAACCTAACACCAAACGCCTAAAACCACCAGACCATAACGCTGCCCGAATACGGATGTGCCTCCCACCGGCTTCTCATCCTCTTGTCGCCCCCTGTCGTATGCGCCTTCTATGACACTCCGCCGTGGACATGACCATGTCGAGACAGCCTCTCACGTCCGACGGTTTCTCGTCTTCTTTCCCGTCGTCTGGGTATCTTCCTCTTCCTCGTCCTGGCCCTTCTTCAGGTCTTCAGTCAGGCCCCATTCTTCCTTGTCGTACCAGTCCTCTCCGTCCGACATGTCTCGGTTTGGGCCTGAGTGTGCCTCAGCCTTGGACCAATGCCACACCTCCTTCCGAAGCTTTTCCGCTCGAAGCAGCCCGAGGTACAGCTTCTTGGCCCCGCGACACACTTCCTCCTGTTTCTGCACATAGAGCGCAAGCAGTCGCCGGATGTCTTCCGCTTCTCGCTCGGGCAAACCGACATCTCTCTCTGGTTTCGTGCCGGGAGGCGCAATGAACATGGGATGAACAAATCCCTCCTCCGACCCTGTCGTCTCTGCTTCATCGACGTCCCCATTAACGAGCTTCGAGGCACGGCCATCTCCTGTTGCGTCACCCTCACCATGCTGCACGGCACCCGTGGCTGCATGATGCTCGCTGCTATTTTTCCTCTGATCCATGGTCATTTCAACATCGTCACTGGGTCTGTTTTTTGCGCCGGCCTCTGGCTCCACCCTCGCCTCACCATCCTCCTTTTTCAATATTGGAGTTGAATCGGTGCCATTGACACCTCTGCTCTGGTTCGAATCTGGCTTCTCGCTTGCTGATTGGGTGCCGTTCGGGTCGACGGGATCCGCATCCTCCATGGGAACATCTGCCTCTTCCGTCCCGCTCGTGTCGGACCGGCGCGCCTTCTCGAGTGCGTTCGAGAGATGCCTCAATGCATTCTCGTCGAGACCATGTTCCCCATTAGGAAGTCCGATGCCCGGTAGAGGCTCATGGGGTTCGCCGGTATGGCCTTGAGACAGGCTGATGAGGTGGCGAGCGACATGATCGTCCCTGTACAGATTGATATCCGATGGCCGGACCATCATTTCGCATGGTACCCAGGTGTGATCGCCGCAGAGCGCGGTAAGGAGATGTCGGACCTGCCACAAAGAGCGATTTTCCTTGCGCATGTTGTCGCAGCTTTGGTCAACGAGTTTGTTCAGCGTCTTGGATATAAACGGCCTCGACAAGGTCGGGTGAGACGGCAGACCGGTCGCGGAGGTCAGGGGAGCGAGGATTTCTGCAATGGTCAGGCGTTTCGTCATGGGCACGATGCGTGGACAACGTACGTTCTAGGTGGACATTCGAGTATGGGTTCACTTCGGCGGCATAGGCCACGGCCTCCCCAACGCGCTCCTCGTCATCGTCGCTGTCGATTTCGTATCCCTCGTCGTCGATCAGGGGCGGGTTGCGGTATATGATGGGACAGCGCACTCCGCCGCACTCGACGTACTGCATCATGGTCAGCGACGGCTGGTCTCGGAAGGGCAGGATGGCGGCGCGAGGCTACCTCTCTGTAGCTGCTTGGGCCGTCGTTTGGCACCAATTGCCCCTTATGGGCGAAGCGGGCTCGTTTCTTCAGTTTGTTCCCGCGATTGCTGTAGCTCTCGATTTCGGTGTCGGAGTCCGACTCTGGAGGAGGCCGCGGTTAGCTTGCGACGACGTGGTTTTCGCGTGGGACGAACCGTATGCCCTCCTCTTGAAGGCTTTCTTCATGCCGGCTATTGTCTCGGAAAAGAGGACTTGTTGGTTCGCCATGGTGGACGAGGTTGGACCGAGGACTGGGCAGAGGATGAGGAGGGTGGGTGTGGAGAGACGACGACGGCGGCAAGTCGAAGCGGGCTTGAGCCCAGGAGGTGTGGGCGAGTCGACGATGAATCAAGAAGGAGGATTTGGGTTCGGAGGGGTTGAGAAGGCGGCGGCGACACCGGGGCCCAAGCGGAAGACGTGTCGACACGGTGTGTTGTTGCGACTCGAATTTTCGCGGATTGTGCTGTGACGCCGGAACGACAAGAAGCTGAGGAGCGTAGCGTAGCGAGGCTGCCCGCCTCCCACGGCCCATGACCACACTTTTTGGCGTCTGTCCAATCAAGGCCCGAGCAACGGCCAATCAAATGACGATTCTGCGGTCATACGTTTGGCCGCTCCGATACGGGGAAAAGGTACGTTGCGTCGGTTGGTCCACGGAACGGAACCACTCCGTTTTGGTAACGGCCTGTTTCCCCTCACGAACGCAATGGAGGAATTCATTTGAACTTGCACATTCCAAGCCAATTCCACTCAGCCTTACGCGAGCTTTTTCCGTGTCGGGGGACTGGTCGAATGACGTCGCTGCGCCAAAGGAGACTCGGGCACCGGGTACCTCGGATATTGGCTGCTGATGACTGGGCGAACCGGGGTTCAATTCAACGACAACTGCCATCAGAAGAGCAGAAACCCAAGGTCGAATCAGATGGTTCTTGTGCCTGAACCTCCTTGTTTCATCTTCAACCGTCAAGTAGACAAGGTGAGTCTGAGAGAGGAGAAGAGATGAAGAATAGATGATAGATACTAATGAAGCGGTTTGTAGCATAAAAAGTCACTCAATCGTGAAGCCTAAGATTTGACATGTTGAAGGATATCAAACCAGTATATGTCGGAAACAACGAGGAACGATTCAGTATACACGCCTTCATCTGCGGTGAGAAGACGCTTCCCTGGTGGATTAAATTATAGTACAAAAAAGTCGAAGATGGAATAAGTCGGCCCCCTCAAGCAACAGTCACCGTCACATTCCCGGCAAAGTCCTCGCTCGAATTGCCCACCAGCACGACAAACTCGCCGGGCTCGACGACGTACTTCATCTTGCGATTCCACACGCCCCATTCCGACACGGCCAGGTCGACCTTGACCGTCTCCGTCTTGCCGGCCTTGACGGCCACCTTCTTGAAGCCCTTGAGCTGGTACCGCGGCACCTCGACCGACGCGAGCACGTCCTTGACGTACAGCTGCACCACCTCGGACCCGTCGCGCTTGGACTTGTTGGTCACGTCGACCGAGACCGTGACCGTGTCCGAGGCCGAGGCCGTCTCGGCCGACACGGCAATGTTTGACATTTCAAAGTCGCTGTACGAGAGCCCGTAGCCGAAGCCGTACAGGGCCGTGGGCGTCTGCAGCACGTAGTTGCTCCCAAAGACCATGGTGCCGTTGTCGTACACCTTGCCCGGGTCGGGCCACATGCGGGCCGAGTTGAGGTGGTCGTAGTAGATGGGCAGCGTGCCGACGTCGTAGGGGAAGCTGATGGACAGCTTGCCCGACGGGTTCTCGTTGCCGTACAGCACGTCGGCGAGGGCGTGGCCGCCCTCCTCCGACTGGTAGAAGTGCTGGACGAGGGCGGCTGCCTCGTCCGAGATCCACGGCTCCGTCACGGGCTTGCCCGAGCTGAAGACGACGACGGTGGGCACGCCCGTATCGATGACGGCGCGGACCAGGGCCGGCATGGCGCCCACGAGGCCCAGGTCGGCCATGTCGAGGTGCTCGCCCGTGGTGGCGTTGAGGCCGCTCCAGAGCTCGTTCTGGTCGCGCGACCAGGTGCCGACGACGACGACGGCCACGTCGGCTGCCTCGGCGGCGGCCACGGCCTCGTCGATGCCCGACTCGTCGCTGGACCAGCGCTCGCAGCCCTGCGCGTACGTCACCTTGCCCTTGCTGGCGGCCCGGATGCCGTCGAGGGGCGTGACGCCGCGGGTCGACGACTTGTAGATGACGTAGTCTCCGTACTGGGGGAGGGGGTTAGTAGGGGGGAAAATGCTTGGAGAGGGATACCTACGTTGACGTAGCCGTGTGCCATGGGCCCGATGACGGCCACGTTGGCGTCCTTCTTCAGGGGCAGCGTGTTGTCGTGGTTCTCGAGCAGGACGATGCTCTCCGTGTCGAGCTGGCGCGCCACCTGCCGGTGCTTCTTGGTGTTTAGGTAGTCGTAAATCTTCTTGGCCGGCACGCCCGAGTAGGGCTTCTCGAACAGGCCCATCTTGAACTTTGCGCGGAGCACGCGGGCGACGGCGGCGTCCAGGACGTCCTCGCTCAGCTTGCCGGCCTCGACGAGCTCGGGGACGAGCTCGAAGCTGTAGTAGCCGCCGCCCATCTCGACGTCGTTGCCGTTGGGCAGCGTCTCGAGCGTGATGCACTCGTCATCGTCGGTGGCGCACATGCCGAAGCTGTTGGCGACGCGGGCGGTGCCGCCGGCGTCGGAGATGACGTAGTACTCGTAGCCCCATTCGTCCCGCAGGATGTCCTGCAGGAGGTGAGGGTCGGCGACGGTCGGGATGCCGTCGTACGAGTTGTACGAGGACATGATGGACGTGGCGCCGCTGTCCATGATGGTCCGCTTGAAGGGGGGGAGGTAGAGGGACCTCAGCTCGCGTTCGCCTCCGTGCACGGGAGACGTGTTGATGCCTTGCTCAGGCGATGCGAAGGCGGCCTGGGACGGTTAGTTTGCGCAAGGACATGCCCGAGTCGACTTACAAAGTGCTTGACCATGGCCGAGACGCCCTTGTCCTGGAGACCCTTGGCAAACGAGTATCCAATCTCACCAACCCTGCGACAATCAGAACGGGATCTCAATATGCACGAGAACATTCGCAAAACGTACAAGTAGGGATCCTCGCCGAAACACTCCTCGACGCGGCCGAACCTCTGCTCGCGGGCGAGGTCGACCTGGGGGGCGAAGAGCTGGTTCACGCCCAGGGCCAGGGCCTCGGTGGCGATGACGTTGCCCATCTCCTCGACGAGGTCGGGGTTGAAGGAGCAGCCGATGCCGATGGGGGAGTTGAAGATGGTGGCGTTGAGGGCGAGGTAGCCGTGGAGGCCCTCGCTCTGGATGAAGGCGGGAATGCCTGCCATGTGTTAGCTGGGAGGCGGAGGTGTTGCAAAAGACAAATGCCCCTTGGAGGTTGGAACTCACCGAGTTCGGTCTCGTCAACCAAATAATCCTGAGCCAGCTTGGCGGCCTTTTGGATAATCTCCTTTTCGGCATACAGGCCGGTCCAGACCGAGTTGGCGCGATACTCCATGTTCCAGGCGAGGCCCGTCTTGTTGAAGGTGCCGTCGGTGATGTTGAGGTAGTTTTCCATGTCGCCCTGGATCAGCTGGGCCGCCTTCTCCTTGACGGACATGCGCTTGAGCAGGTCGGCCACGCGGTCGTCGACGGAGGCGTTCTTGTCCTTGTAGACGGGCTTGGCCGCCTCACCGAAGCCGGCGAGGGCGGCGGCGCAGAGAAACGACGATGGCTTCATGGCACCGGGGGAGACGTCTGTTTGAGCTGCACTGCAACGTCAAAGGGCTACGGGCAACTGGCAGTTATACTCGCAGAGAGAGGCTGCTGATTACCCGTTTTCATCCACGAACCCCCTCACCGGGGTCGCGCAACATATCCGGAAGCCATTGAGTTTTACGCATGTGTAAGGGAGTTCCAGGCATCGTGGTTTGACTTTGCCTTTGGCTCCCTTGAGGTGACAGGCGACTCTGGACGACTGGAACTGCCGGGGGGGCTTGTATGTGCTGTAGGAGTTCCTCCGGGGAAGTGCGGGGGGGAGACGGCCGAGACGGGAGCCGAGAGCGGACGACGAGGGGAGAGGATTCGTGGGAATTGGGACAAGAGGAGACGACGAGGGCCTAGGAAAGTCGGGACGAGGAGCCTAGCCCAAGACACGGGGGGAGATGCAGTACAAGAGGCATCCTTGTCTGTGGATCGACGACGTAGCATTTACCCGGGCGGGTCGCTGCAGTGCTCCCCTGATCTTCGCTCCAGCTATTAACGCGCCAATCGAGCTCCCTCGTTCCGTCAGAGCACGTCGACGGCTGACGGTGTCATGAGAGGTGGTGGTGGTGGGGGTGAGGAGGGGAAGTGTCGTGCCGGGTGAATTGGCTGGGCCAACGAGCGTGAGGTTGAGGAGAGAGAGAGGAGGAGGTGATGATGCTGAGGGGAGGAGGTCATGATGGTTGGTCTTGTTGACGTCTGTCCAACTCGTTGTTCTTGACACTCAACCATCAACCACTGCTCGTTGTTCTTGACACTCACCATCAACCACTGCTCGTTGTTCTTGACACTCACCATCAACCACTCACTGTCCTCGACACTCCCAACCACCAACTGCCACTCACACATCATGGTCCGTCTTCGTGATGGCATGTGGCTACCCGCAGAGGGCGTCCGGGCCGAGTACGCCGAAGACGTCTACGAGGTGACGCCCTCGGCTGACGGACAGGCGCTGAGCCTCCTCTGCCCGACCAAGCACATTCGCTCGCGCGGCGACACGCTCAACCAGCCGACGCTGACGCTCGACGTGCGGGCCGAGGCCGACGGCATCATCTCGGTCGAGTCGACGCACTGGGCCGGCGCCCAGAACAAGCCGCCTCACTTCGACCTGTTCCCGGACGGGAGACCAGCCGTGCAGGGCCGCATCGTCAAGCACGACAAGGGCACCACGCTGCAGTCGGGCTCCCTCTCGGCCACGATTCACCCGGACGCGCACACGTTCGACATCCGCTTCCACAGCTCCGACTCCTCCTCCAAGCCCCTGACGAGTCTCGGGCACCGCAGCACCGGCTTCGCGGTGACGCCGGCGCCCAGCACGCCCATGCAGCTGGCCGACGCCCGCGGCTTCCGCCACTACATGTTCTTCCAGACGAGTCTGGCCGTGGGCGAGTCGGTCCACGGCCTGGGCGAGCGCTTCGGCGCCTGGAACAAGGTCGGCCAGCAGGTGACGCTGTGGAACGCCGACGGCGGCACGTCGAGCGACCAGGCCTACAAGAACGTGTCCTTCTGGCTGAGCAACCGCGGCTACGGCGTCTTCGTCGACGACGCCGGCCGCGTCGAGATGGAGATTGGCAGCGAGCGCACCACGCGCGTGCAGGCCGCCGTCGAGGGCCAGCGCCTCAAGATGTACTTTATATATGGCCCTGGTCCCAAGGAGGTGCTCGGGAGGTACACAGCGCTCACCGGCCGTCCGGCAAGAGTGCCCGCGTGGAGCTTTGGCCTGTGGCTGACGACGAGCTTCACGACAAACTACGACGAGGCCACCGTCAGCTCGTTCCTCGAGGGCATGCGCGACCGCGGGTCGCCCGTCGACGTCTTCCACTACGACTGCTTCTGGATGAAGGCCTTTACCTGGACCGACTTCGTCTTCGACTCGGACCGCTTCCCCGACCCGGCGGCCCAGATCGCCCGGCTCAAGGCGAGCGGCCTGTGCAAGAAGGTGTGCGTCTGGATCAACCCCTACATCGGCCAGCACGGCGCCGCCTTCAAGCACGCCGCCGAAAGGGGTTACCTGCTGAAGCGCAAGAACGGCGACGTGTGGCAGTGGGACCTGTGGCAGGCGGGAATGGGCCTCGTCGACATCACCAACCCCGAGGCCGTGGCCTGGTACGTCGAGTGCCTCAACGGGCTGTTCGACAAGGGCGTCGACGCGCTCAAGACGGACTTTGGCGAGCGCATCCCGACCGAGGACGTGCAGTGGCACGACGGGAGCGTCGACGCGCGCAAGATGCACAACTACTACGCCTTTGCCTACAACCGCATCGTCTACGAGGCGCTGCAGCGGCGCCACGGCGAGCACGAGGTGGTGCTGTACGCCCGAGCCGCCTGCGCGGGCACCCAGCGCTTCCCGCTCGTCTGGGGCGGCGACTGCGAGTCGACGCCCGAGGCGCTGGCCGAGTCGGTCCGCGGGGGTCTCTCCATGGGCCTGGGCGGCTACGCCTTCTGGAGCTGCGACATTGGCGGCTTCGAGGGCAGCCCGCCGCCGTGGATCTACAAGCGCTGGGTGGCCATGGGCCTGCTGTGCAGCCACAGCCGCCTGCACGGGAGCAACTCGTACCGCGTGCCGTGGACCGTGGACGGCGACGACCGCACGGAAGAGGGCTGCTCGCGCACGCTGGCCAAGTGGACGGCGCTCAAGACGCGCCTGATGCCGTACCTGTACGCCCAGGCCGCCGACGCCGTCGCCGGCGGCATCCCCCTGTCGCTCCGGTCCGTCGCCCTCGAGTTCCCCGACGACCCGACGGCGTGGTACCTGGACCGCCAGTTCATGGTGGGATCGCAGCTGCTGGCGGCGCCCGTGTTTGAAGAGTCGGGCGAGGTCGAGTTCTACCTTCCCCGGGGCCGGTGGACGTCGTATTTCACCAACCAAGTCAAGACGGGCCCCGGCTGGTTCCGGGAGAGGCACGCCTTTGGCACGCTGCCGCTGTACGTGCGCGAGGGGACGGTCCTCGTGCTGGGCAGGCGCGGGCAGGTCGGAGCCGCCTACGACTACGCCCGGGACGTCGAGGTGGCGCTGTACCAGACGACTCCCGGGGCCAGGGCGACCGTCGTGGACGTCGAGGGCCGCGTGGTCGTCGAGCTCGTGGTCGGGGACGACGGGGAGCTTGAGGGCAGGGATGGGCTGAAGGGGGAGGTCAAGGTATCCGAGAATGGGCGGCATCTGGAAGGGGATGCGCCTGTGTCGATTGAGTCTCTGTGAATAGAATGAAGATAGGCTTCTTGATTGATGACTTTTCGTTCCTACCAACTCCCGACCCCTTCTCGTGCCCTCATCCATCATCATGATCCCACGGCCACCAAAAATGCCAATCCTTGACAATTCGATTCCACTCGACCGGAAAGACGGCCAGAACAGCCCTAACCCATCCCCCGCCCCCAGGTCATGAGGGGTAGTCCACCATGGAAGTCTTGTTGTCGCTATGACTTTATGACATGATTCCTCTCTCTCATGATACCCCTGCCCCTCATCCCAGGCCCCGCGTCGTGGTCTGTCCTTGGCGGGGGGGGGGGGGGATCCAATAGCACGGCCGGCACATGCTCGCCAAAGCCAAGCATGTTGAGCCAGGGGTTCGTCCTCGCATTTACCCCGAGGAAGCAGATTCGCTGGGCCGTGGCACAGGGCCGTAACAGGGACCCAGCTGGCTGATCGGCAGCTCCTTCTTCACCGAGGACTGCTTACACTCTAACTGAGGAGTCTTTGCCAGAGAAGTCCGAGGACGGGGTGAGTTCTGTCCGCTTTGGGGGCGGGCCTGCAGCTGCTCGTTGGGGGTGGAGTTGCCTGCTCGGATCACTGCCGACTGGAAATGCAATTGGCGTGCCCAGGTAACTCTCATACAGAACGGAAGCTCCAGCACTCCGTCGGTAGCGGCAATTCGTGAAGGAGAACTGTTATTGCACGTCACAGCAGCATCCGTTAAGCCCTGGCATTTAGCCGGAGCTCACTCGCCATTCCCGGCCCCACCTCGGCCGACGTCTCCACTTTCACCGGAGGGGTTCCCGGCCGGGATCTCGACTTTTTGTAAGCGGCCCTGTCAAAGTTGTAAGGGCGGCTCTTTTGCAAAGGAACCCTGCCCCTTCGATGCCGGCATTGCGACACGGGCTCGTGGTTGGACCTTTGGGGGGTCCACTGTTGCAGTCGAGATCGTCTTGTCTGTATTTACCCGGGGGATGTCGCCGTGATGAACTGTCGCTGACTGGGGACCACATGGAGACGAGCTGTGCCGTCCCAGAAGCTTGGGTTCGCTGTCACGGCCTTGGGTTCGTTGCTTCGGGACCTGATCAGGAGGAGTAAGACCCGGCCCTCTCGCCTCGTCGGCCCAGCGCGTCCGTCGCGCCTCTGAGCGGTGGAGATTGTGTGTGTGTCCTGCCAGTCATGTGCTCCGGTGGGCTGAGACGGGGTGATGGGATCGTCGTCCCGCGAGAGAGGCGCCCTTGCGTGATGGGCCCGGTCGAGGTTGATGCAGCCGTAGCATGACCCATGCGGAGATGCCCACGGGGACGACCCCCTGGGGAACTTGAGAGCTGTGGCGGGCCTATTGGAGGGAGACGTTGCTTTTGGTGTGTTTTGATCCGAATACTATAGGGAGAAGCTCTTCCTTGATACAAATATTTTGAGCTCCCATTCTGCATGCATCCCGCTCTTCACGACGTCTTCGTTCTCGAGGTCATACCACTTCTCCGTCCCTTAGTTGCACTCACAACTCTCCCTCCCTAATCTCCACGAAATAGGCCTTGACAATGGGAACGGCCTACAACATTGGCCTGGCCTGCTTCGCGGCCATAGGGTACGTCCGCAACATCCCGCCGCGACTCGCACACTAACGCCGAGGCTCGCAGCTCCTTTCTCTTCGGATACGATTCCGGCGTCATGACGGATGTCATCGCCTCCAACAACTTTCTCAACGAGTTCGACACCACCTCGTCGTCTTCCATCGTGGGAGCCATCAACTCGACCTTTAACGGCGGCGCCGTCTTTGGCGCCTTGTTCGGAGGCGTCATCATGGACAAGTACGGACGCCGCAGGACCATTGGCATCGGCGCCCTGATTTGCACCGTGGGCGCCATTCTTCAAGCCGCGGCTTACCAGTGAGTCTCTGTTGCGAAAAGAACTAGTTCCGTTTGCCAACATATGCAGCTTGGCCATGATGCTCATCGGCCGCATCATTGCCGGATTCGCCGTCGGGTTGCTCTCCATGAGTGGTGAGTTATAGTTCCACCTGCTTGAAGTCCTTCCCTCACCAACACCACCCAGTCCCCGTCTACCAATCCGAGTGCGCCAGCCCCAAGATCCGCGGCCTCATCGTCGGCCTCGCGCAGCAGATGATTGGCGTCGGCTTCATCGTCTCGACGTGGGTCGGCTACGGCAGCTCGCACATGCCCGACTCGTCGTCGTTCCAGTGGCGCTTCCCGCTGGCCTTCCAGGCGCTGCCGTCGGTGCTGCTGAGCGCGGGCATGCTGTGGCTGCCCGAGTCGCCCCGGCACCTCATCGCCACGGACCGCCTGGACGAGGGCATGGCGATCCTGAAGAAGCTGCACTTCGACGGGACGAATGAGGACTGGATCCAGGCCGAGTTTCAGGAGATCAAGATGACCATTGACGCCGAGAAGGCGTCGACGGCGCCCGGCTGGCTCATCATGTTCAAGGTGCCGCAGTGGAGGAAGCGGCTCATGCTGGGCGTGCTCGTCCAGTGCTTCACCCAGTTCACGGGTAAGTCTTCTGCGTAGACGAGGGAACGGACTGCAGCTGACTTGCGAGAATAGGTATCAACGTTATCGGTAAGACGCACCGCAGCCTCCATGGCCGACCTGGCCGAACTGACCATTCCTCTTAGGCTACTACCAGACCGTCATGTACGAAGCCCTAGGATTCACCGGCAAGACGAAGCTGCTCGTGGCGGGCATCTACAACTGCGCCGGTCCCATTGCCAGTGAGTAATAGATAGACAAGACACGCCCAAAAACACCCACTAACCCCCAGCAGACTTGTTCTTCATCATCTTCATCGCCGACCGCATCGGCCGCAAGAAGCCCCTCATCTACGGCATCATCGGCATCACCATTGCCCTCATCTGCGAGGGCGCGCTCAACAGCCAAAACGCCGACGGCGACAACCGGCAGCTCAGCATCGCCGGCGTGGCCTTTTTGTTCCTCGTCACCATCATCTTCTCCCTGTCGTACGGCCCTGTCAGCTGGACCTACATGTCCGAGGTGATGCCCTACCAGATCCGCGCCAAGGGCTGCGCCTTTGCCACGGGCATCGGCAACTGGCTGGTGGCCACCTTTTGGGCCCAGGTCAGTCCGTACGGGCTGGCCAAGCTGGGCTGGAAGTTTTACTTCTTGTTCGTCGGTGAGTTTGGGACGCGTGTTCTGGTCGTTAACGGTGACGGATGACTGGTAACTAACGACGACGCAGCTTGGAACATTGTCATCACCTTGCCCGTCCTGTTCCTCTGCTTCAAGGAGACAAAGGGCATGTCGCTGGAGGAGATCGACTTGATGTTTGGTGATCACGCCCTGGGAAACCTCCCGTCAGATATTGAGAAGCACGTCGCCATTGAGCCGAGCAAAGCCGCCCACGAAGAACAGCGCCGAAGGTTGTCTTAAAGGAGGGTGCAAGGGACGTTTCCTGGCCTGGTACATAATCACTCTTGGTCCGTGTTTGGTGAAGCTGGTAGCTGAATGAGGGGTTAATATGAATACCCATGTACGTAATAATGCGTCCAACAACAAACATGAACTGGCCTTTATTCCATCTTAAAAGTCCTATCCAGTAGTCTGATGCCCATCTTCAATGTTTAACTTGGCCAAAATCCAACCCATCCACTCACGCATACGTAGCTCCAGCCTGAGGCTCCTCGACATCCTTACTAGAGAAACCACAATGCCCCGGCTTGCCTTCCCCTTCATCCAGTCTCCGAATGACCCCCCACTTCAGCTGAGCCAGCGGCTCGTTAGGTTGTGGGATGCCCTCGTCATGGTGACAGGCAGCAGCAATGGCCAAACTGCAACTCCCGACTAGGGGTATGTTGGAGGGAAGGCGTAGCCAGCCGGTGAAAATGGCCGTCAAGACCATGAAAAACGAGACCAGAATGACAGCCATGATAGCCACGGGTGAATATCCACATGTTGTACTGAAGCTGTTGAAGCCTATGTCGTGTGTCACGGCACTGACGAGGAAGATGCTGAGCGAGAGCAACCAATGCACCAGAATCGACACGAGGAGAAGGGGCACTCCCCATCGATATGGGAGCTGCAGAAAGTATCTTTCGCGCTGCTTCCCACGCGGGTTGCAGGAGACGCGGAGCCCCCTCCTCTTGAGCCCAAAGGTGCTCCATTCCCTCGCAGCCAGCATGCCGGTGAATAGAGCGTTGTACTGGAAGTAGAGGAAGGAAAAGTACAGCTGCGGAAGATTGGACAACAAAACAATCCACACCATGTTATTGGCCGGGTTGTAGTCCCAGCCGGTTATGAGAGTCGTCTCGGAAACAGTTCCGAAGCCCAACTTCCAGAGGGTAGAGAAATCGGTAGGGCCCTTCATGAAGCTGAGCGCCCAGAGAAGGGGGATGATGGAGATGGCCAGGAGAATAAGATATCTATGGTAGATATAGTGAGCATCCTAGTCGGGGAACGCCGGAAAAGACAGGACATCACTCACAACACGGCGGTGAGTATCCGGCGACGACGACTCACGGCTGCTCCCCAGTGAAGTCTCGCCGGAGCCCATTGACGAGGCCCAGTCCAGGACGCAGGGGCGAGTTGCGTCGCGCCTGCTATCTTGCCATCTTTCTTGGCCATCTTCTTCACGTCATTTCCTCCCACCAGGCAACTGTTGGTCGAGTAGGCATCTGGCGAGGCCAGAAACGACTGGATGGCATCGCCAATGACCAGCAGCAGCTCGGGAGGGTGGCGAAAGGTCAGCCACAGCATCACGGCTGCCTTGATGGCGTTGGTGATGATGACAAATGTCATGATGGTTGTGTTGAAGTAAAGCTGGCAATCCTGAGGCTCCCGCTTGCTCAGACAACGCTCCACGCGATGGCCAAATGGCCTCCAGTCACTTGCATTTGCCTTGACCTCGTCGAGCATGATGCGGCAGGGCCTCTCGCAAACGATACTCGTGCCGCATATCCATTCGTACACTTGAGGAACACAGCCGCTGACCCCGCCATTGGTGTATACACTACTCTCGCCCTGTATTGTAGGGGGGACCCCCAGTGTTTCGTTTGAATCTGCTTCAGTAATTAGTAGGAGAGTGCTCCGAGACGTCTGGAATGCCGTCCCATATGCAGTGATGCATTCTTCGGCCGAGAATGAGTCGAGGGTCCCATTAATTCCGCGATTCCACAGATCCTTGAGAATGGTAGAGTTGTCGACTTCTGGTGTCGCTGAGAGCTCAGAATACGTTCGAGAAAAGACAGGGTCTGTGTCGGGGGATGTGTATGCGGCACTGAAGACATCATAACTAACCACAGAAAGCGAAAAGAAGATGGTGGAATTGTATCTAATAAGTCATCAGTTTGAGACGAACGAGGCAGCCATGGAAATTACTTACAACAAGTGCAGCGGCAGAGACGATATCATGAGAAGCAGCCAAACATAGCTCCTAGCCATGGGGATCCGAAAGAGATTATGAACACTCGGGATCCCAATATCTAACCATCGGCCCCTGGAATGAGCATTCTGGATATCGTGCCGAGTGGGGCTGACAGGCACTGCATGCAAAAGTTGCTTCCAGCGAGGAGCACGGAGCTGAAGATGTTGATGACGAGATGTATCGCCGTGTTGAGCTTCTTGGTAGTTTCGCATGGGCCCTTGTAAATAGTGCGTATGGAACCATCGGTGAAGTAGAAGTCCCGGTCGTTGTGGAGAGTTTCCTTCGTCGACGCCCAAATGGTGACGACGACGTTTATGATGAGGATGGCGAGTGCAGTACCAGCGTTGAGCGAAAGACTGAACTTCCAGCCACGGGGGATCTTCGACCGAGCGCCATTATTCTCGTTTGTTTCAATGTCTGGGCTGCAGGCTTCGTCTGATGAGAGGGCATCGGAACCTTCCGCCGCCGCTTGATCGACTTGGTCGGAGCTGAGGGCTTCGTTTGATGAGAGAAAATTGGCATCTTCCGCTGCCACTTGATTGACTCTATCGTCTATCTCAATGTCTGAGCTGCGGGTTTCGTCTGATAAGAGGGTATCAGAATCTTCCGCCACCGATTGATCGAGTCGGTCGTCTGTCTCAATGTCTGAGCTGCGGGCGTCTTCCGATAAGAGGGCATCGGAGTCTTCTGCCGCCGCTTGATCAACTCGGTCGGAGATGCGGGCTTCGTTTGATGAGAGGGCATCGGAATCTTCCGCTGGCGTTTGATCGACTCGGTCGTCTGGCTTAATGTCTAAGCTGCGGGTTTCGTTCGATGAGAGGGCATCAGAACATTCCTCTGCCGCCTGATCGACTCGGTCGTACTGCATGGCTCTTGTTCAGAACAGAATGGGGAAATGAAGGATGGGGGACTTCTCTTGACCACTGCGCCGCCCTTATGAACTCTACATTCTTAAATTGTTACCTTGTGTGGCACAGCGTTTGGGGCGCAAATCTGCAAGGCGAATTTGGTTGTTTCAAGTATACATGTCGCAGTCTTGGCAGTTTCTCTCGCCCTCTTGATTGGCATATAGAAACAGCAGCGGCGCAGACTTACAGGGAAGAAGCTCGCTCTTTGGAACTGGAAGTGGTCTGGGGAAGGCTTCGCAGTCGCTTTGGGGCGGCGAGCCAAGAGGCAATGGTTCGCATGGTTTATCTAATAGAGGCGCAATTGTGGTGCCATCCTACATAGCCTTATAAAAGTCTCTCTCAATGAACAACGCTCGGCCGTATCTCCAGTCATGGAGGGAACACGCCGCAGAAGTCACAACCGGCCGCACCTAACTTATCTACTGCCCAGTATATACCTGCTCTCTCAAGCTCGACCGGGACTGGTACGGAAAGTCGGTCCTTCCTACTCCCAGTACAATGGCGGCAATATCGACTCATAATCATTTGCCGACACAGTTCGGCTCAAATCTACGGACCTCCCCTTCACAACTTCTATCCCATCCCGCAACAGTCACCTAGATCAAGTCCATCGCTACAGATCACGAAAACAGTCTCATTGGAGATACCTCTTATCCTATTCTTCAACATTTCCGGCATTCTTACCCAGAGCCACTCTCCCAGCGTTGCCCTGGTCCCTTTGCTACGACCCTCTGACCACAATGTCTGATCAGGCCGAGCGTTCGCAATCGCCGAACAGCCACAAGCCGGATTCTGATGGGAGTGGAACGGAGCAGTCCAATATCACTTGCTCGAGCATCGAAGACCTTGCAAAGGATCTCAAGGGAGCACATGTGGAGGACGTCGAAGCAAAGTCAACCGCACTGCGACCTCGTGTCTTCGGCGGCGTACGCAAGTCATGTCCTGAGTCGCCATAGGTGGCGGGAAGACGCCGGGTGAAAAAGAACAGGAAGCAAAAGAAGGGACCAGAGAAAAAAGTCCAAAAGAATGCAGGGAAAGGTGGTTCCAAGAAGAAGCAAAGCAAACCGGAGCCAACTGAAGAGAGGCAGTCCGAGCAGGAACAAATCGAACAAGGACATGGCCCAAATGAGGAAGACCCAGCCGCAGAAGAGCAGCCTGAACAAAAGCAAGGCCAGCAAGGCTCGGATGAGGCAGACCAGCCCGAGCCAGAGCAAAATGAGGAAGCTGAGTCGGCCCAAACCGCAACTCAACGAGCCCAGGCTGAGATCGAAAAAACCTACAACGCGCACCTGGTCGACCAGGCATACGACGCTGACGGAGAATACTCACCCTGCTCTGAAATGGATGTCAAAGGGAAGCATGTTCGAGGCAAAGCCAAAGATGCCCAAGACGAACGGCGAGAGTCTCGCTTTATTAGCAAGACTGTTTGGACTCTTGCCCTCGCTGCGACCGCTGTTGGTGTCGTCTCACTCGACGGTTCCAGGACGACTTCTGTTCCGAATGCTGGTGCAATAGGGACCTGTGCCACCTCTTATACCGCCAGAGCTGCCCCTGCCATCCCGCCTTTTTCTGCTGCTACCTGTCCCGCTCCTCTTTTCACAACCATGACGACCCCAGGCTTCGTCGTGCCGACCGAGAATCACCATGATGACCGAGACTGGACGGGGCCTAGCCAAGGTTCCTCTTCAGGTTCGAGTACTCTTGTTCCAAACAAGGACTCTCCTTCAGATGCGACATCGGAGGACTCGCCAAAAGAGAGGAATATGTTGTGGAAGGGGGGTTTTCGCTGAACAATTGATGGGTTTGCTGGCACTGTCTCTGTTGGGAGAAGCGTTGATTTTCAAGCGTCATGTTAGTCGAGCAGCAGATATGCAGAATTGAATCCAACTGAAGGCCACCGCCCTGATCGAAGAATCTGCTGCGACATGTGCAGAGTCCTCCAGCACACACAGGGCTTCACGAAGTAAACGGGGCAAACGAGCGTCCAGTGAGAAATTCGGCTGCCTTAATGTTTGCACTAATTAGGCCCTCTCTCAAGTGACTCGGACGGTAACATATATACATGCAAGCAAAGTGCCGCACCGACATTCTTTTATCCCGATGAAGGCCATGTGCGGCATTGCGCCCCTATAACAGCAATGATAACCCAAGAACACGCAATAATGCATGAGCATACAGATAAACAAGAAACCACAAGACCCGTCCCGTACTCGTTAATGATTCTCAAACTGGAACGGTCAGCCATACCCAGCGACTATCGCATCATGACTCACATTTTCGGAAGAATTAGCCACTTCGTCAAAGACTTGCAACGGCTCGAATCCCATGGCCATCAGAGGTTCGGTCCCCTTGTCAACAACCTAGCCTTCGGTCAGCGATAGCAAGAGCCTATCAATCATTAGACTCACCCATCCGAGGACGGATTTCGTCGCCTTGAAGTTTTTATTCTGGCGAACCCCCATAAGGGCCAAGCCCTGTAAAACGAGCGACGAGAGCGCCACCGCTGGCACGACTGGCGCGAGGATGCCGCCAATCTCTTCCGTACGAGAAAACAATGGAGGCACGTAAGTAGCCAATGGACTGTTTTGGCGGCAAATAATGACGGTTCCCAACAGGTTGCCCACTGGATCCTTGGCACGCACAATGCCGCAAGCCTTAGTCTCGGCAAGAGCAAACCGATAAAGCTCGACGATCTCAGGATTGGCGTGAGCTGAGACATGAGTATGGACGCTTTCCGAGTTATCCAGCCCGTGTATCAGATCAAAACTGATATTGGCCCTCTGGATACTCGGAAGAAGTCCCTCCGGTGCCGTCCAGTTGGCAAGGTCCTTGATGACTAGGTTGGAGATACGGCGAGGAAACTGTGTATCCCAGCCACTGGTTGCGAACCAGTCTTTGGCCGAACTGACATCTTCCACCGGAATTCCCGGGAAGACGCTGGGGAACCCCATTCCGAGTTGGACCTTCTGGATCCCATCGCGATTCATGAGGCTCTTCATCGCTCGTCTGTGGAGTGATCGCCCGACGGACACGCCTCGCTTTCCAGGGTCAACAAAGATGGAGCCCAAAATACCTACGTCGTGCAGGAAATAAGTGGCAACAAACCCATACAGGGCCCCCGTGCTGGAGTTTCTCACGACGAAATGAGCTTCGGCGATATTCTTATTATCGAGATTGAAGGTTGCGGCCGTCGTCGTTCGGAGGCATTGAAGCTCAGGCGCGCTTGCTTGATAAACCGAGAGAAGTAACTCCTCCAATCCAGCGGCGTCGCGTCTGGGATCGTATTGGTCCACCAGCCAGTGCTGTCTCGACTTGACTACCTTCCTGCTCTTTCTGAGCGTTCCAGGCAGCGATCCTTTGGGGGTGATGGCTCCGACGAGAGTTCTCACAAGGGCATCGAGGGCACTGTCGGTGAAGTCGAAGGTGCAGAGGTACGTCCCAATGGACTTGTCCATGGCAAAGTCATAAGGCGAGCTGACGGCTACCACAATGAGGTTCTTCTTCTGGCCTCGACTTCGGAGCATGGCACACATCATATCCACGTGCTTGGTAAAGCCAGACTGATACATGTTTCTGTTGGCGTCGGCAGTGACGATTATGATGCAGGATGCCCTCTGAATCAAGTTCTCGTGAACTATGCCATGTTAGCTTCGAATCATCTCACAGCGCACCGACATTACCTGGGCGCACTCCATTGGCCGTGTAGCTCGTGTGCAAGAGTTTCTCGTTCCTGGCGCGAGCGAGCGACCTCCCGAATTCCCTGAAAACCCCTTCTCCACTCATAATGGCAGCACGCTCACGCTCGTGGTGCGCCCACATGTCGTGTGTGGTAGAGGCCGAGTTCCTGTTTGCCTTAGAATCAAGAAGTTTCTTGGTCAAAGAAGATGCCGGGAGAGGCTTGACCAAGGGTGTGAGCAGGAGCAGTTCTTCTCCGGTGTTCATCGACTCCGACAATGGTAGCAACTTCTCCTTATCTCGGATCACAGTCATTGAGTCGTCGTAGGCTTGGAGCGATAATTTCGCATGCTCGGGGTGAAGCTCGGAAAGCAGACTGATGCCTGGAGGGTTCAGGGCTTTGCTCCAAGAGGTGCACTGTGCCTTGAGTCGAAGGACACGCCTCAGAGACGTGAATATTCTCTTTTTGGAAATAATGCCGCTTTCGTACCCCAACTTCAGTCCCTTGATAGCTTCGAGCTGGACGTCGTATGCGCGACAGAGAAGGGTCAGGTCGCAGCCTGCCTCGACAGCCATGACAACGCCATTCTGAACACCAAGATCGTGACTCAAGGCCTCCATTTCCAAGCACTCTGAAATGGCAACTCCATTAAAGCCCAGTTCGTTTCGTAGTAGGTCATCCACAACTTGATCAGATAGACAAGCGTGGCTCACACTCATACTCGGGTTGGAGATGGCACATCCGCCGATGAACATGGCATCCAGCTTGCCAGATGCTATCGCGTTCCGGAAGGGCACCAGAGCGCTCAAGCTGAGTTCCTCAAGAGTCTGGGTAATTATTGGTACATCGAGATTGGACCCAAGAAAGTCGAGATTGCCATAGGAAGGGAAATGCTTTCCACAAGATGCCATTCCTGCATCGCGGATGCCGTTCAGAGCAGCAAGCCCGTACTGCGAAACCTCCTGCGGGTCGTCGCCCGTTGCTCGAACCCCCAACGGCTGGTAGCGGGCGTTGTTCAGGACATCGAGGACCGGACCGAGCATGAGGTTTACACCACATGCGGAAATCTCAGAGGCGGTGGCCTTGTGGACTTCGTAGGCCAAGTCTGGGCGACCGGTGGCGGCAACGCCCATGGCACTGGGAAACTGGCAGACATAGTCTTCGTCAAAAAGACTGTTTACGCCCCCATTTTCTTGATCAAGGGCAATCAAAAGAGGTTTGGGATGGCCTGCTTTCTTCGCAATGGTCTGAAGCTCAAGGACAAGCTGGGTAGTTTGTTCAGCGGCTGCGAGATATTAGCCACATTCGTAGACGGAGCATGTCGCGAATAAGTCAAGTATACGACGCACACTTGAGGTTCTTGGCAGTGAGAATAATAGAGCCAAGGTGGTGATCTTCGATGAGGCTCCTGATCTGGGGGGTGACTTCGGTGCCATCCCATCCCATGATCAGGATTTGGCCGATGGCCCTATGGAGACGGCATATTAGCAAGCGAATCGAACTACAAGCCGGCGGGGGAATCGGAAGACGGAACGGAGTGGACTCGGCGCGGGACGGTCAATTGGAGCTGGACGGGACGGTGACGGCGGATACGAATACGTACCAATCAATGTCTTGCCATTGTGGATCCACGATGGTGTCCTCCATTGGAGCCGTGGTGTTGAAGCGGTCTATTTGGGCCATGTTGGTTAAGCGGTGGTGGCGTCGTCGGCGGCGCCCTGTAACATGGTACCCGCCGGAGTGGGAAAGGGAGTGTGAGCGATGCCGGTCTCTTCTCGTCTTGGACTTGAGGTAACGATGAGATGCCTTGTCGGGGGGCGGCGACGACGACGACGACGATGAAGCTGACCTGGGAGGGGCCATGTTGGGAGAGACGATATCGCCTGAACCTCGGCTAAGACGCGCCGGAGACCAACGATTGGCTGTCGCGAGGCAGGTGCGCCTTGTGTGGCTTCCTTGTGGGGCTGGAGTTGGCTGATGAGTTAACGTTACATGGGTTGGGCGCTGGTTTCGCTTGCTTTCTCTGGCTTGTTCGCCTTGCTGGTGTTGGAAGGAGCAGGACGAGACAGCTCCTGGACTGTCGCACTTGGTTGGTCCCTGGTGTCTCCTCGTTTCATTCGAGTCGCCGCCAGAGTCAACGTTAACAGGATAAGGAGAGACCGGTGGAGGAAGGACGAACGAACGTCAGGGCCGTGGACTGATGGACAGATGCCAGGTTCTTGTAGTTGCAGGCCCAGCGCAAAGAACGACCGTGAGCCATCCATGAGACGGCATGCACAGAAGACAGGCCAGGTAGCTTCCGTCATGGAAGACCCCACGCATTTTGGGATGCGACCATGGAAGAGGTTGGCGTGGCAAAGATCATGGCGAGATATCACCGCGAGGCAGAGATACCACCACCTTGGCGTCACGACTCACAATCCAGCACTAGTAATTTGAAATCGCTACGCTCCGTGATACCCGTCAAGACTACTAAGTACCCAGCATGCCGCCTTCAATCTTGATTCTGCATTCTGGTCAGAGAGAAACCGCTGAGAACTGCTCGTGGACTCTCCGATCGGAATCATAACCCTTTCTTCCCGAGTTTGTTGTATCCTGGTCTCCAACCATGCCTGGCGCAATCTCTCCGACAGCCCAGAGCGGGCTCACCAAATTCACCAACTGCCGTCTGCTCAAGGGCGGTGCACTCGTTGCGGAAGATCTTTGGGTCAGCTCAATTACTGGTAAGGTAATTGACAGCCAGGCCTCCTTCTACGACGAGCTGTCCCTGCCCGACAAGACATTGGACCTTGGCGGACGCATTGTCGCTCCTGGCCTCATCGAGTGCCAGCTCAACGGAGCCTTCGGCTTCAACTTCTCGACACTGCTGGATGACATGACGGAATATGGCAAGAAGCTTCAGCAAGTCAACCAGCTCCTAGTCCAGACTGGGGTGACATGCTACATTCCAACTATCACAAGCCAACGGCCCGAGATGTACCAAAAGGTAAGGTTCCGAGCTGTGGGGTGCATGGTGCATGAGGCTAACCAACGACACCACCGGCAGACGCTTCCGTATCTGGGCCCGTCCGGGGAGCATCGGCGGGCCGATGACGGGGCCGAGTCGCTCGGAGCTCACTGCGAGGGTCCGTTTCTCAGCCCCACCAAGAACGGAGTTCACAACATTGATGTCTTGATGATGGCTGAGACCATGGACGATCTCGAAGGCTGCTACGGTCCCGAGAACATGGTCCCCTCTGGTCGGCAGTTGCCGATCAAAGTCATCACTGCCGCTCCCGAACAAGGCCACATGATGAACCTCATTCCCGAATTGAGGGCACGAGGCATCATCTACTCCATCGGCCATTCGGAAGCAACCTACGAGGAGGCTTCGCAGGCGGTCGGCATGGGCGCCACCATGATTACTCACCTGTTCAACGCCATGCGACCGCTGCATCACCGCAACCCCGGCATCTTTGGTGTTCTCGGCACTTCGGAGAACCTGCCAAGACCCTACTTTGGCATAATTTCGGACGGGATACACTTGCACCCGACGACCATCAAGATCGCCTACAATTCGCACCCCGACGGCTTCATCCTCGTAACCGATGCCATGCACCTGGTTGGTCTCCCAGACGGGGCGTACCCATGGACCAACGGTGAGCACACATGCAACATCGTCAAGAAAGGGCCCAAGCTGCTTCTCGAAGGCTCGGATACAATTGCCGGCAGGTAAGCAGTTGCACAAAGCGGAGGCGCAGCGTTGCAAGGAGCCCAACTAACAAACAGTTTGCAGCTCCATCACGCTGCTCGAGTGCGTCAACAACTTTATGCAGTGGACTGGAGCCACAATTCCCCAGGCACTCGGAGCGGTGACCTCGACCCCGGCGGCCATGCTGGAGCTCCAAGGGGTCAAAGGCACCTTGGACGCGAGGGCGGATGCCGATTTGGTCGTGCTGTCGGAAGAGGAGGACGTAGGAGGCTTTCATCGGCTCGTGTTGGACGAGGTGTGGAAGTTTGGCCAGCGAGTCTTTCGGGCCGAAGACGACCGTCATGTGAAGATGGGGATCTAGCCGAGAGGAGTGATGTGGGAGGGCTTTGAGATGAATAGAATAAAGACAGAGGCAGGATCGATTACCAGTAGAGCTGCAAATGAGAAAATTGCAAGATGAGAGGAAGGTCACGATTAGAGTTGGGATTCTTTTGGATAGAGGTTGAGATGGTGTCAAGGAGGAGGCTGGGGTTCGTATTGGGTTTGTCGACGGCCATCGGGGGCGTTTGGGGTTCTCGGCATCTGCCCAGACCGACACAGAAACAGGTGAAGGAAACGGTTGGGTCAAGGGAATTTAACGGTCGCGTGCAGGCCGAAATTAATGCTCAAAAGATACGGACAGATGATTCTCCCGTTCCTTCCTCCCAACACCCTGGACAACTACTAATCCGGGTTTCCATTGCTGGTGGACCGAGACTGCCGCTGGCGAATTGGTCCTAAGACATGTTCTGCAGGTGCCCTGCAGCCAATAAACGCCACACATGCAATTAGGGCGGCCTGGCGGATAAGAAGCAGTGGGTCGAGATGGAAGCCACCACCTCCACAGCCCTCCGCCTCTTTCTCAACCCGCACTTCGAGCTTGGGAGTCCGGCAATTCCCAGCATCAGCATATCATCTGATTTCGCGACCAATTCCCCGTGCGAGCATCAACGTTGCTTCACCAACCCTCACTTCCATCATTATCGCGAACCCTCCTACCGCACGCTCCAGTCGCAGAGAAACCACCTGCTGCTCATTGGCCTGCTGATCTCGCAGCGCGTTTGGTCCAATGAAGCGATGACAAGCCGCTGAACGATGCCATGGCCAACTACAACGCGATGCCGGGGCCTTCCACGGGCGCCTCTGCCAACGATCCCCTAGTCATGGACTTTGGATCAGGGCAGTTTCCAAACTCCAACATGGCCGTCTTCGACCCCGACTTGGCTTTCGACGAGTCGGTGCTGTATGACTATCCCCCGCGCATGCGCAATCTCCTGCTCTCCTAAATGCTGACATGCCCAGCGATGGAACTACGTTGCAAACCTTCCCCTTCCCGACCCCGTACGACCAAGACGCCTTGTCGAGCAACTATGTAGACCCGTTCCCGGTTTCTTCACGCCAATTTGAAACTCCGTCGCATCAGGATGCGCACCACGAGGAATCCTCGCCCAAAGTGCTCGATGAGAAGCTCCTTTGCTTCTCCCCCCCGGTTCCTTCCGCGACCCTCATCGACGAGAACGGCCAATTTTCCGACACTCTGATGACGGCAGAGTTATACGGCATGTTCTTTGTCGCCGAAGATGTTTTTAGCGGCGAGACGACTGGCCGACCTCTCGAGTTGACCTGCTATCGGCGCAATCTATGGCAGTGTTCCGGTCTAATCACATTGCCCCGAGCCGTTACCCACGTGGTGAATGATCGAGGCGTCCATGTTCCAATCTACGGATTGGTCGCAACCATCTCAGCCACGGAGTCGAATGAGGTGAGAAATGCCGAGATCATTTCGATTCCCTGGAAGAATGCAAATGCGCAAACTGGCGACGAAAACAAATCGGTTGGGCCGCCCGCGCCGATTACTTTGGATCTCGCTTCTGGTCAAGAAACCGATGGACAGCGCGTGATTGTCCCGATATCGTGGAAGAGACTCCAATTCAAGCATGCGACTGCAAACAACGGTCGCAGAAAGGGTCTACAACAACATTTCAACGTGACAATTGCTATACACGGCAGAGCTCAGGAAGACCTCATCAAAATCGCCGAGATCCAGTCCAGCCCGATTATTGTTCGCGGACGCAGTCCAAGAAACTTTGATAGTAGGAGGGATGTGCCAATCACCAGTGACCGGCGATTAGAGAGGCGGAACACTACATCGACCGAAACGTCCAGCTTTCAGGTGGAAAGAGAGGCTTCTCTGGGATTCTCCCAGACCTTCCCATCCATTACCAACATCCAAGTAAGGGTGAGCCAACCCCTACATATACAGTCATGCTAACTAGCCACAGCAACATGACTGGTCAACACCTCAACCAATATCTCAACCGAATCCTAGCCCCCAGCCCGGTCCATCCCCACATCCAGCCAAGAGACTGGCTCTCTCCCCGAACATGCCGAAACCACCAGTGCCCGCGTGGGCTGAGGCAGGTAACCCGAACAAGCCCTCAACGTCGCACGCCAAGCAGCCGCTGCCACGTCAAGGCAACTCTCTGCCAATCAATCTCTCGCTTTCAGAAGATGAGAAAAGCCCCAATAGATCAAGCTCTGACCTTCAGAGTCCCCGTGGTGGAAAGGGTATGTCCATGGCAGGTCACCAGGCCGAGAATAGTCCTTCAGAGGATGTGGATCCGCTTTATGAATACTTTCCCCTTACACTCGACGATTGGTGAGTTCCGAAGTTCTATTCAAACGCGAAAGCGTCTAACTTGGGATAGGGCGCCTCCTGTCGATGCCGTTTATCGACCTCATGTCGTTCACCATACCATTGTTCCGACCGACATGAAGGACCAGCAACTTAGGAGCAAGGCTAAACGATACTTTGCGGCCGACTGACGACACGATGGCAAAGTCTTAATGATTGACGAAACCGGGCTTGAGGGACCATTCTTTTGTATATCATCATCCAGCGTTCCAATTTGTACATTGGTCTCAGCGTAGGGAAAAGCGGCGCGGGTCCTCTTCAGGACGTTTATAGGATTCTTCCAGGTATAGTTATCAGGCATGGATTCGGATGATACTCAGATACCCTAGACGTTAATGAGAATTTCGGCTCATTGCAAATCATGCCGCTCAATGACTCCTAAAACACCACCGTGTATCCTGCTCTCTGTCTAACGTATGTGAGTTGATTCTAAACAAGTGCGCAGACCTTTTAACGTATCCATTCGTATCCATTCCATGGTTGTGTCATCAAATTCCATATCTAGTGAGTGTATCTGTTTTGGTCTCCTCGCGCGCCAGTACTACTTACAATCTCGGTTTCTTCCATTACGTCATGAGCGATTGGACTAGACCAGCTACATATCCGGATTCGTATTCCTCCCAAGAGCTGTCTTAGGCTCTAACGGCGTTCACCCTCGGCATCTGCTGCTCGGGGTTCGGTGTCAATCTACGGTTAAGGCTGGGTTCGGGAATGCGCGACGCCATGCGGTCGGGTACGAGTTCCGGTGAGGCGGAGCGCGAAGTGTGCCCGCTCGCGGGCTCCGGGCGTAGGAGGTGCGAGGCGATGGGTTCCGGGGATACGATGCTCGGAGACGAAACCTTTTGGATCTTGGTCTCGGGGATCTCAGCGTTGCCGGTGCGCACCTTGGAGGGAAGTATCTGTTCGAAGCCTTGCTCAATGGCCACCTTCTCGATGCTCTTGAAGTACTAATTGAAGCGGTTAGCTAGAGTGTTCCGGGATGGGTATGTTGCATCAACTCACTTTGACCGTCTTGACCTGGAGCTCGAGCGTAGCATCTTCGTCGACGACTAGCATGGGGTGAGGGTGAAGTTGCAACGCAGATAGAGTCCACATGTGGTTGACTCCCTGCTCGATACACTTCTGCAGCGCGAGCGACTTTCGCACACCCAGAATGATTACGACGACTTCTCGCGCCTCGAGAATGGTCTGGACGCCCACGGTGAGAGCCATTCTTGGGACTCTGTTCAAGTCACCGCCGAAGAAGCGCGAGTTGGCCAGGATCGTGTCATAGGCCAGCGTCTTGACCCGAGTACGGCTGGCAAGGCTCGACCCGGGCTCGTTGAAGGCGATGTGGCCGTCATCACCAATGCCCGCCAGGAACAGATCGATGCCACCGACGGCCTTGATTGCGTCTTCGTACGCATTGCACTCTGCCTCGAGATTGGCAGCATTTCCATCCAGGATGTGCACATTTGAAGGATGGATATTGACATGAGAAAGGAACTCCTTAAATATGAAGGAGTGGTAAGAGTTGGGGTCGTCTCGGGGCAGTCCAACATATTCATCCATGTTGAAAGTCACGACATTCTCAAAGGAGATCTAAGCGGACCCCTGTCAGAAATCTATCGTTGCACCCGAGGGATGGGATGATGTGTGCTTACTTCGCCGGCCTTGTACTTGCGAACGAGAAGCTCATAGACACCCAGCGGACTGGAGCCCGTGGGGAGGCCAAGGACGAATGGATGCTCCGGGGTGGGCTTGAATGCCTTGATGCGGCCAACCACATAGTTGGCAACGTATGCGCTTGCAGCATGCTCGTCGTCTCGGATGATTAGACGCATGATGGTAGCGCGTGGGTGTCTGATGGAGGTATAAGAGTAGGTGTGTGCGTATGATGGAAGGAAGCGGCCCAGTATGGATCGTATCCAATGAGAATATGTATAAGATGGGATGAACGGCTTGATTCGGTTCTGAAAGCTGACGAGGCTGGGAGGAAACTTCGAATCATCACTTGAGATTTGGGAGACGGACAGAAGAGTTGCTTAAGAGCTTGGAGAGGGTGCATGTGGGTGGTACGCCACCGCACTGAGGAAACATGTGCCTTGCATCATGACGGTCCACGAGTGTGTCGATGTTGCCTTCACCATTGGAGCTATCTGGATGGACGGTGCGGAGAAAAACTGTAAGTCGGGTGTATCATGTTGTGCTGAGATGGAACGTCACCGCAGACTCAACAAGAGGGATGGTACGGATGTTCAACGTGTCGCCGAAGCAAGATGTACTGTACGGCAGCCAGGGCTGCTCACCGAAGGTTCCGGGCCAGTTGGTGGTGCTCAACTGCTGCCAACGTTGCTCGGGGTCATATGACTTGCCACTTGGTGTTGTGCCGCGGGAACCTGATGGCTAGTTCAAGCCCGAGGGCGTGGGTAGGGGGACTGGCGGGCGGCTGGAAATGGAGTTACTGTATGAGCCAAGTTCCGAAACGTTGAAAGCATCTACTTGAATCGGTTAATGGCGTTTTCACCACGAGGAGCTCTCGATGGAGCCACGGAGCGTCCTGTTCAAGCAACCGGGGGTGGCTTGCGGCTCGGAGCGTCTGGTGGTGCACAACTTCGTAAGTCGTATTCCCTAGGAGGTTACTTCTGTGCTTCTAGAACCACGGATGGAATCGTACGCCCTGGAAAGTCTGCTCGTCTAACAAAGTCCCAGGGCCGCTTGGCAATCGGCCCTACCGTCTGTGTCCCCGCGCGATGCCCGGGTTCAATGCGGCAGTATGGTGGGGGTTAATGCCTTTGGTGTCGAAGACCCTGGAGGATAACATAATAAGAAACTTTGAGGTTGATTAACGGATGGATCGCGTTGTTAATGTGTATGCGTGATGAAGTTGCGGTGCAAAAAGGGTTGGTCATCCGTCATGACTGAATGCCAGGTCAGCCTCATGGCAATTTACATGCCGTGGGGCCAGCTGGAAGGAAGCAATGCAAGGGAGAAGGTGTTTGATTGGCCGTGGCCCCGTACTAACAATTCCGTCATTGGCGGGTCAGCAACCTGAACCACCAACCGGCACCTTCCTTGATCTGGGGGGCAGGTACGTACTATCTCTGCCTCCGGTCCACCTGCACCGTCCCCCTCGCCCGCTCTCACCTCCACGCAACGTTACAACAACCCCAACCTCATCAGTCCGTCTCACTCCTTGACGCCTCTTTTCCCACGAGAAAACGGATCACGGATCCGTATCCAACCAATCTTCCTACCCCCGACTGGGATCTAGTTTGAAAGTGACGCCCTGTGCGACGTTGGCTCAAGAGACCGACGCTTCTCTGGCCGACCAGTCGAGGTGGCCATTGGCGACTAACAACCACATTCCCGCGGTGCACCACCCACTCTAAATCCCACGGCTCCATGCCAATCCGATGCCAATGCCACGCTCATCATCACCAGGCCTGGTCCTAGATTCCCTGCAACCTAGAAAGTCCTTTGTCATTCAGCTCTCCTGTCCTGTCGTTCCTTTGCTTCTTCCATCGTCCCGGTCAGGCAGGTCCTCTTGATTCGCCCTTGGGCCCTGTCCCGTCTCGTCTCGCTGCCGCCTCGCTCGTTCTCGTCTCACTTGAAGACCAGTTTGTTTTTCGCCGCCCAAACAGGTCCCTGCCGAACGCTACGTACCGTGCCTGTCCATCCGATCCGCATCTGTTGGGTCTCCGGGGGCGTGAGATATCCACCTCGATTGTTCGCCCGAATGACTACACCAGAGTCGTTGGATTTTAGTATTTACTTCCCCCCGTGTCCATGACTTGGTAGTCTTTCTGAATTCTGCTCTCCTCTCTCGCTTCATCCCTCGTTTATCCCTTCACTCGCTTCGACAATGGCCACCTTTCAGAAACAGTTCCTCGCCGCCATCCTCAAGAGCCTGCTCCGAGGCAAATCGCTGCTCCAAGCCATCTTGGCTTACTGGACGAGGTCTCTAGCAGTTCCCGCTGACGCCAGAGATTCCGTCACCGCACCATCTCGCCGCTCTACGCAGGACTTTCTCAAAGAAGCTGAAGGTCTCCTCCTCGACCCCGTCAGCCAACATGCTCTTCAACAACTGGCTCGCGACTTGAGGAAGCAGTACGCCGAGCGTCTACAAACGAGCACGGAAGCCATGCTCCCGTCATACAGTCACCAACTACCAAATGGAACCGAGCGAGGGCACTATCTGGCATTGGACGTGGGCGGCTCGACCCTTCGAGTGGCACTGGTGGAACTTCGAGGGCGGATGTCAAAGGTCGGCGAGGAGAGTGGAATCGTCAGCATAAGGAACTTTGCCATCACCCCTGCGATCAAGAATCTGGAAGGCATGGCGTTTTTTGATTGGATGGCGGCACGAATCGCGGAAACTCTTGCTGAGCAGTACAGCCACTTGAACAACTCTGAGGAACCACTCCTGATGTCGATGGCGTGGAGTTTTCCCATTGAGTAAGCAACCTTCCGCTCACCGCCGGCTCGAGGCTAACATTGTTAGGCAAACCTCCCTTGAAGGAGGAAGGATTAGTGCCATGGGAAAGGGCTTCATGGCGAACAAAGGATTAATGGGTGAAGATTTGGGACAGGTTATCGAAACATCATGTGGCAAACTGGGTCTCAACGTAGAGCTCCGGGCCATTGTCAATGACTCGAGCGCCTGTTTGCTGTCAGAGGCCTACACGCACACGTCGACGCGGTTTGGGCTGATCCTAGGCACTGGCGTCAACATTGCTGCCTACCTCCCCGTCCTCACCATTGGCAAACCAAAGCTTGGGGAACGACCGGCGGAGTGGACGCACCTCATCGTAAACTCCGAGATTAGCATGTTCGGACTCGGCATCCTGCCATTCACGAGATGGGATCAGCAATTGCGTGAGGCTCACGCTCGGCCAGACTTCCAGCCCTTGGAACTTCTCGTAAGCGGCATGTACCTAGGGGAGATTTGCAGGTTGATTCTCGTTGAAGCGATTGAGTCAACTGGTGTCTTTGGCGGCATTGTGCCCCCTTCACTCGAGAAGCCGTATTCACTAGCGACCGAGACTCTGTCCATGGTTGAAAGGTACAGTTAATCGCCCGTACTATTTATTTCGCTGCTAACACATTCTAGTGACAATAGTGTCGAACTCGAAGAAGCGTGTCAGGAGTTCTCCTCCCGCCATCCATCATCTCACACCCCGACGACATCTGATCTTTCGTTTCTAAGACGGTTGGCATCATTCGTGTCGATACGGTCAAGCGCGCTCGTTGCCGCCTCTGTCTATGCTTTCTGGGAACTGAGGGCCGAAGCCCAGGCCGAGTTCGTCGAGACTCTTCCTGAATCGTCACCACTGCGGCCACGCGCCGAAGCAGACAGGGACCTCGAGGAGACGACGGTCGCTTTCAACGGCAGCGTAATTGAGAACTATCCGGGATATCTGGGAAACTGCCAGAAATATCTGGACGATCTGCTCAACGCGCAAGAGAGCCATGTCTCTCGAAGGGTTCAACTCGTGTCAGCGAAGGAGAGCTCCCTCATGGGCGCTGCCGTGGCTTTGGCCTCTATTGAAGGCAATGTCTGAACTTGACAAGCCTTATCGTCTTTTTGTGCGGATATGGGAGTTTTCATAACGATGCATATGAAGAATTGGCGTTTGTCAGTGTTGCTGATTTGTTTGGGTTATGGCATGGACCTCGGTAATTGGGTGGTGGTGGACGAGGGATGATTTCAGGGCTATGGGCTCTAGAACAAGTAAATAAGGACAAAAGAAGCACGGTATATACTAATACGGAAAGCACATTCAATTTACCTCCCATTATTTGCACACTCATGAAGCATCTCGATTGTTTACGACCAATTGCTGATTCATCGTGTGTGACGCGACGCGTAAAGTGATTTGCACCAACGGCCCCAAGAGCTTGGCATGCCCCATAACGATCATGTGACCACCTGCTGCCTTCGCGTTCGAGTCGCGTTCTCAGCAAAGTCACCCACCAAACCTGGAAGGGTCCCGGCCAGTTTTTGGTACCACAGGCGACCAACCCAGATGTCTTTGTAACTTGGACTTTGCGCTCCTCACATCTCTCAAATACCAAGTGCTGTCCATCTGAACCCAAAATGGGTGACACCGCGGAGGGCCCGTCGGGCATTTTTGCCGAATGCGCGGTCGCCTTTGTGCCGAGTACTGCGCTTACTCCCAGATTGATTGGTGAGGTAGGTTCAAATGGATGTAGCCTCAAGCGAGAGGGAGCTGACCGTATCGTAGGTGTCCGATCTTATGCAGCAGAGAGGCGGCATCGTTTGCGAACCTCGACGCGATGGCACCATTCCGATCGAAAAGATTACGCACATCATCTCAAACACCATCGATTTCCCCCAGTACACCGAGTCGCAAGCCCTCATGATCCCGGTAGTAACGACTCAGTGGGCTGTAACCTCCATCTCTCGACACAAGCAAGCCCAGGTTCGACCATTTTCGCCAGACCCCCGAATGATCTTCTCCCAAGTGGTCGTGACGTGCGCGGATCTGCCTGAGCAGGACAAGGAGAGCATTGCCGGAGCTACAATGGCCTTGGGCGGGCAGGAGTCCAAGGATGTATCGCGGTTGACAACCCACATTTGCGCCTTGTCGATGGATCATCCGAAAGTGCAGTCAGCTCTCCAGAAAAAGCTGAAAGTTAAGATTGTTCTGCCACACTGGTGAGTGACCCGCAGGTTATGTTGTGCTGGCGCTAAGTCTCTCAGGTTTGACGATTGCTTCAAGCTTGGCAAACGAATCGACGAAAAGCCCTACTGCCTTCCCGATCCCGAAATCCTCAGCAAGTCCCCCGAGGAAGAGCTCAAGATTCCCGAAAACTCGAGCCTCCACGGTGCCACATCGGCGGTCCCAGCCTACTTGGCCCTGCCACCAGACGGAGCCGTCGTCCGGCCCCCAGTCACGGTCTTTCAGGATAAGGAAGTAATGCTTTCCTCTGACCTAGTCATCACTCCACGCCTCAACAAAGTCATTCGAGATATCATTGTGAATAGTGGCGGCAAGCTCGTGAAGAGCGTGGAGGAGTGCGACATCTTTGTCTGCCAATATCGGGACGGCGACGACTACGTCCGAGCCGCCCAGTCGTGCAAGGAAATCGGAAACCTGGCTTGGCTGTACTACCTGATTGTGCAAAACGACTGGACCTCTCCCCTTCGGCGACTTCTCCACTATCCCGTTCCCCGGAATGGAATCAAAGGGTTCGAGAACATGCGCATCACGGTATCCAACTACGGTGGAGAGGCGCGGGTATATCTCGAGAATCTCATCCGAGCCAGCGGCGCAGAATTCACAAAGACAATGAAGGCGGACAATACCCATCTCATCACGGCACGCAACTCGAGCGAGAAGTGCAAAGTTGCGCCAGAGTGGGGGATCACAGTCATCAACCATCTTTGGATCGAAGAAAGCTACGCCAAGTGCGAAATGAGGCCGACCAACATTCCCAAATACAACCACTTCCCGCTTCGAACCAATCTAGGCGAGATTATCGGCCAAACCTTTTTTGACGAGTCGAAACTACGCGAGCTGTACTACCCCGGCGGCGAGGACAAACTGTCCCCTCGGGCCAAGAGGAAGCGAAAGATTCTACAGGCGGCCGAAGACAACTCATATCTTCACGGTCCGGCAGAGGGTGTTGTCATCGGCCGAGAAGCCGAGGATAGGGACCTGGACGACCAAGACGAGGTAAAGGAAACCACCAAGAAGAAGACGACCAAGCCGGTGGCAACCCCCATACGCACTCGTCCCGCGAGAGTAGGAAAGGAAAACGAGACGCCTTCTGCCGTGTCAACAGGAGGACGCAGCGCCAAAGCAAAGGCGAAAGATCTCCTCCAAACAATTGCGCCGGATATTGCTCTGTACGAAAAGGAAAAGAAGAGGCACGGCAAGGGCAACGCGCCATGGGGCGGGAAGAGGGCGGCAGACGAGGTCGACAAGACCAGGGGCAGCAAGCAGGGTACCAGTCCGGCAGCGGCAGACGACGACGACGAGGACAGGCGACCAACCAAGAAGAGTCGACCTTCTCGTCCAGACGTGGAGATGCGCATCATTCTCACCGGTTTCAGTCGATGGGTCGGAGACAAGCACAAGGAGGATCAAGACAGAGTAAGTTGGTTGCCCAGTTTCTTCTACGGGACTAACGGAAGCAGAGAAAACTCCGGGATCTCGGAATCCAAATTGTCCAAGAAGGCCAGCCTTGCGACTTTCTAGCGGCCCCCCATGTGGTCCGAACAGTCAAGTTTCTCTGCGCGCTGGCCCGGGGCCCCACGGTCATCTCGTCCACCTTTATCGACAAGGCTCTGGAGACGGGAAAGCTCCCCGACATTGAAGACTTTCTACTAAACGACAAGGAGACGGAGACACGCTACAACTTCAACCTCGAGAAGTCGGTGGCGCGGGCCAAGTCGAACCGCGGCAAACTCCTCCTGCGCGTCCCCATCTTTTGTACGGAAAAGATCCGCAACGGGCCAGAGAGCTACAAAACCATAGCCGAGGCCAACAGTGCGATTTTCAAGGTGTACCGGGCGCGGAGCGGAAGTTCGATCCGACCAACAACGGCAGAAGAAGACGGCGGTGCGGCACCCGAGCCCGTCTATCTCCTCAGCAGTAACAGCACCGAGGAGAAGGCCATGTGGCAGCGCTTCCGAGACATGGCGCGAAAGGGCAACATGGAACCCCGAGTGGTGGCACCCGACTGGCTCCTGGATGTGGCCATGGCGCAGCAAGTGCGGTTCGACGACAAGTTTCTGGTGGAAAACTTTTATAAGCCTCAAGCGTAGGAGGTTTAATGTAATGACGGAGTTTTGGTCTTTCGGCTGGAGGAGTCTGGAAGGCAGTGGGGGAACTGTCAGGCCTGTACGGAGGAAGGGTCGCCCTGTTATATGGCGCCAATGTTTAAAAAGAAAATGTTTAAAAGAACTTGACACCCAGAGAGTCGTCTTCGCCAAAGATTTGGGCTTTGCCGCGCTTGACGAGGATGTTGAGGGCCTTGAGGAGGACTTCGGTGTCCATGCCGTGGATGTCGGATCCCTTTGTCCCGTCACCCTCGACCAGCTCGTAGACGGTCAGGACGCTGCCCTTTTGCCCCGACTCGTCGACGTAGCTCTCGACCAGGGCGGCCCACTCCTCGGGCTTGCGCCAGTGGACGAAGACGACGTCGCCCGTGGCGCCGCCGGCGACGTACTCGGCGGCGCCCTCCTTGCGCATGAAGTCGACGAGGTTGCGCACGTCGTCGGGCTGCAGGCGGCGGTCGAGGCGGCGGTTGAAGAAGAGGTCCGAGTCGGCGGCCTCGGAGAGGGCCAGGCGGAAGATGCGGTGGTGGCGGGCGTAGGCGAGGACGAGCGAGCACCACTTGCGGTGCTGGGCGTGCAGCGTGGTGAGGTTGGCCTGGCGCGTGTAGAAGGGGGGGAAGTCGTGTTCGCGGGGCCAGACGAAGGCGGAGGCGGAGGGGGGGGAGGGGGAGAGGGAGGAGGGCGCGGGGGCGGGGGGCGCGGAGGGGGATGCCATTGCGAGGGGGGGACGGGAGGCGTTTGTTGGATGGATGTGGTGAAGCTGTCGCGGGTTGCAATGCAAGGTTGGAGTTGTCGGCGTGTTTGGTGGGGTTCACCGAGGTGCATGACGTGGGGGGATCGAGGGGCCGCCGCTAATTCACACGTGCCTGAGGCCCCGCGCACAATGCATTGCGCATTCAACAGAGTCGATGGACCACGCGATATGACGACAGATGAAACCATGTGTACCTTTTATTTCATAATACGACATGGCGATTGGAGAGATGCACAATGGGATCTGTGAGCATCGAGTAGGTGCATCGGAAGAAGGCGGATCCGCCGACGGAACTCGTTTCCATTTCGCCGTCAGCCTCAATGATGCCAGCCAGCGAAGGGCCAAACGGACAGAAGGCGACGGCAACACATGCTCATCTTGTTATAAACACCATCTCACTAAATTAGATTCCGTTATCTTTGTTTGACTGCCAGCCACTCACGACGCTCAGATTGTCAAACGCCGCTAAGTCTATCGTTCGTCGAAGATCTTATCAGCCTCAGCCGCCCGCTGATAAGAGGCAGCGTAAAAAATTGCGTCCGAGGAGAAAGGCCTGTCACCGAGGAGGTGAAATGCGAGGGCAGAAAATGGCTCTTTTCCCGGAGAATGAAAAATCTCAACACTGTTGAGGTCTGGACCGCTGCATCCTTGCTTCTGCTTCTGGTCTCGACTGTTTATTGTCGCCTGCGAAGAGGTACCTGAAAATCTGGGCTGTAAGTAGCTTGAGGCATGATCCCCTCACCACCTCCAACCAAAAAAAAAACCAGAAACATGAGTAAACTCTTCCATCAACCCCGAGAGTCCCTCTACCCCGACTCTCCGAAAATCCGAAAAAAGACACACTTTCAACAGTCATAATCGTCTCTTTCGCATGGGTCTTCATCTTGCTCGACGTATGACGACAACCTGATTTGCACGCGTCGATGTTGCTTTCTCCGCGGACGAAACGTCGACGGAATGCTGCAACCTGATTGGCTCGCGCGACCAGCAGCGCCCTGAGGCGTCTCCTTATCGGAAGAGGGTACCTCGCCCGTCTCACGTCTCCTGACGGCTCGCATTGTGCCACTGCGTCCCGGAAATGCGTTTTACGCTGTTTCGTCCCGGGCCATCGTTGTCGCCGGAGATGCATTTCGCGATGGGAATCCACACGCGAGGGTCATTGGCCACTGGAGAAGGGCCGTTTCTTCATAAAGGCTGGAGTCTCCTGAGGGCCTTGGGAAGAGTCGTCTTGTGGTGAAGAGTATCTGGAAAGATAATCCATACCAAAACACACAATCAAAATGGGCTCAATAGGAATCAGTCCAGTCATGGACGACTCGTCACGGAAACGCGTCGTCGTTGTGGGACTGGGCATGGTTGGCATCTCATTCATGTAAGTGAAGACACTCATCGACATGTATCGCTACTAACACGGACAGTGAGAAGCTGCTCAAATACGATGCGAAAGCGAGAGAATATAACATCACCGTCCTCGGCGAAGAACCCTACCTCGCCTACAACCGAGTTGGCCTCACGAGCTTCTTCGAGCACCGGAAGATTGAAAACCTCTACATCAATCCGGCCTCATGGGTTCGTCCCCCCCGTCGGCGAGACCGACCGGTGCTAACGCAGCTTTCAGTACAAAGAAGCCCCCGAGGGCTCCCTCAACTGCCACGTCAACACCAGGGCCACAAAGATCGACTCGCCCACGAAGACGGTCACCTGCGCCAACGGCGACGTCTACTCGTACGACATTCTCGTGCTGGCCACGGGCTCCGACGCCATCCTCCCCCGCGGCCTCCCGGGACACGACGCGTCGGGCGTCTTCGTCTACCGGACCATTGACGACCTGAACAAGCTCATCAGCTTCGCCGACGGCAAGAGGGGCACCGACGGCGTCGTCATCGGCGGCGGGCTCCTCGGGCTCGAGGCGGCAAAGGCCATGCTCGACCTGGAGCGCTTCGACAAGATCAGCCTGCTCGAGCGGTCCGAGTGGGTGCTCAGCCGGCAGCTCGACGAGACGGCGGGCAAGATGGTGGCGGACCAGGTGTCCGACCTCGGCGTCGACATGTTCCTGGGCAAGGGCGTGGCGAGCATCCGCACCGACGAGGGCAACAACCTGACGGGCGTCGTCTTCGAGGACGGCGCGGAAATCGCGTGCTCGACGCTCTGCTTCGCCATCGGCGTGCGGCCCCGCGACGACCTGGCCGTCGCCTCGGGCCTCGAGTGCGCCCCTCGCGGCGGCATCGTCGTCGACGACCTGCTGACGACGAGCGCGCCCGACGTCTACGCCATCGGCGAGTGCGCCAGCTGGCAGGGAATGGCCTACGGGCTCATCGGCCCGGGCATCGAGATGGCCGAGGTGCTGGCCTTTAACCTCTCGCAGGCCAAGCTGCACGCCCCGCGCGTCTTCAAGCGTCCCGACCTCAGCACCAAGCTCAAGCTGCTGGGCGTCAACGTCGCGAGCTTTGGCGACTGCTTCGCCGACGTCTTTGGGCCGCAGTCGCTGCCGCCCAAGTTTGCCAAGAAGCTCAAGGCCGGCGGCGGCACCACGACCGCCCCTCCTTCGCAGTCGGTGCAGGCGCTGACGTACCGGGACCCCTTCACCAACGTGTACAAGAAGTACCTCTTCACCAAGGACGGCAAGTACCTCCTCGGCGGCATGATGATTGGCGACACGCAGGACTACGTCAAGCTCGTGCCGCTGGTCAAGTCGCAGAAGGAGCTGGACGTGCCGCCCGGCGAGCTCATCCTGGGGGCGCAGAAGGACGGCGACGACGCCGACGAGCTGCCCGACGAGGCGCAGGTGTGCTCGTGCCACAACGTCACCAAGGGCGACATCGTCAAGGTGGTCAAGGACGGCTCGTGCAAGGACGTGGCGAGCGTCAAGACGTGCACAAAGGCCGGCACGGGGTGCGGCGGCTGCGTGCCCCTCGTCACCACCATCTTCAACAAGACCATGGCGGCCATGGGCAACGAGGTGACCAACCACCTGTGCCCGCACTTCAACTACTCGCGCGTGGACCTGTTCAACATTGTCTTTGTCAAGCGGCTCAAGTCGCTCAAGGAAGTCATGCGCGAGGCCGGCAACGACAAGGACAGCCTTGGCTGCGAGCTGTGCAAGCCGGCCGTGGGCAGCATCATGGCCTCGCTCTGGAACCGGCACGTCATGGACCGGGCCAGCCACGGCCTGCAGGACACCAACGACCGCTACCTGGGCAACATGCAGCGCGACGGCACCTACTCGGTGGTGCCGCGCATGTCGGGCGGCGAGGTGACGCCCGAGAAGCTCGTCGTCATCGGCGAGGTGGCCCGCAAGTACAACCTGTACACGAAGCTGACGGGCGGCCAGCGCATCGACATGTTTGGCGCCAAGAAGCAGGACCTCCCCGCCATCTGGGGCGAGCTGGTGGCCGCCGGCATGGAGTCTGGCCACGCCTACGCCAAGAGTCTGCGGACGGTCAAGTCGTGCGTCGGGTCGACTTGGTGTCGTTATGGTGTTGGAGACAGTGTTGGCCTGGCGGTGAGGTTGGAGGAGCGGTACAAGAGCGTGCGTTCGCCTCATAAACTAAAGGTAAGTCGACGTGTGTCCATGGTTCCTCGGGGGCCATCTGCTAATTCGAACTACCTCAGGGCGGCGTCAGCGGCTGTGTGAGAGAGTGTGCCGAAGCATCATCCAAAGAGTGAGTTGCGAGTTTGAGAGGGTTTCCGCCTGTGGCTAACACCTCACAGCTTCGGTTTGATTGCCACCGAAAAGGGCTTCAACATCCTCGTCGGAGGCAACGGCGGCGCCGTACCACGACACGCCGAGATCCTGGCCAAGGACGTGGCTCCGTCCGACGTCGTCACCATCATCGACCGCTACCTGATGTTCTACATCCGCACGGCCGACAAGCTCCAGCGCACGGCCAGATGGATCGAGAGCCTCCCCGGCGGCGTCAAGTACCTCCGCGAAGTCGTCCTCGACGACAAGCTCGGCATCTGCGCGTCCCTCGAGGCGCAGATGGCGGAGCTGGTCGACAGCTTCTTCGACGAGTGGGCCGAGGCCATCCAGACGCCGTCCATTGCGGCCAAGTTCCGCCAGTTCAACAACACGGCCGAGACCATGGCCAACACGGAGTACGAGGAGGAGCGCAACCAGCCTCGGCCCGCGTACTGGTCGAGCGACGCGGTGACGGACGACTTCAAGACGCTCAGGGACCGCTGGACCAGCACCGCGTGGGAGCCCGTCATGGAGACGTCCTACTTTGACGGCGCCGACGACATGTCGGCGAGCGCCACCGTCAAGCGCGGCGACACGCAGCTCGCCGTGTGGCGCATCCAGGGGACCTACTACGCCGCCCAGCAAATGTGTCCGCACAAGGCCGCCTTTGTGCTGTCCGACGGCCTCGTCGGGCAAGACCCGAGCGACGCCGACGCCGCCAAGCCGTCGTCCCCCTGGGTGTCGTGCCCGCTGCACAAGCACAACTTCGACCTGGCCTCGGGCGCCTGCAAGACGGACGCGGCCCACTCCATCGCCACGTTCCCGGCCGAGGCGCGTGCCGACGGCATGCTGCACGTGAAGCTGCCGCCCGCGGACGAGCTGGACGCGGCGCTGGGCACGAAGCGGTGGATGGTCAAGAAGGGCGAGAGCAAGGCCCGGGCGCCCATGGCGGAGCTGGACCGGCGCATCAACTTTGTCGGCATCCGGGGCAAGAAGCCCGGCGTGAGGCCGCTCAGGGGCACCAAGCTAGTCAAGCCGATTGAGCTGATGGTTGGTGGTGGCGGTGGGACGGACTGGTAGGACCGTAAGACGGGGGGGGATTAGACGGCTTTTTTTGTAGATTTGGGATTGGGTTAGAAAACATGGATCAAGGAGCGAATTGATATTTGAAGTTTTGTCAAGGACATGTCCGCAGTCACAATTTCCATGTGCCGCTCGTCGTCGTTGATCAGTGTGTGATGGACGACCGCCGTCGCTGTGGACGCTGAGGTGTTGCTTGCCCTTGCCGCGCATCGCCAACCGACCACCTTTCCGCCGGCGAACTCCGTCGAAGAAGACGAACCGGGGGAAGATCTGGGTCAAGGTTCCTCGATTCGGGCGTTGATCGACGAGACCATGGCCTAGGCCGGCGTGAGCACTTCGATTCGTTGACCACCTCAACGAAGAACTTGGCCCGAGACAAAAGACAGAAACTACCGCCACCGCCTCCGGGCCATCCGCCCTCCGCGTGTTCCCCGAGGGGCAGCCGCAACAGTTGACCCTCAACCTTGGTTTACACAGGGACTGCCGCCACCAGCAGCGACGCCATTAATGAACTACCTCACATCGGCCAGTGTTGTGGAGCGATTTGAATTTGATCTGCATAAGTTTCCATGGGCATGTCCCATTCGTTGCCTCGATATATAGATGAACATGACCCCGATACCAAACCGTCCCATGACGCCCGAATGAATGTGTCTTCCACCTCCGTCTCCGTCTTGATTACTCGGGCCGCAGGCGTCATCTTCTGGAAGCTCTGTCAAGATTGCCCAGTCTCAGCCTGCCCAACCAGCCCAACCAGCCAGCCGTGAATCCCCGTGGCTGGAAAAGGAGAAAGTACATACATAGAAAAAAAAAACCCTCGTGTTGACAAGGGTGAAAATAAAGAAAGTGTGTCGTAGAAACCTCTGCAGCATAACGTGCCCAAGCAAAAAATGAAATCCCCAGCTCCTCCCTGTATCGTCGCTTTTGACCGTCCCAACACTAAACTCCGAGTAGCCGAGATCCTTTCTAGAAAACAAATGCCAATTGATCGTACAGAAGTCATTTCAGAAAAAAAAAGTGTGTGGGCAATGGCCAACGCAGAAGCGGGGTGTCGTCAAACGTCGTTCAGAGTCTCGTCCGTCCTCTAGCACCCGTCGTCTTCGCATTCGCTCAGACTGCCGTATCCGGTATCTGATTCCATGCCCACCACGCTTCTGGTGATGATCAGGCATCGTTCCACCACCTTTTCCCGCGTCTCCGGCGCCACCCCGCACTTCTCGCCCGGGGCACCGCCCATCCAGAGACGGAGGCCGCCCGCCAGTCGCTCCAGAGACGTCTGGAACGTCTCGGCCGCGTTTCTGTGAAGGAAGAGCTCCTCCATCAGCTCAACGGCGGCCGTGCATCCGAGGAACGACATCTCAGAGGCGCTGCCGCGAGTCATGATGGAGTCAATCATCCGGAGACCCTTGTGAGGCACACCGGCGGTGCTCTCGATTCGTCGAAGGTGAGCAATGGCCATGGCGCATCGCAGTGCGAGACGGAGGTCGGGAGTCGACGCTTGAACACTCGAGTCGATGATAGCTGTCGAAGTGGAAAGCAGCGAATCCACCTTGTCCGTTCCCATGGCCTGGAGCGCCGCAATGATGTTTGCGCCGCGAGACTTGTTCACCAAGACGGCACGGGCCACAATGGCGCGAGCCTGCGCAATCGATCCGATGGGCGTGACTTTGATGGCCAGCTCGATATCCTCGGCCCGAGTCCGCACAACGTCCTCGTCCTTGCCCATGCTGCCCACCAGGATACGGTGCAGTCGTTGAGTCGACCACCAGGCGGCTACGGCATCCATAGGCGATCCTATCGCGGTATCGTCCACCACAGCATCCATTCCGTCCATGGGGTTCGTGACGTTGTAGTCGGTTTCCGAGTTGAAGGCAAGGTTGTGCGCGCGCTGAATCACATCGTCGTTGAGAACCTCGTCGCTATCCTGCTCGACGAGCATGGTCAGGTACTCGGGCAATTCGTCCTCGTGCGGCTCCGTCGATCCACTGCTCATCTGGACGAGAAGCCGGTTCAGCTGGCGGGCCTCGTTCCACATGGAGCGCGCAATCTTGGAAGAGATGACGCTGATGGCGCCCAGGTGCAGTCTGTTCTGGCTGAGGTCCCAAAGGAGCACCCGGACGTGCAGCGCCTTGAGCATGAGTCGAATTGGCGAGTCGGGGAGCGTGCCAGAGGCGAGGAGGGTCAAGACGAGGCGGCTCTTGTTGATCTCAACGTCGCCGCCTGCCAGCTGCGAGTCGAGCGCAATAGACCAGGCCTTCACGCGGGCAGTCTCTTGTTCCTCGGTAAGGCCGGTGAGCATCTGGTAACCGTGGACGCCGATGGCGTTGCGCACGCTCAGCTTGAGCGTCTTGAGCATGAGGGCCGCCGCCTCGAGGAAGAAGTTGTGCCGGGGAACCCAGACCGTCTGGATGGCCGTCAGCCAGGCCTGTTGTCGCACGTGGATCGGTGAGGCGAGCGAGGGAGCCGCCTGCAGGATACCGACCTGAGGCTTTTTCGGTTTCGGTTGCAGCTGGGCGAAGAGCGAGGGCACGAAAACCCACAGAACAGCACCAAGGAGCAAGAGTACCCGGAGTGACGTGTGGAGATGGTAACCCATGTAGCTGTTGTTCAGACACGAGGCGATGCCTCGGAGCAAACCCAAGGGCAGGGCGAATAGACCACGACCCTCGGGCTCCTCATTGCTGACCTCGTCTTCCCGTATGGCCTCGAGAATCATTAGACCCGCCAGAGAGCCGACCATTAGCTTACCGAAATAGGGTCCTGCGTTGTTCCATCGGTTCTGCTGCACTTGATGTTGCTGCTGGATCTGTTGCTGCCGGATCAGAGCGGGGTTGCCACCACGGTAGGGTTGTTGCGGGACGGGGTAGGGCTGGCCGGCAGCCATCTGGGCCGAGATGATGCGCTTCATGTCGTCCGGAACCTGAATCATTCCCGCGGGCGGAGCGCTTCCATCCGGGGAGGCAGCCATGGGAGAACCGACAAACTGCTGGGCGTCTTGGGCGTACTGGATCGGGGTCGGCGGCTGCTGGAGAGGGGTGATGGCCCCGTTCATGGCCCCGGCCATGAAGAGCTTTTCGAAGGCGGCGATTCTCGCTTGCATGGCGCCGTTCTCGTCGAGGAGTCGATTATTACGCTTCTCCAAATGTCGAATGTACTCGGTCGCCTTGCTCAGGACCTAACTCGATTAGCAAGATTCGGGTCGCGTCGCGTAGGACTTACAGTAGCCTTGTTCAGCTTGTGAGCCGGCGTCAGGCCGTGAAGCTCTTCGCGGTCCTCGGTGGTGTCTTCGCCGCGGGCGCTCTTGGACATGATGCGAAGACTCGGGACGCTGTCGCGCAGGGCCGCGATCTTGTCGTTGAGGTTGGTCCTGTACCGCTTCTCGATCATGTTGTGGGCCGTCTTCTTGATGGGCTGGTTGCCATCGTCGTCTTCCTCCTCCTCCTCGGGATCAGCGGAAGACTTTCGCTTTCGTGATGCTTTGGACGACATTTCAGCAGGGTCTGGTGAAGAGAAAACCCCCGTTTTGGCCTCACCTGTCGCCGAGTCGGGACTCGAGGCGCTCTTGGGGGACTGGTACTGCAGGTGCGGCGGCATGGCGATGTTGCGAAGCTTCTCCTGCAGCGCAGGAGTCAAAGAGCTGATGGCTCGCGGCGGAAGGCTGCCGTTGTCTGTTGGAAGACCGTGTGGGACGGGCGGGTTCGATGGCAAGACGGCGTAGAGGGAATCGGGGCTTAGAGTAGTGCGTGCGAGGCCGTCGAGGCCGGCAGAGACGGGAAGCTGGAGTTGGGGTTGCTGATCGTGACCGAAAGAAATGTCCCAAGGGGAAGTCTGATAACCAGGCTGGGGAGGAGGCGCGGCGGCGGAGGGGTCATACGAGTCGTAGGGGGGCGTGCCGTTGAAATGCCAGGCTGCGGTATCGTAGTAAGGCTGGGGAGGAGGAGGACGAGGGTCGGTGGAGGAGTCGTTGGGAGGAGGGACCGAGGGGTGGTCCGGCTTCATGGCCGAGCCGTCATCGATGAAGCCGCCTAGATTTGGGTCTTGGAGCCCAAACAGGCTATTCGCATTGTCATGGTCGGCCATGTCAGAGAAGCGCTGGCCGGGTATGGCAGCCCAGGACCATGCAGCGATGGGCTGATGGCTGGATGGGCACCTCGGAGGGACCCAGTTGTTGGGGTGACCCCGAGGCCGTCGCGGTGAGGGACGGCGTGAGGTAGGATGGGATTTGGATCGAGGGAGCTCGCAAGTGGTGTGAGCCTGTCTGAGGTGAGCCTATCGTGTCTCTCCTCTCCAGCTCCCCGGCCTCGCTCACTGGCTCTCACTGGCTCTCGGGCAACCACACAATCTCACTGCCTCTCCTCGCTAGGCGCTCAGCGAAGCTCCTTCGCTATCGCCGCGCGTGGTGCGTCGCTCGGGCGGCGTGGTCGCGGATCGATCTCAGACCTCTGGGGGTCAATTGCAGGCGTTGGGCGAGGGGGATTGGGAGAGAGGGCAACGGTGAGGTGGGATCGACCGATGCGGATGCGGCCGAACGTTCGATGGAAGGCCAGGGGCTGGGGCAAAGGAATCGCAAGTTGGAAAATATGGTCTGACTGAGCCACGGGGATAGAGGACAATTTGGTTGCTTTGAGTTGGGAATAGGGGTGATAGAGGGAGACGGACGAGCATGCAGGGAATTCGGTTTGAGCAGAGTGGACGAGGACGGGCGGAAAATCGTACGATGGAACCCGGACATCAGCCCAGGCAAGTTCTGCACCGGGCCAAACCAATTCGGTGCACCCTCTCCACTGGAGAGGGGGGGGCGTTTGCTGTCGAACAGTGCGCAGCGGCCGTCGGGTCGTCTATTCGGACTGTCTCGGGCGGTGTCTCATTCGTACCTCCCGCCATGGCCGCTGCCCAAGGCGCTGCGCCGACCGCCCCCGCCGCCCCAGCAGCTGGCGGGAGTACTTCCGCCCACAGTAACGTCACAGTGCCTCCGATTCGATCCCCAATTGCCCACGCCCGCCCTGGCGTCATGCAGAAAATGCCCCGCGGACACCGGAAGCGTTTCTGAATGGCGTGAATCGTGCAAGAGAGGGTCCCAATCGACGCACTCCCAGCTCGCTGCGTCGCGGTGCGTGGGCTGTTGGGTGCTGATGCTGCAGCTCCAACCCATTCGGGACGTCATGGCACTGCACCGTGTCCGCCTCCGAGACAGGCGGCGGTGCACTGTACGTGCCTTTACTTTTTTGCGTTCCATCTCCCTCGGTCCGTGTGGCCAAGACGAGCTCGACTGCGCAAGTCAGCGAACCACACGGCCGCATTTCTCAATATTGGCGGCCCTGCCAATCAGATCGAGTCCAGGCGGCCTTTAGCCTCTGCAATCTCGTTCCGCACTGGAAACAGAACAGAACAGAACAAGCCGGGAAGACGACGCAATAAACTTGTTACCAAACGAGCGGCGGCCTGCAGTCCGTCGAGGGTGCCCTTTGTCTCGGGCAGCCACGAGGGTTCCAAGGTTGAATGCCCCTGGTAACTGGGTTCATACACCAAAAAGGTTTCATCATTAGGGTCCAGGCCCCCATCGAACACCACCGCCTTGGAATTCAAGCCACGACCCTCGAGGAGGAGTCGGCGACTCGAAGCCCACGATGCCTGCCGCCGTCCGCGCCCTTCCCGGCTTTGGTTTTCGGTGGCTTGGAACACTGCCCTTTGCTTGCCCTGGGTCGCGATGCCATTTCCTGAAGGAGCGGTACACAGCCAATCTTGGTCCCGAGAAATGCACCGGTGCGTCTCTCAAATGATGGGTCTCCCACGCGCACGCTCTCCCGAGCTCCGGGTTCTTCCTCGTTCCCGCTGCCGTCACATTCATTCACGACTTTCTACCAACTGAGCTGGGAAGTCGTCGCCAATGCGACCTCTTAGGTGCCAATGAAATGACCATCGAATCCGGAGGAACCGTTCAGGCCAGGTCGGTTCCCCCGCGGCCGCTGCGGGAGCTTGCGAGGTCCACGATGCCCCCGGCATTAAACCCAGATGCAGTTAATCGCGCTATTCAAGGCCTGCAAGGCACATTGGTGTCTCAAGATCCGTACAGAATCCTGGGACGCTAATCGCACAAGGCCGATGCATTCGAGATGCAAATTTCGGACAGAAAATTATAATGTGGTATTTGCCGCGAACTCGAAACCGCACTTGTCACGGTTGGGTAAGAAGATCTGTGAAGATGGGTGTACAAATATGCTAATGAACACCTGCTTCCATCTTCATTCTCATCCTTCATCGTCTCCCGGTTCCTCCGCCAACCTAGTACAAGCAATGGTATACGCAACAGTTTCCCTCAGGGATCCAAGAATAAAACAATAGGGGATCCAGGCCATGGCGACATGATGATGGCTGCAGCAAGGCAAGCCGCTGATATCTAAGAAAATTGGGCAGAGCCCGGCACGAAAAGAAATTGGTTTTACTAATGTTCGGCTCACCACACCTCGTCGTCGCTCTTGACCATGGCCAAGGTCGGTGTCTTGGGCACCATCTTTCTCATCCTCTTCCGGTCTTCCTTGGTCACGAGTGAAGGTGTCATGGGAACACAAGGAGTGAAGGGTTGGTATGGTGTGTAGGGCACCGCAGTTCCGGTGAAGGGAGTCATGCCACCTCCAGGAGACAGAGGGCCTCTCCTCTCAAACACCGTCTGCTTGGTGGTCTGAGAATTGGTCGTGGGCGAGAGCATGGAAGGCTCATAGGCACGTAGTGGCAGACCGCCACCGGTGCGCACTGCCGAAGGACTGTTCCGGTTGAATCCCTGGCCCGGCTTGGGCGACGCCGGCAGAGACGGCAGAGACGGCAGAGAGGGGAACCGAGAGCCCGGCTTTGGAGAGGTCGGTAGGCCGACGAGGGCCGACTGCGAGTGCTCCGAGGTGGCTGACACAGGCTCCCCATCGTGCGCCTGCGAAGCATTGCGGCTGTGCGACTGGCTTTGTTGGAAGCTCATGCGCTCGTCGATGCTCAGGTTGCTCTCGGGTGAGACGTCGGCCGGCATTGGCTGGGTCCGCGAGGCACCAAAACTGACATGATTCTGCGGCATGGGGGGAGGAGGGGGGGATGCGGGCGCATAGTGACGGGGAGGGATGGCGTTCATCTCCTGCGACTCCTGGCGGGGAAAGGTACCAGACTGAGGAGTCATGATGGGGGACGAGATGCTGACGGCCTTCATGGCCTTCTTCCTGCCCGGAGATCGAAGGGCCGACAGGAGCGAAGACGTCCTTGACCGCGACTTCTCTTCATCGCGGAGGTTCAGACCAGCCGGCTTGGTCCTCTCCTTCTTGGACGAGGACATGGCTGATGGCGATCTCGTGTGCTGGTGGGCAGGGTTCGGGGCAACAGGCGCTTCATATACGACGCCTCGCTGTTTGGCTTCCTCGTGCTCGAGAACGTGCTTGTACATATCCTCAAGCTGAGACTGGGCCATGTTTCGATCCTCTGCAACTCTGTGCTGATCGACGAAAGGGTTCACTCCGGGGGCGCCCAGGGAGGAAACGGGCGACGGGGAGATCCACGTGGGCGTGACGGGTGACTTGAGACCGTCTTGTTTGGCGGCGTCTCCGACGGCGTCCCTCAAGTGACTGAGCTCGGGTGGTTGGACGGTGCCTGGCAGAACAAAGCCCGGGTTGGTGTCTTTCTTGCCGGGTGCAAACTCGGATTCTTCGTTGCCGTTGGTCAAGTGATCGCGGCGTCTTCTCTGGAGAGCTACAAGAGCACTGGCGACCAGCACCAGAGAGATGGCGTAGGCTCCGATGATGCCGCCGATCTGGGCGGGGAGGTGGGATTTATCGTAGAGAGGACCGTCGAGGATGGGTAAGTCGGTGGATCGGGGGTCGAGGGCGAAAGATTGGGCGCAAGAGGCAAGGAATGAGAGTGTGATGAGGAGGCGACAACCGTCAGACGGCATGGTGTCGAGGGTCGAGGGGGGCGTTTCTTATGAAAGAAGCAATCGTGGGGATGCGACCTGTTGGGTGACGGGACGAAACATGATTGACACTCCGGGACGGAAGATGCGGCAAAGGCGTTGGTATACATACATACTGTTGGCGATGGTGTTAGCCGCTGAGGTCGACGTCTCGACTCGGAGCTAGCACTGGCCTCTGGCAAGTGGTCGAATGGCGGGACTTGCATGAAGGCGGCCAGGAATAGATGCATGGATGCAGAGCCATGGCGAGTGTGATGTGCGATGCGGGCGTGATGAATTTTGGTGTTTGTGCGACGTGATTGGGTGCTTGGGCGTCGATTAAGCGCCGACCGTGGATGGTGCATGCGAAGGTGAAGAAGGACGCTTTCGTGATTGGCGATGGTGGGGAAGACGAACAGGGACCAACGCCGCCAACCACCGCCCCGCCTTCGGCTATGTACGAATACCTTTGCAGCTCGACAATGGATTGTTTGCTCGTTAATGTGTTGGCAGAAATCATGTTGGTTATCGTCGTCAGTTGATGAATTGCGAAGGGCCCGTGTCTCATCTTGAGGCCCTGCGTGCTCGCTGCATTCCTACGCCGCGAAGTACATACTGCTCGTGGCCTAACATCCCAATCTTGAGCTCAAGGAATGCTCTGGCCATGGCACAGAATGGCACATGATGAGATGGGGGGTTGGGGCGCCCCATTGTGATTACCAGAGTGGCGGATTCCCGGTCAATTGCTGATGGTTGGTTCAGTCTTGGCTGTTCCTGAATCCACCACTAGATTTAATGCCTCTCCTTGCTCCTGATGCTCCTGATGCTGCCTCTGTGAGGAGGGTACAATGTACATGGCCAATGTGATCACGTATCACAAGAGCTTATTCCAGTGGTCAATTCAACTCTACAAAGAGACAAACGCCGTACCTCCCGAGTCCATCTGTGTTGCCCGAGTTTAGTACTCGACCGGTGAGCATCTCAGTTCCTTGACTCCAATGTCAAGTCGTAACCCCCCAACGAACCCTCCTCGCAACGTGACATCACCCCCGTCCCAACCCTGGAATGAAGTCAGGCCCTCAGCCTTATTCACGCCTTGACCGGCGTCTAATCCTCGCCAAAGTCACAGGTGGGATGATTCAATCCCCCCTTGTCACGGCAGTGGACCATCCCGCGCCTTCACGTCTCACTGCTGTTCTCACTGCCGCCGCCCGAAGCGAGTCCATACAGTCGAGGGCATGTTGCTGCACGACACCACTCACATTGCGCAGAGTGAAGTGGTGGTCTGGTCTCACTCACCGCGTGTTCCTCTCTCTTTGCTTGCTTGGCGTTGCTCGCCAAATCGTAGCACCCGGTGTATTGTGACACCTTGAGGTGCCCCGTGTCGACTGCTGTGCAACCGCTTTGCTTCGCACATTGGTGCACATGCGGGTGACTGCGCTATAGAAGCTAAACCAACGTCGAGGCGTCTCGACCGATGTGACGAGCTGATGGTGACAATATTCTCGACGCTAATTCGTGCAATTCCGTTGCGACTGTGATTGCCAAGAGTAAGGCATTTTGATCCGCTGCGAGTCCATACCCCAGAACGCATTGATTGAAACGAGATGCTGCGCCCGATGACATCTCATGAATCTGAGGTACATAGACGAACACTTCTTCTCCAGAGCCACCTGAACGTGACAATACCTGAATCCCGCTATATGTAGACATGTACATCGAAAGCCCATTGCCATAATCTCATGTCGTTTATCACCTTGAAATCGAACATCTATGGCATGCTGTGAGCTTTCACCGACATTGACTCCATCGCCGGGCTCCTACCCTGGATTTTGGCCAAAAATGGCCAGCCCCACTTTAGCCCGGGAAGATGCCACGTGACTTCGCGACACTAGACGCCACGCGCGATGGCCGCCCTTTAAACCGATCAACCGCGTGAATGCCAGAGGGCCAGACAAGAAACACCCTGGAAGCCACTCGACCCGTTTCATCGAACACCTCGATACTCGAAAATCAATCCAATGACGATACCCTCCCCTGGAAAGCGAATCCCGCGCGTCGACTGGTCCGCGATCTCATCATGTCAACATCCAACACCGAAGACCCGCTTCTGCGATCGCTGAATCAGGCGCAGCGCCGTGCCGTCACATCTACTTCCGATACTGTTGCTATTCTAGCCGGGCCGGGGAGCGGCAAAACGCATACCCTCACCTCGCGCGTCGTATGGCTGATCCAAAGAGTCCAATACCGCCCAAGCGATGTCGTTGTCGCGACATTTACCGTCAAGGCTGCTCGAGAGATGAAGGTGCGAATTGGAAAGGCATTGGGTGAAGAGTTTGAGAAGAAGATTGTCCTCGGAACTTTCCATTCCATCTCCCGTCGCTACCTGGCCGCATACGGAAAGCACATCGGCCTGGATCCCAAGTTTGGCATTGCCGACGACGGAGATTCCAAGGCAATCATCCAGAGAATCTGCAAAAGACTCGACCTGAACATTGAGCCCTCGTTTGCCAAGTCCTGGATCAGCAAGAAGAAAGCCAAAGGAACCGGTGGCGCTCCATTGCCGAAGAGCAAGAAACACCAAGAGAACCCTGCACTCCAGACCTGTTACAACGCGTATCAAGAGCAGCTGGCTCGTTCGAACCTGTTGGACTATGACGATCTTCTGGTGAAATGTGTTGAATTATTGAGAGAGCATCCTCATTGTGTTTCCAATGTGCAGTCGGTGCTCATCGACGAGTACCAAGACACCAATGGTATTCAGTACGAGCTCATGCGACTGTTTGCTCAGGCAAATCACCGTATCACTATTGTTGGAGACCCCGACCAAAGCATCTATGGTTGGCGTTCTGCAGAGATTAGGAATCTTTACCGCTTGCTGCGAGACTATCCCTCCACTGACGAAGTATCCCTCGAGGAGAATTACCGATCTTCGCAATCGATCCTCAATGTTTCACTCGAAGTTATTCAGCAAGACAAGAAGCGATATCAAAAAGTTCTCTTACCAGTCCACACCAAGGGCGCGCGACCGGTTTTGCGGACGTTGAGGTCTTCTGCGACGGAAGGGGAGTGGATTGTGCAGGAACTCAAACGAACGGTCATGATGCTTGGCGGGATGCTCAAATTCGAAGACGTTGCCATCCTGCTGAGATCAGCATCACTGTCAAGACACATCGAGTCTGCACTGGGCAAAGCCGGCGTGGCCTATCGAATGATTGGAGGCCACAAATTCTACGAACGAAAAGAGATCAAGATTTTGCTGGATTACCTCCGAGTGGTGTATCAACCCGACAACAATGACGCGCTGGCACGAATCATCAACGTACCCCGTCGTGGCATCGGAGAGGCCACGATCAAGTCTTTGCTGGAGGAAGCCGAGCAGGCGAGCATGAGCCTCTGGACTCTGCTGTGCAAGCATTGCAGAGGCGACCGAAAAGCAAACACCAACATTCGAGCAAAAATGGAGCAGAGACTCACCACGGAACTGCTGAGGATTGTGTCGAATCTCAGAAACCAGGCAGATACCATCACCCAAAGCAGCCCAGTTACCCTCGTCAACCTCATCGAGCAGCTGGTCAGCCAGCTCAACTTCAAGAGGTATCTGGAGGAGGAGTATGCCGAAGAGCATGAGCAGCGATGGGCAAACGTACAGGAGTTGATCAACTTGACGGGCGACTTCATGCGCGACTTTGCGGCGTCAGAAGAGGATGACCTCCCCGAGATTGAGGATCTCCAACAGATCAAGGAGGTTTCCATGCTGGGAAAGTTCTTGGCGAATGTCTCGCTGGCGTCGGATGCCCAAAAGGATGATGATACGCAAGACAAGGCATCCTTGGTCACCATCTCGACGATTCATGCGGCCAAAGGGCTCGAGTGGCCAGTTGTCTTTGTGCCGTCCGTCTACACCGGCTCAATACCTCACTCAAGGGCCGACGATACCGACGAGGAAAGACGACTCCTCTACGTGGCCATGACTCGGGCCAAGGCGCTTCTGTACCTAAGTTGTCCGATTTACGGGTCGCAGGGAATGAGTTCCAAGGTTGAGCTGTCTCCCTTCGTGTCTCCATTCACATCTGCTTTCACAAAAAAGGGCCCTTCCTTTGACAGAGGAGTCGTCGAGAGCGCAGCCAAGATTCTGGGAAGAGCTTCCCCAAGTGAAAAGGCTGTATTTGGTAAACTGCCACCCATGTTTTCTCCCGAAGACGACGCTTTCCCGGAGGACCCTTTCGATAGCAAGGCCCAGGACGGGGATGACGATTCTGGCCGGCATTACTCTCGCGCACCTAAACGCCAACGGACGTCTCTTCCGACCGAGGCGCACGGAGCTCTGGAGGAGAGACCGTGGCAGCGAGAGTACGCAACCACTATGGAGCAATCGTCGGGCTTTACTGTGTCTTCGCTGCCTGGATTCGTGTCGGCCGGAGCCCACAAAGTTGCCATTGACGCGGCTGAAGCCGAGGCTGCGGCAAAGGCACACCCGAAGGTGCATGGGAGAAAAGGAACGACGAAGCGAGGAAATGACCAACGGAGCATGCTCAGCTTCGTGACTCCGCGATCCCACTCGGGGGAGAGACGGCCTGAAAGCAAGCCCATGCCGGGCAGGAACTTTTCTGCGCCATTGCACCATCAACGGCCAGCTCCGACTCGTTTCGAGCCGGCAAAAGCACACATCGATCCCGAGCTAGCGAAGCACAAGATCGGCACATCGAGGCCTCTCCCGAAACCGAGCATGCCGAAAGCAAATGACAGTGGGCCAAGTAAGCCCTATGCTTGCTTTTCCAGCTCGCCACCGCGGCCGCCCTCGCGAGACGAGGAGAAGAAGGATGACGACGAAGCCAAGGCGGCGCCCGACCGACCGGCTACTGTCTTCCACTCGACGACATTCACGTCGGTCAGGCCCAGGAGGCCGGTTGGTCTCGGGCCGCCGCCGGGCATGGAGAGGTTGCGCAAACCGTTTAAGCCTCTGACGATTAATCGGCCAAAGGGACCGTCTGCGTAATGGAAGAGATGGAGGTTTCGGCATGATGGGTGTTGGTGATGGATGTTTGGTGGTTGTGGTAGCATAACGTTGATGGCGTAACGATTAAGCATAATGCCATGACATGTTCCATGTTGTTGACGTATCTACCTATAAAACGGCAGGAACTCTTTTGCGATCAAAGGAACTGACTTTGGCATCTTCTATTGACACTAAATTCAACCCAACACTTACAATCTTCACTTCACAATGTCGCCTCTCTTCTTCAGTCGCATCGCCTCTCCGGCCGTCAAGACCATGTGCCGCGCCAACTCTTCGACTGCGAAACCCCTTTTGGCTGCGGATGCAATCCGCGTCACCCCTACGACGTCGAAATGGAGACGGAGCAACCTCTCCCCCCGAACACGGCGCTACGTGGTCGTCGGTCTTGTCGCCAGCACCTGCGTGGACACTGCCGTCTTGTACTACCAGAATCGTTGGATCCGACAAGGTGCACAACTGAGGCTGGATGGGCATGTATCAGACTGGAGGAACTGGGAGTGGAAGGGTGAATATCTTGTTGATGATGATACAACTCTAGAGTCGTCTACTTGAAAATGTACGGATCTCAGATCTGAACTTTAACAGGGTGCCTCGCATAGCAAAAGGAACTGCGTCTAACCCGTCGGGATCTTGAAGCCAGTCCGCCGCAGCGTCTGGAACACGCCCTCGGGATCATACTCGCGGCTCGCCGCCTGCATCCTCGCGATGGCCTCCTCGCCGACCGTCGCCAGCGGATCCTGCTCCAGGTGGGCGTAGTTGAGGAACTTCCACTCGCGCAGCACGCCCGTCTCCCGGGCGCGCGCCTCGACGTCGTCGACAAAGGCCTTGACCAGCGGGAAGGCGACGGCCTCGTTGTCGGCGCCGTGGGCCGCCCACGTCACCAGGAACAGGATGCCGCTGTCCTCGTACCGGTCCAAGCCCATGACGTTGCCGCCGCGCGCGAGGCCCTTGTCCACCGACGACCGGCTCGCCGGCTGGAACATGCACAGCGTGTTGAGGCCCGACTCGGCGCTGGGCACGAGCGTTTCCAGCTGCGCGTTGAGGGCCGCGTACTTGGCCACGGCGTACTTCATGATGGCCGCGTCGTTGTCCCACGTGCTGGTGAACCAGATGTTGGAGTAGCCCGCCGGCTGGCCCGAGCCCAGGGCCTTTGTGACGGCGGACATCTTGTCGACGGCGGTCGTGTCCGCCGTGGCGTCGAGGGCGTAGAAGCCGTCAAAGGCGGGAGCCCGGACCTCGGCGCGCGTGTTCTCCAGCGCGGCGTTGACAATGGTGCCGCCGGCCGAGGGCACGTAGGCCCAGTAGACGATGGCGCTGCTGTTCTCGTCCCGGGGGATGCCGTCGGTGAAGTCGACGAGGGCGTCGATGACGGCGTCGCCCTGGGCCTCGCCGTAGAGCAGGTTGCCGCCCCAGATGACGGGGTCCTCCGGGTCCTCAAAGGCGATGGGGTACATGTCGATGCGGGTGACGAGGCCAAAGTTGCCGCTGGCGCCCTTGATGGCCCGGAACAGGTCCGCGCGGTGGGAGGCGTTGGCGTCGGTCACGGCGCCGTCGGCGAGCACCAGCTGGTAGTTGGCCACGTTGTCGCACGAGAAGCCGTGCGAGGCGGCGTGAAACGAGAGGCCGCCGCCCGTGTTGAAGCCGCCGACGCCGACGGTGCCGGCCCGGCCCCCGGCCACGGTGACGCCGTGGGGGGAGAGCGTGTCGTAGACGTCTTGCCAGTGGCCACCAGGTTGGATCAGCGCGAGCTTCCTCTCCGCGTCGTACGTGGTCTGGTTGAGGTAGCCCATGTCAATGGTGACGCCGTCCCTGCGAGGTCAGCATGCTTGCTGGCGAGGAGAGCGAGAGGAGAACCCTACTTGATGGCGTTGGAGAGGGCAAACGAGCCGTGGCCGCCGCCGCGGATGCCAAACTCGCATTGGTTCTTGCTGATTGCCTTGATGACGGTCGATACGTCTTCGACCGACCGCGGAAGAACATAGCACCAGGAAGAGAGCGCCGCCGAGACGCTCCAGTACGAGTCTTGGCGTTCTTGGTAGAGCGCCTGGCCCGGGTAGACTACATTGTCGGCCAAGCCGGCGTTGGCCAGCTGCGTGCACTGAAGGGCAGAGTTAGCGAAGGGAGTCAACAGAGGACGGAGGAGCCGTCGTACGCATGTGGAATTGGCTGAAGCAGACTGGCTTAGTCCGACCATGGCAGACGCGGCAAGGTCCATGTTGAATTTCATTGTCGTAATACGGACAAGAATGGACGAGTTGGTCGAGTGAAACGAGCGCCTCGGCTTACAGCGTCGACGAAAGACGAGAGGATAACGGTTTCCGCGCCGAAGAGAACGGCAATGATCCTCAAACTATGCTCGGTGACGGCCGCCCTCTTCTACCTACTTATCATGCCGCATAGCCTCTTCCAAGCCCGGAAATAGCGCTCTCCCCCAGCTGGCATCTGTTGCTGTTGCTCCTGTGTGGGGAGGAACCGAATCCTTCGGTATGCTTGTTTGACGGCGGCATTATCGACCAGGACAGAGGCTCTTTTTCCCCCACCGTGTTGGTTGTATCGGCGCGGGCAGCGAGGATATTCGGGATGAGGGGGTGGACCGCGGGAATGGTGAGAGGCCGGTGAGGGCTTTGAAGGAGCGAAAAGTCGAGGTTGGTTGAATGCGTCTTTGTTTTGCAGGCCGAGTCTCTGGTTTCGACGTGAGCTACATCTGAAAGCCCACTCGGTTCGTTGGACCTGATGCATCTTGGACCCGATGCATCTTGAAAATATGCGCTCCTTCAGACACGTGGTTTTGACAGGCAGGCTGTGTGCATAGGACTGTACTGTACATGCTGAGCAGCTTCGGAAGCCTCCAGAGAGAGTCTCCGGATGCATGAGGCCCACGACGAAGACGGGAAAAAAAGGATCAAAGGGCCTGCTGCGTGTTGGACCCGAGAACATCCCTGAAGCCCGCCAATATCTGGGGCAAGATGCAGTTCCCGGGGTAGTCCCTGGATGAGACAATGCAGGACGGTGTGAAAAACATACGATACCAGGCGCTCACGGCGTATCTACAGGAGAGCGAAGGGGATGCCGAAAATGGCCTTGGACTCGTGATGATAGGCTTGCAGATGAGCAAACTTGACACCTGGAAGAGAGAAGTCATATACCATGTATGGATATCAAAGCGCCTCTTTTGCAGGCTATTCGTGGCGACATGACTCAGGCGTGTTGTTATTGTTGTTGTTTCTCTCGGTGTATTCACTCACCGGAGAGGCACATGCTATGGCACAAACTCAATCGCCTCCTTTCCTTTCTTTTGCCCTCCCCATCTCGATCGCATGGGTCGAACACGTCCATCCATCTGACAAGCGAAGCGGACCGTCGCTCCAGGGGTCAGCCATGTCGATCCGCGACGACGACTCAGTGGCACGCAGCGCGAGTCATACATACAATAAACAACAGGCCCTGTGTAGATCCTTACCCCAGAGACGGGACTTGTTGGGCGGCTTGAGACGTGCGGGTGTGGGCAGATTTCTGAGGCGGGATGTGGTTCCTTGGTTCGTTTTTGATCGTCGGCGGCTACGGAGAATATATGCCATGTGTGATGCCATGTGTGATGCCTCGTGGGACGACTGCGAGTTGATTTGCATCTGTGAAGGGGTGAGAATTGCCGTTATGCATGTTGGTCTTTGGTCCGACCGAGTCTTCGGGACAATTCATCTTGAGTGCTGACGAGCCCTTTTCAAAGAGAGCATGTGGAGGCATCCCGTTTACCTCAAATATCCTATATTGAATGGGATCGTTCAATGTCCTTGCGCCGTAGGATCTCCATGCCTCACTTTTACTCTCCAGGCTCGCAGGGAGACTCAATAGACACGACCCAACAAGATCAATGGGCCGATGATAGAGGAAGGCAAGCCCCAAATTCCCTCGACCAGTCGGGAGACCCAAACGGCTGCCCGGGACGCGGTCGAGATGCACGAGGTAGGGGGCCTCGCTGCGACTCTGCAACGACGTTTCATCACAGTCCCGCGCCTTGCGTGACGCCCATGCAGCGTGGAATTGCCCGTCGAAAGAGGGACCTGGTTTGGTTGGTTTTCGCCAGCAGCATATGAATCCTTCCCTTCCTGGGGCCCCCGACTTTCGGTTCTTGTCGTTGTCGTTGTTGTTTTTGCTTCTTTCTGCGAACCGTCCCGTTCACCGAGGACTTGTTCCAACTTTGGCCCGACGCATGTCGGCCGTCTTCTCATCGCCATGCCACTCATCAACGGCACCGAGACGGTCCTGCCCGCGCCCGACGGCTACGTCGTCGACTTTGATCACCCGCAGAGGACGGCGGTGCCGCAGTGCTACTACGCCGCCAGCTTCCTGACCGTCTTTGCCATGCTGTGCTTTGCCCAGCGCATGTACGTCAAGCTGGTCCTCGTGGGAGGGCTTGGCGTCGATGACGGTGAGTGGGTGAATGCGGAGAGTCGGGAGCTGAAAAGGCTGACTGGGTGGTGTTGCAGTTCTCTTGATCTTGTCTGGGATCATGGCTTTGGTGACGATAGGGCTGTGCCTTCGTGAGTTCGCCTTCCGGGTTTTTCGTGTGCAAGTGCCTGACCGTGCCTGACCGCGTCCGAACAGACATGTTTGCCGTAAAGGCCGGCGGTGTTCACGCCTGGGAGATTTCGGTTGACAAGTTCAACATGTACTTGCTGGTAAGCCACCCTCTCTCCTTTTAGATATACCCCTCAACCAAGCCTCACCAGGACGTATACCTCGCGAGCTTCGTCTACGTAATCTGCGGCTCGCTGGCCAAGATTGCCCTCCTCCTCTTCTACCTCCGACTGTCGCCGCAGAAGTGGTTCAAGCGGGCGACGTGGGCCACGATATTCCTCATCTCGGGCTACTCCATTGGCATCTTCTTCCCCCTCGTCTTCGCCTGCCGGCCCATCACCCAGAACTGGGACGTCACCGTCGACGGCGAGTGCCTGAACCAGCCGAGCCTCTACATTGCCACGGCCGTGGCCAACATCGTCTCCGACATGATCCTGTTCGCCCTGCCCATTCGCATGGTGGTGAAGCTGCAGATACCCCGGCGGCAGAAGATTGGCCTGCTGGGCATCTTCTGCGTCGGGTCTCTGACCGTCGTCACGTCCATCGTCCGGGTCTCGCTGCTGCCGAAACTCCTCAACGGAGAGGACCCGACGTGGGCCGTCTCTTATCCATGTGTAAGCTGAAGATGTAACTGTTCGACTGAAAAGTACTATACTGACGGGCTTGTAGGTTTGGATGTGAGTCCCGGCCGTCTTACACCCTTCCCTAGACTAACCAGCCCAGCATCGTGGAAGCCAACCTCATCATCATTTGCGCGTCGACGCCGACGCTGCGAAAGTTCTTCAAGCACGTCGCCCCCAAGATCATCGGCGAGTCGCGCTACGGCAGCAAGACGCGGACGCGGACAAACTCCAAGACGCCCAACAACAACAACAACAACAACCGCGCCTTTGCCCCGTCGTCCCGGTCCCGGTCCCGGCGCAGCCGCCTCAACTACTCGCAGTTCGACGTGGAGGAAGAGGGCGAGGCGAGCGACTCGATCAACCTCGGGCCCGTCATGGGCCGCAACGACCTCAAGATCATGGGCGGCCAGGGCGACGACGCGGCCGGTTGGGGGGACAGCGATTCGGAGCGGGCGATTAACCCCACGGGGGCCGGTTCAAAGGCCATCTTGCAGACGACGACGGTTACGGTGGAATACGACAATGATCAGCGCCGATGATGACGGATTGTCTGGTTGGAAATGGGAATGGACTAATGCTCTCGCTGGTGAGGCGCCTTGGAAGACGGTTTATCAAATAAATGCAATATTGTCATCCACGATTAGCTAATACTCCGAGAAGATGACTTAATGCCGTCTTCTTCCATACATGCCTCGATAGTTCGATATGCCCCTCGGCAGGGAGATATTGTATGCGTCGTAACTCGACTCAGTACTCCATCTCATCCACTTTTGGTCTCTTTCTAGGTAATACGTCTCATCTCGTACCCCGACATCTCCTATTGGACGAATGCAAGTATGTTTGAGGCCATGGGTGAACATCAAACCAGGCCCCAAGTGCCGAGGCTCGATTCGCGGCTGGCAATCCCAATACCGCGGAACAAAGAGGCGGGCCCTCAAAGAGCTGACGAATACGACGCAGAAATGTAATTGAGAGGAGGCGTCGGCATCCGCAAAGTAAGTTGTAAAGTGAGGCTACCTGGGCCCCTTTCAAGGGTACACACTTCCAAGTCGCCTGACATGGCACCACGACAAATGAGAATCAACCGATTCAACCCCGAACAATGAGAAACGCGGGTGGATACAAGAAACCGTCAAGCTTTTGCAAATTGGGGCGCAGAGGCCGACATGAGGCCACATGAGGAACCCAGAGTTCCTCGGCCGTCACTTGGCATATAGACTTCGTTGCCCTCCCTTGCGAAGTGCATACTCGACTTTGCAAGCGGTGTGACGCCTCAAACTCCTCCAGCCCGAAAACCAGCTTTTCGCGAGATAAAACCGGCGGCATTCGAGAGGCACGAGGTCGAGGACCGCATGCGAGCTTATCTGGCGTTGGCGGAGGAGACTTCCTCTTTGGAGGCCCGTTTAGCCCATCTCGGTAGATCTAACTGAGATCGTAACCTGTCGATTGGGAACCAAACTCGGCAGACATTCATCCGGACGTACCGCTTCTCGACAAAGTCGGGCACATGACTGCGAGACCGCGCCCGAGAACGCCTTCCCCGCAGCTCCCTGTACCTTCGCCTATCACCCCTTGTGACATGACGTTGTATCAGAAACATGCCTTCCTCGGGTAAGCGAGCAGCCATTGCAAGAACACTCGGGCGTCGTGCTTGGAAGCCGTTCCACATATCCATCCGTATGGGCAGGATACATGCTCGCACCATTCTTTCCTTCAATCAGATGGATAGTCAACTGCCCAACGCGGCTGTGCATCCTGCCAGGACATGGCGACCTCTTGCCGACATGACGGGCTTTCCCCATGGCCATGGTGTATATAAACGGGGGATCTCGCTGGTGGCTGTCAGTAAGGATTGACTGAGCTGAAGCATTGTTCTTGGTACCGCAGTCGATTTCCTGCCATGGCAACGCACACGAGTCTCTTTCTGAGACGACCGTTCATCGCAATTCTATCGATCCTGCTGCTCCTCCTCCACCAAGCCAGCTCCAGCCCAGCAGGGCCCGAATCGTTCGAGAAGAGGGCGTCCAAGGGCGACAAGTACCTGATCGGGACCGGAAAGGGGGACATTACTGGACCAGTGGTCAGTCTCTTTTGGCTGATACTCGATGATATGCTAAGAATTCATAGGTCGAAATTCTCTGTATGTCGTCGAAACGTCCTTGGTGGACTGAGCTGATCGATTAGTTGCTGGATACGCCGACTTGGATCAATCCGGATCAGGATTGAGACAGCGCCTCTACAGCCGCGCATTCATCGTTGCGGACGCGGACAACACCGATGACCGCTGGGTCTACCTGGTCCTTGACATCCAAGCTGGTGACACGGCTGTCAAGTATGGCATCATGGAGGGCCTCGCGGCGCTGGGCAGCGAATATTCCGTCTACACCCAGCACAATGTCGCAGTCACCGCGACGCATTCTCACTCGGGACCCGGCGGGTGGTTCAACTATTTGATGCCGCAAATCTCCACGCTGGGATTCAGCGATGCGAGCTATCAGGCGATTGTGGACGGCGCCGTCTTGTCAATCCAGCGCGCCCACGAGAGCCTGACGGAAGTTAGCAACCTGACAAATCTGTCGATCCGAGACTGACATGTGTAGGGATATCTCGACGTTAGCACGGCCGAAGTAACGGATGCCGCCATCAACAGATCTCCGTGGTCATATCAGCAGAACCCCGAAGAAGAGCGCGCCGAGTATAGCAGCAACGTCGACACAACCCTGACGCTCCTGCGATTCCAGAGAGCAAACGACAGCAAGAGCGTCGGCGTCCTTTCGTGGCTACCGGTCCACGGGACCTCCATGCTGGGAAACAACACCCACGTGACGGGAGACAACAAAGGAGTCGCGGCGTGGTTGTTCGAGAGGGACATGGAGAGCGACGACTCGGCGGCTGACGGCTTTGTCGCTGGCTTCTCGCAGGCAAACGTCGGCGACACGACGCCAAACGTACTCGGTGCCTGGTGCGACGACGGATCGGGAGAGCAGTGCAGTTACGAGAACAGCACATGCGCGGATGGGGAAGTGTCGTCGTGCCATGGCCGGGGCCCCGAGTTTAGGAAGCTTGACCTTGGTGTCTCGAGTTGTTATGAGATCGGGCGTCGGCAGTACGTTGGCGCTCGTTCGGCATATGTGAGTGATTCTGCCCACCAACCGCCGTCGGTCTAACACGAACAGGACTCGACTTCGACACCGGTTGTAGGGTCAACGGTCAAGTCGTTTTCGTTTTGGCACAACATGACCTTTTGGGAATTCAATCTCGCAGATGGAACTAAAGCAATGACTTGTCCCGCTGCCATGGGGTATTCGTTCAGTGCCGGCACAAGCGACTGGCCTGGCGTGTTGGATATCGCCCAAGGAGACACCGACAGCTCTGACAATCCGTTCTGGGAAGCCGTGTCGGGACTTCTCAAGACGCCTTCCGCCAAGCAAAAGGCTTGTCAAGGAGTGAAGCCGATTCTGATCGACGTTGGCGAAATCACGGAGCCTTACGCCTGGGCCCCCAACATTGTCGACATGCAGGTCTTCCGCGCAGGCCAGTTCCTCATCATCGCCAGCCCGAGCGAAGTCACAACCATGTCTGGACGGAGGTGGAGGAATGCCGTCGCCGAAGAAGCCGCCACCTTTCTTGACGAGGACCCGATTGTGGTTCTGGCAGGACCGGCAAACACATATGCCCACTACGTCGCCACTCCCGAGGAGTACTCGGTTCAACGGTACGAGGGCGCGTCGACGCTGTTCGGCAAGCATGAGCTGGACGCGTACATCAACCTGACAGTCTCAAACCTGGGATACCTGGCGCCGGATTCGACCAGCTCTCCGAGCCCGGGACCTTCTCCTCCGGATAATCGCGACTCGTCACTCTCCTTCATCACCGGGGTCGTCTACGACACTGCGCCGATCGGGTCCTCGTTTGGCAAAGTCCTGCAAAAGCCTGACTCGTCGTATTCACTCGGAGCCGTAGTCAGTGTCACGTTCCAAGGAGCCAACCCACGCAACAACTTTCGCTTGGAGGGTACGTTTGCGGCGATTGAACAAAAGGTCGATGGCGAGTGGAAACAGGTCCGGGACGACTCGGATTGGTTCCTGGTATACACATGGTTTGTCTCCCTCCTGACTATCCTCAATGGCATTAACATGATTAGGCGACGGACGAATTCGCTTCTCGGTTACAGCCAAGTCGACATCACCTGGGAGACCGCGGGAAACGCCGAGGCGGGGACCTATAGAGTCAAGTATTATGGCGATAAGAAGAACATCCTGGGCTCTATTTCGGCATTTACGGGGACCAGCGGCGAGTTCGTGCTGAGTTGAGCCGCGACGGCCGACGTCCCCTCTTTGGAATCGCTTGGGGATCTCCCTCTAACCCCTGAAGATCAGCAGGGCCGGCGCCAGCACCGAGCGGGGCCTGTTGGGCGTGCTTTGGGTAGGCTTAGACCTCTGACGAGGATGCTTTTAGCGGTTGTTTGACGTCGACGGTTGTTTCTTTGCACACGTGTTGTTTGAGCTGGGATTTCCTCGTGGAGTTGGACTCAGGGAGAAGAGTGGAACTTGACGAATCAAAAGCGGGAATGATTCTCGGCTTTTCATTGGCCCGGATGATTATGTAATTAGTGCACTGGCCAACCCCGCAGAGATTAATGGGTCGCGAGTTGCAGTGGCACATGGTACGAACAAGGAACAGTTATTGCTTCAGAATTGTTGTCTAACGACCCATTTGACCCTTGGCTGACGGGGCTGGCCGATCGAATCGTTCATTAACCAAGATGCATTCCAAGAGCAGCATGATGCTTTGCAGGAGGTACGGAGGACATGGACAAGTACCTAGGGCGCTTATTCTGGTGGACCCTCGCACGGACTACGGAGAAGATCCGGCCCGGCCTCATGTCCATGCTACCTTTGCGGCTTCAGATGTCATCTCTAGTTGGACTCCTTTCCCCACGCCGCCTTGATCATGTCGCTGCACTTCTCACCAATGCCGTACGCCGGCATCTGCGTGTGGCCGTTGTTCAGGAGGGGCATCACACTGCAGTCGGCCACCCGGAGTCCCTGCACACCCAACACGCGCAGTTGCGAATCGACCACGGATCCCATGGCGCAGGTTCCGCCCGCGTGGTAGCCTGTTCATGTCAGCAGCGCTTCATTCCCTTGGTTCGAGGAGGGGCTTACACGTCGTCGCATTGTCCTTGACGTAGCGGCTCCAGTCTGACCGCGTCTTGTTGCTTCCGTGATCTGAGCGCCAGGGTCCCTTGACGATGTCCTTGGTGCCTGCGCCTTCCATGATGATCTCGTTTCCGAAGCGACAAGCCTCCGACAAGACCTCGACGTCCAGTGGATCGGAGAGGTAGTTGCAATCGACGACTGGGACGCCCAGGGGGTCTTTGCTTGGCAGGGTAACGGTTCCCCTCGACTTGGGCGCGAAGAGCTCGGCAATGATGCTGAAGACGTGCTTGCCGTCGACGGGCTGCTGGTCGAAATGCTTGGGCCCGCCGTAGCATTCCGTCATGAAGAACTCGACGTTGGGCTGTCCTGGTGTCAGGCCCATCGGGTCTCGTCCCTCTTTTCGAGGCGCCGTCTTCCAGAGCTCAGAGTCGGCGAGGCGCTCGTCGAGGCGAGCGTAGGCGAAGACGCCAAAAGGAAACGCGGCAAGAGGACCCTCCTTCTTCTCCTTCCAGAGGGCATACGATTTTGCGAAGGCGCCGGGGTGGTATACGAGGTGATCTTTGGTCAGTCCAGGCTGCTCCGTCTCGTAGAAGCTGAATGTGTCAGTGCAGTCTCGGGGCGCCTAGCATTGGGCCTTACATGAAGACGATGAGATGATCCTGGAGGTTCTTTCCGACGCCGGGCAAATCCACGAGGGTGGCAATGTCGTGCTTTGCGAGCTCTTCCTTGGCCCCGATGCCAGAGCGGTTGAGGATGTTGGGGGAGTTGTACGTGCCTCCGGAGACGACGACCTCCTTGCTGGCCTTGAGATCGACGACGGTGCCGTCTGCTTTTACGGCCCGGACGCCCGTGGCCTTGAGCACACCATCGGCGCCCTTTTCAATGAGCACCTTGTCAACGTGGGTCTCGACCATGAGGTGAAGGTTGTCTCTGGGAGGCGCCTTGGTGATGAAATCGCTCGAGAGGGCTCGGAGGCCACCCGGAGTAACAGTTCTGATTGCGTGGCCGCATCCGTGCGGGTTCTTGCCGTTGGCGAAAATGTCATGGTCAAGAGGCAGTCCTTTGCTGATCATGGACTCCTTCACGAGGTGGCCGATGGGAGCCAGGTCATAGGGAGTGGTATGAAGAGGGCCCGAGTCGCCGTGGGCACCCTTGGTCTCCTGGAACCAGTCCTTGCCATGGAAGGTTTCGGACTTGGTGGTCAGTACCAAGGGTAGAAGGTCGAGGAGAAGAGCCTTACTTTGTTCATGTAGGCGAAGAAGTCATCACCGGTCCAGCCATCAATTCCCCAGTCGTCATAGTCTTGCTTGAAGCCTTTGATGACGAGGGTGCCGTTGCATCCGGAGCAGCCACCGAGGAACTTTCCTCGGCTCAGCTTGACCTGACGATCATTGACGGACGAGCCTTTTGTCGAGACAATGTTCCAGTCGGTCTCCTTGTCAAAGTTCTTTGACCAGCTGCGCGAGTTAGCAGGGCTTGGCTACCCAGTCGGCGCTACTACGTACCCGCCGACCATGTGGACGGTCTCGAGGTGTTCGTTGTGCTGGCCGGCCTCGATCAGGAGCACCTTGTTCTTCGGATCCTCGGCGAGTCGAGCGGCGACGACGCAGCCAGAGGTGCCGCCACTGGACAAGCGTTAGACGCCACGTTGAGCTTGTCGATGGCGGCTACTTACCCGCAGACGATGAAGTCATAGACGTCGAAACTGGCCATGTTGGTCTTCAGGACGGGGGAGGAGGGGTAGCAATGGAATGAATACCGATGCTAATGGGAATAAAGCCAAGAGCAAGAGCCTCACTGATCCACGCCGTGGACTTCTTATAGCGTTTGGGTATCCATTGCACCGCCTCCCTCTCGCATGTCTAGCCTCAAACTAGACGGCCAGCTGCTCGAAACTGACTGTCGTGCTACTGTCGCTAACAAGCTGCAACCCGAACGGGCTCTACGACGCCGGGTTCGGCTGGAAGGATTCGCAAGGCCTTCTTGGCCTGGAACCAAGAAACAAGGCACACAGAAGGACCTAGCCTGGGCGAGACTGTCAACGTCGCAGCGGCGAGGCTCCTTCGACGGTTGCGACCCTGACCAAGGGCCACCAACAGTCGCACAAACATGGGTGCACGAGTTGGTGCAGTGTTGGATGCAGCGCTCAGCGTTCAGCGGAGGATAGCGCCCAGAGTGCCCTCTAGTTTTAGTGCTTCCGGCACGCCACATTTCTAGCTCGACGCCTGCCACGCCTCCTCCGCCGTTGCATCGAATGCCTGACGAAGAGCCGCCTCGATGCTCTTCACCGATACACTCCTCGCGTCGTCTGAATGGTGGGGGCGTCGCCACCGACCGAGTGCCGCAGCGGAAGTGATTTTCAACCAAGCCCGCTGTGCCGCAGACGCCCCCTCACTTCTCCGCTCACTGCTCAGCCGGGAGTGCTCAGAGGCCGGGGACCCCCAGACTTCCCCATGCATCTGCCGGGAGCTCGAATCTGCGACGAAACAGGCCCTGGCCTGGCCGGGAGGGGCCGGGATGGTGGCCTGTGAATGACTCGGGCCCCCCCTGGACCTTTTGATCATCAACTTGCAAATCCTCCGTCTGAGAGAGTCTCATATCCGTCGAGCAAGATCAACAACAGGAACAGGAGCAGCTTCGGAATGGACGGCAGAATATGTGCTCAGGGGAGAGCGATGCAACGCTGTGTTGGGGGGAACAAATAGGCGGCTCAAGAGCGTCTCTTTTGACTCGTCCAGTTGTTCCTGGCATTCGCACCCCAAGCAAGCCTCAGCTGCAGACGTCTTTCGACTCTTCTCGATTCCTTGCTTCATGCAGAAGAGAGCCCCCTTTGAACCCCACAGCTCATCGAAGAAGACACGACTGATGCAAAGGAAATCAGTTCATGGCTGGGAGGTCTCATCAGCGTCAAGATTGAAACTCGCCTGATCGTGCCCCTCTCGTCAAGGCATAAACTCGTCCGCATCCCGCACTTTGCTTTTTTTTTTCTGGGCCTTTTTCTCGGCAATCTCTGGAACATCTTGAATCATGTCCGTGACGCCCTTTCAGACCGAAGCCTGGACCGAGTACGGGCTGGGCACCGTGGTGTTGCTGCTCCGCTACTTTGCCCGGTGGAAGACGGTCGGCTTCAAGAGCTGGCAGGGCGACGACGTGTTTGCCGTGCTCGCACTCGTCTTCTGGACGGTAAGTCTTGTTCTCTCTCGTCGGTGAGTGGACGCCACTGACGGATCCTTTCTCATGCAGGCCGAGCTAGTCATGCTGGAGTTGATCGGTATGTCAGATAATAGCCTCCTTCTTTGTGCCACCGACCAACAACCCAACCACTCCTCCCATCTGCGACCCTAAACCGCTTGGCAACACACAAACAAACACGGGTAATCGCTCAAACGGAAAAAGAGCGGCATTGCTAAGCGCTTTACAGGCCGCTACGGCACGAATATCGGCGTCACGGCCGACGTGGCCGCCAATCTGACGGACGAGGATATTGCGAGGAGGGTCATTGGTTCCAAGTGCCTCCTCGCGGGCTGGAACCTGTACACGACGCTGATCTTCTGCCTCAAGGGCACCATCCTCTGCTTCTACCGCCGCATGACGTAAGAGCCCGTCTCGAGTTTTTCCATGCATGATGTTTTGTGTGCTGACGCGTGGACCAGCCTCGGGCTGAAGCAGCAAAGGATTGTAAAGTGGACGCAGTACGCGACGATTGTCGCATACGTGGGAGTGATGGCTGTCATCTGGGGACACTGCACGCCTGTGCACAAGAACTGGCAGGTTGTGCCGTATCCGGGAGATCAATGCACCTTGGCCATTGCCAACTATTTGGCGCTGGTGGTGTTGAACATAAGGTATTGGATGAAGTTGTGTATCATCCGAGATGTTTGCTGACACTGAGCAGCACCGATCTGGCCATCGTCTGCATTCCGGTCCCGTTACTGTGGATGGTCAAGCTGAACCTCCAACGAAAAGCAATAATCTCGGTGCTGCTGTGCTCGGGCGTCTTCATCATGGTGGCGACGCTCCTCCGGTGCATCCTCTCGCTCAAGGACATCAACGGCATCAACACGAGCACCATCTGGGCCATCCGCGAGACCTTTGTGGCCATCATCGCCACCAACGCGGCCGCCATCAAGCCGCTCTTCTCGGCGTCCCGCTGGATCGGGAGCAGCAAGGGCTCGAGCGAGCGCTACAAGTCGAGCGGCTACGCGAGCAACGGCTACCCGCTGGCCACGGTTGGCGCCTCGGCCGCGTGCACGACGGCCAGTCGCCACCACCACCACCACCACCACCGCAACATGATGGTGGGCGACCTGGAGAACTCGAGCGAGGAGCAGATTGTGAAGAAGGGGGCCGACTACGCCGGTTTCAAGAATGACATTCGCGCCGGGAGCACCGCGAGCGAGGGGAGTGTGCACCGGGACGGCGTCATTATGGTGACGACGACGTATGGTGTGGATGAGCCGCAGAAGTCGCGGTTGGGGGTGTGATGGGCGTTGTGCCTTGAGCGTACGATGCTGCGTATAGACCATCTACATGTGTAATAATAATTCTCAGTCTCTTCACAATCGTGCAGAGCCGTCTTGACAAGCCACCCCTGTTCTTGTTGCACTCTAGTCGACTTGCCGACGTCTCTCCTCCGACGGTGCTAATGCAACTCGCAAGCCAATCTCGCGGCTGCAGTAGCTCTGAGAATCCCCTTGAGAATAAACAAGGCCTTTGATGATTGAAACGTACAAGGATATCCTCGTATTGGGGTGAAGCTAGAAGGGCCTCACTTCTCGATCCAGAGGTCAAAAAGCAGCCATCCTTGGGAGTTGAAGATGGGATTTAATTAATCGCCAGCCCTGTAGAAATGGCACTTTGCGGCTTAGAATTGAGTATGCATGAATGCTTACCGTACTTCCAACCAGTGGCGTCTTCAATGTCAAGGGATGCGATCTGTTAGCCATAGCCATAACCTCATCTCTGATCTGAAAGCACTTGTTTCGGTTGCAGTCTTACCCAGGACCAGGAAGATTTATGTGAATGCTACTTGGAAAGACGTATAAGTTTGACTGCCTACATGTATCTCAGAGGGATGCCTCAGAGCCCCGAGTCTCAAACTCGTCGCTTCAGGCTTCCGCGACAATGGCCGACGGATGATGGACGTATAAACTATTATCATATTCGCAGTTGAAATGATAATGGAGGCCAGTTGTCCCTCGGCTCACCGCCATGTCCACCAATTGCATTATACCTGTTGTTAGTAAAGCACTTCGCTGACGACGACTTCATCCTCTACACCGACACCGAAACTAGTACGTTGAACCTCGACTCTCGTCCTCCACTTTCCAGAAGGACCAATGAGACCTCGTTTTTTACAACCTTGGGGACCGTCGCTACAGGTCCTCTCCTATCTCCATCTCGACGTCGGGCAGTGGTATGCGTCTTACACATTTTCTCGCTACGGCGCCTTTCCTCCTCTGAGCGGACAGGGTCGTTTTGGGCCGACTTTGATCTGACTATTCTAGGGTGCACCCTCGGGTCGGGAATAGCCTAGCATGCATCCGCCTTAATTTGACTACGTCTAGAGGAGTAAAAAAGAAAACATACAACAGCGAGGATTCCCCAATCGTCACCGACTTGAGTACTGGTTCGCCGCTTCTCAGCTTGACGTATGGAGAGCAGACGGGATCCTGTATTCTCTGAGAGCTGTGGTCGTATGTACCTGCAAAGAGACAACTGGGATAGATAAGAGACGTGGAGTGTGTCCATCAATAGCAAAATAGAGGACAAAAAAAGACATACAACAGCGAGGATTCCCCAATCGTCACCGACTTGAGTACTGGTTCGCCGCTTCTTAGCTTGACGTACGGAGAGCAGACGGGATCCAGTATTTTCTAAGAGCTGTGGTCGTATGTGACTGTTGTGGAAGGATTAGGGCATAAGAGGCCTTGGCTATAGTTGCTGTGCTGGTGAGGTGGTCTTTCGATCAACCACACACAGCCTGGTGGCGATGGCTTCAATTCTTGACGTCTCCAAATGATCCTCCAACAACTCCCTCGAGACACCACTTTGCTGAGATGCAGCAGAACAGTTCAAAACATACAGTTATATTAGAGTACACACGCCCAAACGCCCTTGAAGCAACCCGGCCCCTACCCCCAAACATCCTCCAGCCACTTATTCGTCCTCTTGGCCGACTCGGCCCAGCTCCGAGCCTCGGCCTCTCCCCAGCCGTTGTGCTCCCTCATGGCATCCTCCAGCACGCCGCCCACCTCCCTCGCCATGGCCGCCCTCCCGCAGATGTACAGGCTCGCACCCCCCGCCGCCAGCAGCTCGCACACGTCGCGCCGCATCTCCCGCACGCGGTCCTGCACGTACGTCCCGGCCGCGCCGTCGGCCCTCGAAAAGGCCGGCACCACGCGCAGCAAGCCCTCCAGCCCCGTCGCCGCCAGCTCCTCGCCGTACAGGTAGTCCTCGTCCGGGCGGCGGCACCCAAAGAACAGCAGCATTTGCCCGACGGGCTTGCCAATGGCCTTGAGCCGGGCGCGCTCCAGCACGAAGCCGCGGAACGGCGCCACGCCCGTGCCGGCCGCCACCATGACGACGGGCGCGGCGCTCTGCGCGGGGAGCTTGAAGCGCGACCGGCGGATGCACGCGTAGACCTTGTCGCCGCCGGGGCCGGAGAGGGCGTAGGCCGGTGCGTCGGGCCCGTCGGCCACGCCGTTGAGCCGGTTGGAGAGGGCGCCGAGGTAGTTTGTCGTGACGCCGCGGACCTCGACCGAAGCGTCGCCGGCGAGAGGCGTCCGGTCCACGCCGACGGTAATGGCCATGCTCCGCGCCGACACGACGCTCGACGACGAGATGGAGTAGTACCGCGGCTGCAGCGCCGGCAGCGCCTCGACCACGTACGCCAGCGGCAGGTCCGTCCAGACGGCTCCGGGGGCCGCCAGCGCGAGCAGCCGGCCGAGCGTGACGTGCTTCTCGCCAACAAAGGCCGCGTATCCGCGCCTGTCCCGGCCCAGCGACGAGAGCAAGCCCGCGGCGTCGGGCGTCGGGGCGAAGCGCGCCAGCCGGCCGACCACCTCGCGGGACACGGGGCCGCAGACCTCGAGGTAGTGCCGGAACAGGGCCGCGGCCGTCGTCGGGCTGGGCACCTTGGCCGGCTCGCCCTCGCCCTCGTTCAGGGGCTGCACGAGCAGCGGCGTGTCGGCGCGGCGCTCCGAGAGGCCCAGCGCGGCGAGGAGCAGCTGCACTTCGCGGTCCGGGTTGACGGGGTACACGGCCACGTGGTCGCCCGTCGTGTACCGCAGCTCGGCGTGGTCGGCAATGTCGAGCTCCACGTGGAGGCAGCTCCGGCGGCCGGGCTCCGCGCAGAGCTCGCGCGAGGACCGCACCGTCAGCGGCCGGACGGGCGAGTAGGCCTTGAGCGCCCGCGCCGGCCCGCTGCGCTTCTGCTTCTCCCGCGGCTCGCCGAGGAACAAGTCGACCACGTCGAGCGACTCGTCCTCGACGACCCGGATGCCGGGCGTGTACGGCACGTCCTGCTCCCGGAAGCCCAGCCGGCTCTGGAACACGTCGTACACGTCGTCCTTCCACGCGAGAAAGTCCTCCTCGGTGCCGCCGCTGGCGTCGTTGGCCTTGCCCACGGGCATGAGCGACCTGGCGCCCGCCCTGTCGAGCCTCTCGGCGACCACGTCGACGACGCGGTTGTAGTGCCGGTAGCTGGTGTTGCCCAGCCCAAAGGCCATGTAGCGCAGGTTGGGCAGCGCAATGTCAAACGGCTTCCTGTGAAGCCACTCCCACAGGCCCTGGGTGTTGTCGCTGGGGTCGCCCTCCCCGTACGTCGAGACGATGAAGATGGCCAGCTTGGTCGGGGGGATCAGCGCAATCGTCTCGGCGTCGTAGTCGCACAGGTCGGCGCACAGCGTCTGCAGCCCGAAGCGCAGTTGGCACTCCTTGGCCAGTCGGCCGGCAAACGTCTCGGCGGTGCCCGACTGCGAGCCCCAGAAGATGACGACGGTTTTGCCCTGGCGAAGTCAGCTGCGTCCAGGTAGGCATTGGGCCTTGAACACCACGTACAGTCTCCTCGAGCTTCTGCGCAACGTCGCGCGTCGCCTTTGCCCCTCCGCCGGCGCCGCCCCTGGGCTCCATGCGCTGGTACCAGACGTGGTTGTAGGGATCGGGTCTGTTCCAGGCGATGCCGTTGAGCATGTAGGCGGCAGAGGCGACGCCGACGGCAGCCAGAGCCACCGCGTCGGCCGTGGTCTGAGGCGCTCCCAGCTGGGACAGTTGGGAGACGGCATGCTGGGCAAAGGTGTTGGCCATTGTCGGGGTAATGGCGGCAGTGAGCTGGTGGCTTGTCAGGTCCTCAAGGGGCCTCGAGTCTGATATTTCATCTTTTTCGAGACGGGCATTGCCACGGAGAAGAGCTACGCCATTGGTCCATGTTGCTACGATGCAGTTCGGTGCCCAGCTATCGGCTCGGCGAGAGCAAATCTAGATCTTCTCCAGATGTCGGCACCTCCCAATACGCACCGGCCGAGAATACCATCTTCGAACTCCCCGAAAACGGAACATTGCCTCTTCCAGACACCCCAATCAGGAAACTTCCTGATCCGACAAGCCGTCCCTCCCCCCCACACACACTCGCCTTCGCTCCGGATGAACCAGCGTCTCGCTTCTGCGGCCGCTCCGCATAAACCGGCGCGGGGGTTGCGGGGGAGGACCGGCAGGCTTTCGATCTCCATTGGCATCGGTGGGTAAAGGTTGCCAGCTGACCATCTGCGTGTTAGTCGCCGTCTTAGTCTCGAAGCCCAACCGCCGCCGTGGGAGACTTGCCCGATGTGATGCAGGGCGGTTGTAGGCTCTGGTTTAGGGAATTTTATGATTTGAATGTGGGGGACAATTGTCTTCATTCGCGTGTGTTGAGTTATTGTTGAGTGAGTTGGCGAGAATGGTCTCCGAGTTGTCGTCCGTCGAGTACCACATTCATTCTCCTCGATACGGCGAAACGTATCCATTCTAACCAGAGGGAATATACTTAAGCAACCCTCAACCTGCTACTCAATACTCCCTCATCTTCAGATCATCCACATCACATTCCTCGACATGTACGCTCTAATCGTGTCGGCGGCTTCCGCCTCGGCCATCCTCCTCTACTTCATCATCTATCCCATCTTCACCTACCTCCGCGACGCCAAGGGCCTCCGGAGATATCCCAACTTCCACCCCCTCGCCGGCATCACCAACATCCCCTTCATGGTCGAGGCCTGGAGGGGGTTCCGGTCGCGGACGCTCCTCGAGCAGCACAAGACGCACCCCGTCGTCCGCACCGGGCCCAACTCCCTCTCGTACGGGTCGCTCGACGCCATCAAGGACATCTACGGCCACGGCACGCGGTGCACAAAGGGCGAGTTCTACGAGACGCTCGCGGGCACCCACTTCCACCTCGCCGACGTGGTCGACAAGCTCGACCACCAGCGCAAGCGCCGCGCCCTCTCGGCCGCCTACGCCCTCAAGAACCTCGAGAGCTGGGAGTTCAAGGTGGCCGACAAGACGGAGCGCTTTCTCCGCGCCGCCGACGGGCACTGCACCGCGCCGCTCAAGAAGGGCTTCCGGCCCGATGCCGCAGACCTCTCCTTCGACTACCGCGCCTACACAAACTTCTTCACCCTCGATGCCATTGCCGACATTGGCCTGTCCGAGCGGTTCGGCTTCCTCGACCAGGGCCACGACCTCATCGAGGTGGGACAAAGCCTCTGTCTCTAGCATAGGTACCTTTCAGTCGCTAACACGGAGCAGGCCGAGAGAATGGACGGCAGCACCCACCACGTCAACTACCGCGAGTGCCTGCACTCGACGGCCCGCGCGCAGTCGGTCCTCGCCTGGAGCGAGAAGTGGTACGGCTTCAGCGTCGAGCTGTCCAAGTGGCTGTCGGCCGACTTCCGTCGGCACTGGCGCAACAACGAGGGCTGGAACGACATCGTCTACCGCCGGGCGACGCGGCGGCTCGCGCGGCACCGGGCGGGCGAGCGGCTCCCCGACTTCTTCCAGGCCATCATGGACCACAACGACGCCAACGGCTCGGGCATCGAATGGGGCGAGGTCGTGGCCGAGGTGTCCATCATGCTCAACGCCGGCTCCGACACGACGGCCATTGCCATGAACAACGTCGTCTTCTGGCTCCTGCGCAACCCGCGCTGCCTCGCCCGCCTGCGCGAGGAAGTCGACGCCGTCCTCGACGCCGACGACGTCGTCGCCCCCTACGACAAGGTCAAGCACCTCCCCTACCTCCGCGCCTGCCTCGACGAGTCCCTCCGCATCACGCCCCCGACCACCTTTGGCCTCCCGCGCCGCACGCCCCCGGAAGGCTGCAGCATCCTGGGCGACTTTATCCCCGGCGACACCACCGTCTCCATCTCGGCCTACGTGGCGCACCGCGACCCGGCCGTCTTCCCGGACCCGGACGCCTACGTGCCGGAGCGCTGGCTCGGCGAAGGCGGCAAGGACCTGCAACCCTTCTTCATCAGCTTCAGCGCCGGCGCCCGCGGCTGCATCGGCCGCAACATCAGCTACCTCGAGCAGACGGTGCTGCTGGCCAGCGTTGTGCACCGCTACGAGCTCGCGCTGCCGCACCCGGAGTGGGAGCCCGAGAGGCGGGAGGCCATGAACTTGGCTCCGGGGCCGATGCCGTTGAAGCTGTGGAGGAGAAGCAGCTGAGCGTGGATGGGCAAATGGGAGCTTAGGTAGGTAAGCCACACTTTACGTGGTACGGATGGGAACATTAGGAGTGGACAGGCTCAACGGGAGTTGGAGATGGAAAATAATGGGATATTCAATAAATTGAAATTTTTTACTTCATTCGACATTTTGATGGCCCATTCGTGACATACCTGGTATCAATCAGAGCATGAGAAGACCTAAACCAATGAAGCGCCCCCTAAGAACAGGCATATTATGTCAATAACGCTGTGAACGACCAATCTATTCAAAGGTGCTTCAAGAATACCAACTTATTGGTTTCGTCCCATCAATCCAAGTACGTTTACACTTACCCCTCCAATAACACCTTCGCCCCAATACTCGTCGCATCTACACCACTCCCGCCGCATCTACACCAAGACTCGCGAAAAGGCCTCGACATTATGATACCGCCTGCGTACTGGTATTCAGTATCCCGGCTATTGACATAGGGACCGCGGCAGGCGATTCGTCCCACCCCCATGCTTCTTTCAAGTACTGGCGGCTACAAAGGTCAGCATTTCGCCGCGAGCAGATGTGCCCTTGATAGCTTACGTCGAGCCCGTTGGCCAGGCATATTGCGTATCCGCTCTTATAAGAATGTCCAATATTGCTTCCTGTTCTCGCGGTTCCGTAAATCTGTCCCCGGCCATGGTTATCGCGAGGCAGACATATCTAAGAGGTCCGATGAGCATCGTATTTGGTAGAAGAATGTACAAGACTCACGCATAACATGCGACGGTGCGTGAATTTGACTGCAGCAAAGATTAGATTAAGTCGCTCATATACAAGTAGTCCCATACCTCGGCAATACCGCAGACCATGCGGACATTCTTTCTGATCTCTTCGTTCATTTCTCGGAAAGCCTTTGCTTGACCCGGACCGAGCTTCGGGGCCTTAGGGTTATGGGCGGCCAGCAGAATCTGGACGAGGTAATAATGAAGAACACCCGTCACGACAGCATCATTCATAAATATGACCTCGGGAAATATGCCGCTATCCTCGTTGATGTACATGGGGTGAAAGATCCAAGGTCTCTCAACCCACCAACGCTCTTGTGTGGCGCGCAATCTCTCCCACGTGTTGATGCTCTGCTCTTCCACGCCGTAGCAGTACCGAACGCAAGCAGCGCAGTGGACAATGGTCAGGTTGGCGAAGCTGCAGCCGTTGTCGTCGTGCACCACGAGTCGCGATATCGTTTCCAAGTCAAAGTTGGGATGCACGGGGCGAGTTTGGATAAAGGCCATGTGAATCTCCTGCCGCAGAGCAACCCAAAACGCTGCCCGACGGAGACTGGTGAAGTCACGTAGCTTCTCCTGCGCCGAAACGAAGACTCGTGTGCCCAAGAGGTGGGACTCGGACGAGGGCTCTGCCGACATGGAGGGAACGTCCAGTTCCTCCATGAAGCGCAGGATGACAATGGCTGTCAGCAGGTTCTCGTCCATGACAGCCTCGGTGCTCGAGAGGGCTGGGATGAGAGCATCGAGGCAACATTGGTGATACTTGTCGCCGACTAGAGGGTCAAAGTCACTGATTCTGCTGAGACGTTTGGCCGAAGCACTGAGGACGGCGTTCATGAGAGGCGGGCACATGACTGCCCGTCGCGGGACCGTAGTGGCGAAGTGCCGATCAGAAATGTCGCACAAGTCGAACAAGGGAGCCAAGTTCTGGACGTAATTTTGAAACAGCATGGCCTCCATGGGGTCCTCAAGCGGCCACCGCGGCGTCTCGAGATATATGCCGGAAATGGCTTCAGCGACACAGTCTCCGAGAGGGGAATGCGTTGAGGTGTGGGGACTGCCCAGCGAAGGAGGAGTGCCGGCAGTGGGAAGACTGAAGAGGGGATGATGGCCTAGAACGGGCGAATGTGAGAAGAGTTGTAGTGCAAAGCCTTCCTCTTGGATGCTCTGTGACCCGCGGCTCGGAGTTCGACCCTGGCTTGGATCCGATCGGGGCGTTGCTCGCCACGAAGTAAAGGCAGAATGGCTGAGTGCGCGTTTCTTGTGCGGGCGTCCATTATCTGCAACCAATGGTGAAGGCACAACCAAGTCTTCGTCTGGGTCCGGATTTGACTTTTCATCTTCTTGCACTGGGGAGGGCTGTCGAGGAGGTGAAGAGTGCTGGCTACCTTCGGGGTCCAGTCGCGGGCCATTGTTGTCGACGGAGAAGTTGTTGGTTCCACTGTTGGAGTCGTGAATGTTGATTACATCTGGAGTTTCATCGACAAAGCTCAAGGTCCGATTGGTTCTGACCCATGGCTGGTCCTGCGAGAAGTGATAGTCGCCACGTCTACTGGTGGCAGCTTCCAAAGCCTTGCCGGATCGAATGCTGTACCTTGGTTAAGAGGAGCAATGGACAGAGAGGATGGGGACAAACCTAGGGTTCAAGCTATGTCTAAATCTCACACTGGGCCGATCAGCGGATGGCTAACATGGTGGCGAGTTGACATACCTATATCCGCGAACACACTCAGAATCGCTCTTCCGGCAGTTTGCGCAGGGGCGGTCCGAGTCGCCTGATTGTGTAGTAGTCAGTACGGGAGACGACGGCGGAAACCACCATGAGCGTACATTTTAGATGTCTAACACGGTGCAAAGTTGGCGGAATGTCAGACCGGCATGATCAAGATGGCTCGACGAACGTGTGGTCGGGGGGGCTGACCTTGTTTTGCACAGCTTTACACGGGACGAGTGAAACGATTAGAACCCAGTGATGCAGACGTTGAACTGTGGACGAGAGTGGGCCTGACTCACCGTACAGGGGTTCAACGGCTTGGTCGAGGTGGAAGTCGAGGAGTGCATGGTTCGTGGTGATGATGATGCTGGACAGAGACAGCCCAGAATAAGGAAGGCAGGGCAAAGGGGCTGCTTTCCTTTTAGAATTCTTTTGGGCAGGAGGCGCCTTCCCCGCACGAACCCTTAGCGCAACTCCACGCCACCTCCACTGGAGCGGGCAGGCGCGGGCACTCCACAGGTCGCCCACGCTTGAGTGGTTAGTGCCTTCCCCGTCCGGGCAGCGTGAGTCTGGGGGAAACGGGGAAATGGGTCACGACTCCCCAGGCGAACCTGCCTGACCTGCCGCACATCTCGGCTTTCTACCCCCTTTCTTCCCCTTCTCCAACAAGATTGCCTGATTGTCCTGACGTCGGACATACTTCGCATCGAACCGACCAGGAATGAGGTGCTCGCCACACGCGGAGACATGTCCGCCGTCTTGGAGAATGGGGGAGCTCGGACGGCTCGCTTCGGGGTTGCGGTGGGGAGATTGGAGCAAGCTCAGTGACGCAGTCAGACCTCGGCCGTCCAAGGGTGAATGTACAACTTTGCAAAGCACCAAGAATCCAGCAGCAACTACCGGTGTAGGAATCTACCCCATGAATCTTCAACGCTGGATGGTGATCGAGTAGTCATGCCAATAAGCTCTGTGAAGCAGGTTGGCCAGGACGGCCACATAAAGCAAACTCTCCTGCCGAGTCGATTCTCCTCCAACCCAAGACTCGAAACTTGGCAAACCAATCAACTATATCGCAATGACTTACCCCTGGGAGAACCTCCAGCCTGCTCTAACCCCCCGCCAGGAGCCACTCCCGTTCGTTTGGATCGATGGCGCAGCTGAAGAAAGGAGCTGGGCCATCGTAGAAGAGCTACAGATGTTATGCCCAAACATCATTTTGTTTTATATGCAGGCCGTTCGCGAGATGGTTGGAAGAAACCCGTCGCAGGAAGAAGTTTCCATGGCGCCCGACAGCTATCTGAACAGTCCCCAAATCTTGGGGCGCATGGTGGTGTATCAAAGTACGACCCCCTGATCCTTGCAAATAACTATGCCATTCCATTGACTTATCGAGTAGATTTCCAGTCAGTGCATGAACCAGAGCGTGGCTGGCTGATTCAATGTCGAGATGCTGCAAGGAGGGCGGGGCGCCGTTTTGTCACCATCCATCTGGAGACGAACGACATCACACTCGAAAGGATTATCAATGCGAGACCTCCGAGTGTTCAAATAGAAAGCGACCTGTCCTTCTCAGTTGATCCGAACGAATTCCCGCCCCTGATTGTCGCGAAAAACATTCTTGACTTCATCGATGAGCACGAAAACCAGGATGGCGGGGAATCCGGGTGTGTAAAACCTATCCGTGGATAGTGTATGTGAGATATCTGGAGATACTAAGAAACTAAATACAAGAATTCATTCACTTTGACCATTATCCTCCATCTGGTGTAGCCCGCGACTCTAGCTTGTGATTGGAGCCGCGATAGTCCGTTGATGGTCAAGGAATCCATGAAAGGACGAACTGCCTTGCAAAGATCGAATGCCTCCTTATCAAAGAATGCAGATTAGGCCTTCAGGTCATCAGAGGTCTCGGCGGAGCGCGCTGCCTTCACCTGCTTCTGGATCTCCCTCGCCTTGGCGACACCAAAGCCGTGCTCAAAGACCTCTCGGATATCCTCCAGCGTCATTCCCTTGACCTCGGGGTAGCAGAAGTAGATGCACACAAGGCCGAGACCGCAGATGCCCGCATAGAACCCGAAAGTACCGCTGGGAGTCATGCTTTCCATCTGGCTCAGGAAGGTAGAGGCGACGATGATGTTGGCTCCCCAGCATGAGCAGGTAAGCACTGTTTTTGTGTTAGCTTTTTGACAACATGTGAAGGGAAAAGAGGTAAAACATACTCATGGTAGACATGGCTCGAACCTCGAGGGCAAAGAATTCGGACGACAGCCAGGCGGTGTTGCCAATGCCGGAGCTGTAGAAACCGACAAAGACGACCATGGAGATGAGCACCACAATGGCCGCCCAGCCGATCTTGGCATCGTCGGCCAAGGTGAGGTCCTTGTTGATGGGGATAAAGTGGAAGGCGACGGCGGCAATAACGAGCGCCAAGCTCATGAACGGGACGGTGCAGAGCAAGATCCTGCGACGGCCGGCGCGGTCGACGAGGAGCAGGTTGACGAGCGTAAAGATGAAGTTGGTTCCGGCAATGACTGTGCCGACGGCCACGGGGTTGCTGAATCCGACCAGGGCGAACAGGGTGGGGGAGTAGTACATGAGCGAGTTGAAGCCAGTGAGCTGGGAGATGGCCATGAGACCGCAGCCAGCAACGAGGGCGCGGAAGTTGGAACCCTTGTTGTACATCTGCTTGAAGATCCACCACTGCGACTTTCCGGCGTTGATGTTCTTGCTCTGATCGACGTGGAACTTGAGCACGCGGATCTTGTTCTGGACCTGTTCCTCGGTGCCGTTGGGGAAGATTCGTCGGATGACGGCGGTCGCCTCCTCGTCCTTTCCGAGGTAGACCAGCTGGCGAGGGGACTCGGGGCAGAAGGGGAGGAGAGCTGCCAGGATAATGGCCGGGATGGCACCGCCTCCGACCATGTAGCGCCATCCGCCAGCAACGTGGGCGAAGCCAGCTCCGACGCCGTAGCTGATCAATTGGCCACCCGTGATGCTGGAGTTGTCGAGTCCAATCATTCGGCCTCTGTACTTGGCAGGCGAGACTTCGGCGATGTACCTGTCGGGTTGTTAGGGCAAGGGAGACTCTGGCGGTGTTGGCGTGTTGGGGACTTACAAGGGGGCCAGGCAAGCGGCGCCGCCGACACCGAGTCCGACGACGAGACGACCGACGGTCATCAGGGCCAAGGAATTTGCGGCAGCCTGCAAGATGGCGCCGATGATGAACAGGGCGCATCCAACATAGATGGCAATCTTTCGGCCGTAGCGATCAGCGGTGAGACCGGCGACAATGGCGCCAATGAAGGCACCGCCAGAGGTGATGGAAGTGATCAGCTCCTTCTCTTGGGAGTCGAGTTCGTGACCAAGATCTTCGTTGATATAGAGCAAGACGGCCGAAATAATACCCGTGTCGTAGCCGAACAAGAAGCCTGCCAGGGAACAGGTGATTGCAACCAGCCAGGCGAATGTCCCGGTCCTGGTGAGCTCGATGGAGTCGAGCTCCTCAATGTCGAGATGACCCTGGGCGGAGAAGGAGACGGGATTCTCCACATGCGTGGCATCATCCTTGAGATCTAAGCTCGCCATGATGGAGTGCAGAACGTGTGGGGGAAGCAGGGAAAAGGAAAGGTAAGATGGAAGCGGGATGCTGGTGTTTCTGAATCCTGAGATGGACGTTCAAGGCGTCCTTTATAAGTTCGTCGGGGATGAAGCACGTCCCTTTGAGAGATGTGAGCTGAGGAGCGCAGTCTCGTCCAAGTTTCGCTGGACGGTGTGCCAGGTAGTGAGGGGAACCCAGCACGGAGGACATTACTCGCGACGCGCGCTAAGCTACCCCAACGCGAGCCGGTGGTGCGATGCTACACCCCAAAGGACGAAGGCGAAGTCGGGTGCTAATGGGATTTGTCTCAGTGGCCGTCAAAAGTCCGGGGTTCTGGACGTCTGGGGGCGGATCCGACTCCGTGTGGAGGAGGAGCCCGCGACTCTGGGGTCTGGGGTCTGGGGTTGGAAGTGGCATGTGCGGGGGAAGCGCCTGCCCTGTTGCCCGAAATAGGGAGAACAGGCAATTGCTTCGGGAGCTCCTTCCCGTCTGTGTCGTTTCCAGTAACTGTCATCCTTGTCGCCTACAACCGAACCCCAAATAAGCGTCTGAAAATCACATTGTGCAGCACACCACCCGTTCTCTCCATCCCCGCACCAACTCGTCCGAGTCGACTCGACCGCCATGGAATTACCCCCAATGATCCCTTGGGGACAGAAGCTGCCACCCTCAAAGGCCTCAAATCGTGAAGCCATGTGGCCAAAACGTCTTCGTTGACTCGTTCCGTCTCCTGCGCCTCGCCCGGCTGACCTTCCTAGAGGTCGAGATGCCTGGCCGCACAATCTCGGCCACACCGAAACCACTCGTTCCAAGCTCGCTCCTGCGTCTTCGTCACGTTTGAGAGAGGCATGCGCGCTTGGGCGAGTCATCGAATGTAGCAATTCTCGGGGTGGTCGCCGGGCTGTGAGTGTGGTCTTGAGGCCCAAACTAGGCCGTGAGCATCTTCTCTCATGGACAAATACATCCGGGGAAGGGACTTCGCAGATGAGCTGCTTACTAGTTCTGTGGTCACCATGGAGCCACCTATCGGTTGCCGAAAATCGTGCGCGTCTCTGGTGCAAGTGCTGGATAGTATCTTGTGGCATATTAGCTCAATGATAATCATGTTCCCTCTAAAGTGGTATTCACGTCAAGACCAGTGAAGCCAGTTTCCGTGGCATGCAATCGTGGACTTGATCATCCCAGTGCACTCCCTTTCCCGTATAACCCAATGACTATTCGCTACTTACACGTAAGTTACACACTTATACGAGGAGGAGAAGAGATCGATATTAACCTGTCCTGATACTTCATCACTGAACTGAAGCAGTTGGCGGTATACATGAAAATATACAGGCATGACGGTCATGCAAGCTCTATATTGAATCCAAACATACCTGCCTCAACTCACAATATCTATGTCCACCCTAGAGCTCCGTTGTCATCAGTCCGCTGCTCTCCGTCTTTGTCTATTTCTTCGCGAGATTGAAATACTCAGGCTCAAATGTTAGTACTCGTCTCATCAGATTTTAAAAACGAAATAGAGCGTCTCAAATTATAAAATTAACTGCCGTATTATTTGTTGGCGGCGTTTGAGAGCACCTACTTGGGCACATCATCTAGCATCCTCCAATGCGCCGACCTCGACGTAATGATCGACATAACTCCCGGACGAGGGCAGGTCCTTGTACATGTACTTGAGCAGAATGTTTCGCGAGGGGGGCGTCTCTGACAAATACTTGGAGGAGCTTACCGAAGTACATAACTTCTTCGTGGGAGCTGTAGGATGTCTCCAGTCTCAAACCCCATCTGGGTTGAAACCGTTGCCCTAGCCTGACGGAATCCTTCAATCTGCTAAGCAGGTGTCACAGAGTTTTCTGAAATGTACTCAATCTGAGAGGCAGCTCGACTTTTTGGGACCGCGTCAACTCCATAAAGACTCTCACCGGGTTATCCAATCGGCGCTTCGCCTACCTAGTACGACAAAGTGTTTCATGACTCTCAGGACAAATGCATCTGCCTTGTTCGTCGCACATGGAATACTCGGCCTTCACTGACAAGGGTAAGGACAAGAGTACATCTGCAAACCCTCAAAGCTAGATAGTCTTGGGTAGATATATTGAGTTGGAAATATTCGTACTACTGGCCCTGGCAATCCTTCTTCTGTCCCAGAGACGCCGTATACTACCGCTGATATCATTCACATTAGCACCGAAACTGCTGTTCCTCTACGCAGTATATGTTCCGTTCGTAAAATACCATCACTACCAGGACGTATACCCGCCTCAAACCTTCCACACGTGGGCGCGAAGGAGCTTCAGACTCGGCTACACTCGTTGCTAACTTGCGACCATCGATTCGACGCCAGTATTCGCAAGAGCACTGGGACCACTACGAACGACTTGAAGGCCCCCTACGTGTGCAGAGCACTGGGATCCCCAACATTCGAAGCAACCAATCCATCTCAACCCCGGGCCAAAATATGTCCCAAGACTGGGTTCATGGCAGATGGAAATATGGCGTCACGAAAGAGGAGACATCGCCAGTTTTGAGAATTCAGTTATGCTACAAGTCGCTATAGGTACTGCCATCTTGGGGTTTTCTTGCTGCGATCTCGGGAAGATATATAGATGCCACCTCTGGCTGACTCTGGTATTGAGATGAGACCAGTACGGTCGAATTCGATTACTGTAAATGCGGATTTGAAAATACAGCTGATTATAAAAGAGGGTAATTATAAGTTCAACATATATCCTATAACCTGGAGTACCTAAAGTACCCTACTTACTAGTACTTAGCACTCCCAATTAACATGGACCCTTTGCCCAACACGGAGGCTGCACCGCCGACACATTGCCCTGCACGTTCGTAACAATTGGAAACTAGCCGAGCCGGTCGATCTGAATGGAAGTTATTGGAGTCGAAGTCATTGATTTTAGTCCGCAACAAAGAAACAGTACTAGTTGAGTTGGCCATGCTCAAGACGATCCAAGATCCAAGAAGCAGCTGGCGTCTTGGAGTCTCCCATCAGCATCTGTACGTGCAGCATCGGGAACGCGTTATGTGATTTGTCTGTGCATGAATTCATGAGCGTGAATTATTTTCTCAGCATCCGTCGTGTCTGTGGTATTGTATCGCGGCGCCGGACAAGTGAATCGATACCAAGTCGACATCAGCTCAACACTCTTCACGCCTTCCAACCATTGTAGCCTCGTGCTTGAAGCAAGATTGGGGATAAGTTTCGTAGCTTCTGTTCGTATACGGTCTGGAACTGTGGCTCGTTCGTTTTCTGGGGGTCTCTCAAGCCATTGAGGTACTGATACGAAGATGAGAGCTTGATCATCAGATCGATCGTGTGTTCAAGTCGTTTCTGGCGGCCTTGGGAGGTCAGGATTGAGTGTTTGGTAGGAGAGAAGAAAGCACACGAGGTGATAGATTCGCCGTTTTCCTCCAAGACGTCACAAGTTAATGAAAAGTTTTGGTCTCGGCTCGACAAAGAGCGGTCACGACAAGTCCTGGCCCAGGCCGAGTCAAGAAAAGGGACAATGGCACTGTGGCGGTTCTAGCGCTTCCAACAGCCGTTGTTAGACCGTTCTTGAAGGCATGTCGTCTGAAAAGGGTAATTACCCAAAGTGGAAGAGGCGATTGGGACGAGCCGAGGAGCTTGTTGATTACCCCACGAATAAATGTGGTTGTCCCCTGCTTTCGCTGAGCTCTCCGCGAGTTCTCCGATCGGCCGGCTTTTCCCAATGATGACGGACTGGGGTTTACATAGTCATGGATGGAGGGTGAAATCTCTAGGTTCGAGGCGATTGTGATGTAAAGTTGAAGAAGCGCTCCAGTTCTCGTGGACCTCAGTGGCTGGTGCGGGGAGATGCAACTGCCCCAGGTTAGGCAGGAGCCAGCGCCGGCTGGCAAATTGCCTAAACAGGAAGCACCCATCGGCGGTACCTGCCTGGGGAAGCAGGTCGTCCCCCACCGCTCCTCCACAACTTCGTTTCCGCTGACAGGGTTTGCGCGCCTTAACTCCTGCACCATCAGCGTCCGGCGTCTTGGTTGACATGGCACTTCACCATCTCGCACTCCCAGACCGACTCTGCCGCCTTATCCATTGGCTGGAACTGTTTCCGATCAGCCATCGCCGAGATCTTGTGACTGTGGAGACGTCCACTGCTTCCGCCAGTAATTGGTCATCCCGAATCCATCATGGTCCCCTCCGTCATGAGCCGTGTCACGGTGGACGCAGATTTCCGAAAGCCGACTGTTATGGTATAAGATTATGAAGCTCGCTCGAGGAATAGCTCGACCAAACCCTCCAAGCAACTCAATTGACTTTGAGGACACATTCCCCCGCTTGTTCTCGGCTTAAGCTTGTCTCACTCCAAAAATCCCCGTGTCTTCAGGCTACGTCCAGCTGTTTACCCATCAACCTCCCTCTTCACCAATTCATCATGTCCAAGAAGCTCCAAGTCGCCGTTGCCGGTCTCGGCCGCATGGGTGCTCGTCATGCCCTCAACTTCCACAACCGAACTCCTCGCGCCGAGCTCGTCGCTGCCTTCACTCCCGTCCAGAAGGAGGCCGACTGGGCCCGTGTCCACCTCGAGGGCGTCACCATCTACAGCGACTATGACGAGATGCTGAAGCACCCCGGTCTTGAGGCTGTCGTCGTCGCCACCGTCACGACTGCTCACGCTGAGGAGGCCATCAAGGCTATTGAGGCCGACAAGCACACCCTCTGCGAGAAGCCCCTCAGCACCAGCGTTGAGATTGTGAGTTATTGACACTCGTCCTCAACGAGACACGTCGCTAATATGATGACCAGTCGCAATCCGTCGTCGATGCCGCTTCCAAGAAGCCCAATCTCAAAGTCATGTGCGGCTTCTCCCGCCGATTCGACGCCTCATACCGCGATGCCTTCAACCGCATGGACAACGGCGCCATTGGCCGTCCCTCCGTCTTTCGCTCCCAGACCTGCGATAGGCTCGACCCATCCGGTTTCTTTGTTGCCTATGCTGAGTTCTCTGGTGGCATCTTTGTCGACTGCAACATCCATGATATCGACCTTGCTCTCTGGTACTTCGGCCAAGACTCCATTGTCAAGAGCGTCGTTGCCACTGGCATTACTGCCGTTCAGCCCGAGCTGCGAAAGCACAAGGATGTCGATAACGGTGTCGGCATTGTCGAGTTCTGGGGTGGCAAGGTCGCCTACTTCTACTCCTCTCGCATGATGGCTGCTGGTCAGCACGACATGACGGAGGTTATCGGCACCGAGGGCAAGCTAGCGATTAATGCCAACCCCACTGGCAGTCTCGTTGAGATGCACGAGCCCGCTGGTATTCGTCGCGAAATCCCCCACGACTACTATGGCCGCTTCGAGTACGCCTTCGTCACCGAGGCTAATGAGTTCACGGCCGCCTGCCTCGACAACAACAAGCTTCCTTTCAAGCTGTCCGGTGCCGTCCAGGCCGTCAAGATCGGATGCGCCCTCCAGGAGAGTCTGAACTCTGGCCAGAAGATCAACTTTGACGAAACTGGCCGCCGCATCGAGAACGCCAAGCTGTAAAAGTACTGAATTTAAGGGAATATGTATGAGAATTATAGAGCCTAGAGCTAAAACGCCACGATTTTTCAATGAATAATATTATCACTCCTAAGTGTATATGTTGCGATTGCGACTCTGTTAGCCTCTTGCTGATGACCGAAACGTGACGAATGAGCGGGTTGATTGCCAAGGCAGTCTTCAATTGCAACCATAACTGGTCTCATTAGCTACTATCGCTCTAATAGCCATTCACTTTCATTTAAATCAAAGTTTCACGGTTTGTAACGGTCCCCATGAAGCTCGGCTATTCTCAATGGCGGGTGACAATGTTGCAGCTCACTTCAAATCCGCCTCTGTCTCGCCTCTCAAACTCGCTCCGAACACCATCAAGATCGCCACTGGAACCTCAACAACAGCTAACCTCAGATACGTCCATTGGCAGCCTCTCAAGACCCCATTTCACCAAATTTCATTTATTTTGAGAGAGACGGACTACGCCTTTCGCGTTCAAGGGCGGGAGCCTCGGGGAACTCGAAGATAAGCTCTCACGAAGCTCCGGTCAGCAACGACCCCTCCCATCAAGCACCAAATCAAGCCGGTTGACAGTGTCGGCTTTAATACAAGGTAAGAACTGACTGATGAATACGCTCGTGGCACATTTTGTCTGAGCAAATATCTACTTACATCATTTCACACGACACATCACCTCCCCTCGCCTCAAAGCATTCCTGGTAGGCCCCCCCCCCCCCCCCCCCCCCCCCCCCCCCCCCCNNGGGGCCCCCCCCCCCCCCCCTCGTCTACAAGCTCCTAAGCAACAAGACGTACCCTTTTGAGCTAGACGAAGAGCCCACAGAGTTCCCGGCCATCCAACGAGAATTCTACCCATTTGTCCCCATGTCAACACATGGTTTCGCGAGATGAAGCAAAGGATCAATTGGTTTACATCTGTATGTTTTCGGCAAGGCGGCGCTGCATTGCGAAGATGGGCTGCTAGCATGCCACAGCAT
>WMHX01000389.1:0-11911 GCA_013420875.1 Thelonectria rubi
TAATAAATTAATAAATTAATAAATTAATAAATTAATAAATTAATAAATTAATAAATTAATAAATTAATAAATTAATAAATTAATAATTTAATAAATTAATAATTTAATAAATTAATAAATTAATAAATTAATAATTTAATAAATTAATAATTTAATAATTTAATAAATTAATAATTTAATAATTTAATAATTTAATAATTTAATAATTTAATAATTTAATAATTTAATAATTTAATAATTCAATAATTTAATAATTTAATAATTTAATAATTTAATAATTTAATAATTTAATAATCTAATAATTATATTTTATAATATATTTTATAAAGGATTATTTTTATTAAGCTTTATAAAATAATAAAAATTTAATTAATTAAAATTATTAAAATAAGCTTAAATATAATAATAAAAAGCTAAATAAAATATTTATTAATTTAAATTTAAAGAATATAAAATAGCTTAAAGAAAGTATTTTAATTATAATATTTAATATATAATTAATAAATTATATTAAAATAATTATTTTTATAATATTTAAATATTAAATTTAAATTTATATATATAAAGATATATTAAGGATTTATATATTAAGGATTTATATATTAAGGATTTATATATTAATAATATAATAATTAAAAAAATTAAAGAAATTAAATATTCTATTAAAAAAGCTAATTAAATTTTTTTTTTAAATTTATAAAAAGCCTTATTTCTAAAAGATATAATACTTTTAGATCTATTTAATATAGACCTTTATAAAAAGTAGCTATTATAATTAATTAGGTATATAATAATTTTATTAATTTAGTTTAATAATAATAATAATAATAATAAATAAAGGAGGAAAAAACCCTATTATAATTAAGATCTAATTATATAAAAAAGGGTTAAAAAGGTTAATAGAATTATATAATAAGAAAAAGAGATTATATTCTTAATAAATTATTATATAAGTAAAAGATTTATATATTTTATTTATAATATAATATATAATAATATTAATATTAATAATAAAAAGAAATTATTATAAATATTAGAATTAATTTATATTTAATTTTAAGGGAAGAAGGAGGCCTTTTATCCCTATAGTATTAATTAAGAGGTAATATATTTACTTTAAATAAAGTCTTAATTAAGGTTATATAAAGTTATTAAGGCTTATAAATATAGATAAGATAATAAATCTTATTAATTTAAATTATTAAATTTAATTTAAATATTAGATTATTATTATTTATTTTATTAGAGAGAATTAAATTATTTAAATTTCTTTTTAATTATAATAAAATAAAAAATATATAATTAAAAGAATTTATAATATTTAATATATAGCTAATAAATTATATAGAAATAGTAATCTATTATTTAAATTACTATTTATATTACTATTATTACTTACATTCTAACCCTTAATTATAAATAACCTTATTAATAAGCCTAAAGATATTATATTATAAGTGGATATATATATTATTTATTTATTTATTTATTTAATGATTTATTAAAAATATAATCTTTATTTTCTCTTAATTCTATTAACCTTTTTAACCCTTTTCTATATAATTAGACCTTAATTATAAAATTCTCCTTCCTTAGTTATTATTATTATTATTATTATTAAGCTAAATTAATATAATTATAAAATACCTAATTAATTATAATAGCTATTTCTTATAAGGATTTATATTAAATAAATCTAAAAGTATTATATTTATTTATTCTTATTTTATTATATTTAAAAAGGGGATTAAAATAGCTTAATTCTTTTTAATAAAATAAATAATAATAATTTAATATTTAAATTAAATTTAATAATTTAAAATAATAAAGCTTATTATATTATATATATTTATAAGCCTTAATAATTTAATATAATCTTAATTAAAATCCTATTTAAAATAAATATATTACTTTTTAATTAATATTAAAAAAATAAAAGGCCTATTATTTTTTCGTCCCTTAAAATCCTTTATAAATTAATTCTAATACTTTTTTATATTTTAATTAATTAGTATTATATAAGAATTAAATTAATAAGTTAATAATAATATATTTAATTAAAAAATATTTTTATTAAGTTTTATAATATAATAAAAACTTAATTATTTAAGATTATTAAAATAATTTTAAATATAATAAAAAATTAAATAAAATATTTATTAATTTAAATTTAAAAAATAAAGAATTATTTAAAAAAATTATTTTAATTATAATATTTAATATATAATTAATAAATTATATAAAAATAATTATTTTTATAATATTTAAATATAAAATTTTAATTTATATATATAAATATATATTAATAATTTAATATATTAATAATTTAATAATTAAAAAGGGAATTAAGGAAATTAAATATTTTAATAAAAAAATTAATTAAAAGAAATAAATTAAATTTATATAAAGCTTTATTTTTAAAAGATATAATACTTTTAGATTTATTTAATATAAAATTTTATAAGAAATAATTATTATAATTAATTAAGTATTTAATAATTTTATTAATTTAGCCTAATAATAATAATAATAATAATTAATAAAAAAAGAGAAAATCCTATTTAAATTAATTAAGGTCTAATTATATAAAAAAGGATTAAAATAATTAATAAAATTATATAATAGGAAAAAGAGATTATATTTTTAATAAATTATTAAATAGATAGATAATATATATATTTAATTTATAATATAATATTTATAGTAATAATAATATAAATAGTAATTTAATAATAGCTAAAAATATTATATTTTTTAAAAATAAGGCCTCTTATAAATTTCATTTTATTTTTTTAATTAATTTCTTTAATAAAATATTTAATTTATTTAATCCTTTTTTTAATTATTAAATTATTATTAATTTATATATATATATATAAATTAAAATTTTATATTTAAAGATTATAAAATTAATAATTTTTATATAATTTATTAATTATATATTAAATATTAGAATAAAAAGTTTTTTTTTAAATTCTTTTTTTTATTTTATATTTAAATTAAAAAGTAATTTATTTAGCTTTTTTTTATTATATTTAAATTTATTTTTATAATTTTAAATAAATAAAGGAAATTTATTTTATAAGGCTTAATAAAAATAATCTTTTATAAAATATATTATAAAATATAAATTATTAATTAATTAATTTAATTATTATATAATATTAATTAATTAAAATATAAGGAATTATAAGTATTAAAATTTATTTATAATTAATTTTAAGGGAAAAAAGAGTAAGCTTATTATCCCTTTAATATTAATTAAGAGGTAATATATTTTCTTTAAATAGGGTCTTAATTAAGATTATATTAAATTATTAAGGCTTATAAATATATATAATATAGTAAACCTTATTAATTTAAATTATTAAATTTAATTTAAATATTAAATTATTATTATTTATTTTATTAGAGAGAATTAGGCTATTTTAATCCCTTTTTTAAGTATAATAAAACAAAGATAAACAAAACCCTTTAATAGAAATAATAATTTTTAAAATATTTAAATATAAAATCTTAATTTATATATATAAATAGATCTTAATACTTAATATATTTATAATTTAATAATTAAAAAGAATTTTAAAAAATTTAAATATTAATTTAAAAAGCTATTTAAAGAAAAATTTAAATATATAAGAGGCTTTATTTCTAAAGAATATAATATTTTTAGACCTATTTAATATAAACTCTTATAAAAAGTAATTATTATAATTAATTAAGGACTTAATAATTTTATTAATTAAGTTTAATAATAATAATAATAATAATAAATAAAAGAAGAGAGGATTATATTATAATAAAGGTATAATTATATAAAAAAGCTAAAAAGTTAAAAATATTAATAGAATTATATAATAAGAAAAAGAGATTCTATTTTTAATAAATTATTATATAAATATATATTATATATATTTAGCTTATAATATAATATATAATAATAATAATATAAATAATAATTGAAATAATAAAAATAATAATATTATATCTTTTTATAAATATATTTAATTATATTTTATATATTTAAATATTTTATATATTTAAATATTTTAGAATTTTAATAATTTAGAATTTTAATAATTTAGAATTTTAATAATTTAGAATTTTAATAATTTAGAATTTTAATAATTTAGAATTTTAATAATTTATATAAATTTATTAATTTATTATTAAAATTTAATAAATTAAATTTAATATTATATTAAAAAAATATAATATTAATATATATAAATAATTTAATTATTTTATTATTTAAAAATTAAATTTTCTTTATTTAAAATAAATTTATAAAAAGTTAAAAAGAATCATATAATTTATAAAATTTATTATTTAAATTACTATTTAAATTATAATTACTATATATTATATTATAAAAGCTAAATAAATATATTATTTATTTATTTAGTAATTTATTAAAAATATAATCTTTTTTTTTATTAATTTTATTAATTATTTTAATTATTTTAATTATAAGATTTTCTTCTCTTTTATTTATTTATTATTATTATTATTAAATTAAATTAATAAGATTATTAAATATTAAATTAATTATAATAATTACTTTTTATAAAGATTTATAATTATTATTTAAATTATAATATATATAATTACTATCATATATTATATTATAAACTAGATATATATATTATTTATTTATTTAATAATTTATTAAAAATATCATTTTTTTTTATTAATTTTATTAATTATTTTAATCTTTTAGCTTTTTTATATAATTAGATCTTTATTAATCTTAATAGGATTTTCTTTTCCCTTATTTATTATTATTATTATTATTATTAAGCTAAATTAATAAGATTATTAAATACTTAATTAATTATAATAATTACTTCTTATAATAATTTATATTAAATAGGTTAAAAAGTATTATATTTTCTAGAAATAAGGCTTTTTATAAATTTAATTTATTCTTTTTAAATAGCTTTCTTAATAAAATATTTAATTTCCTTAATTCCCTTTTTAATCTTTAAATTATTAATATATATTTATATATATAAATTAGGATTTTATATTTAGATATTATAAAATAATTATTTTTATATAATTTATTAATTATATATTAAATATTATAATTAAAATACTTTTTTTTAAATAGCTTTTTGCTTTTTAAATTTAAATTAATAAATACTTTATTTAGCTTTTTATTATTATATTTAAATTTATTTTTATAATTTTAAATAATTAAATTTTTATTATATTATAAAATTTAATAAAAATAATTTCTTATTAAATATATTATTATTAATTTATTAATTTAATTATTATATAATATTAATTAATTAAAATATAAAAAAAGTATTAAAATTAATTTATAAGGGATTCTAAAAGAAGAAAAAGTTATAGGCCTTTTATCCTTTTAGTATTAATTAAGAGGTAATATATTTATTTTAAATAGGGTTTTAATTAAATTTATATTAAATTATTAAGATTTTAAATATATATAATATAATAAATTTTATTATTTTAAATTATTAAATTTAATTTAAATATTAAATTATTATTATTTATCTTATTAAAAAGAATTAAGTTATTTTAATCCTCTTTTTAAATATAATAAAATAAAAATAAAGAAATATATATATTTAGCTTATAATATAATATTTATAATAATAATAATATAAATAGTAATTTAAATAATAAAATAGAATTATATAATAAAAAAAAGAAATTATATTTTTCATAAATTATTAAATAAATAAATAATATATATATTTAGTTTATAATATAATATATAATAATAATAATATAAATAATAATTTTTAAATAATATAATTATTAATTTTAAGAGAACATAAATCTTTTTATATTCTCTTTATTAAGAGATATATATTCCCTAATATATATATTCTTTTATAAGCTATTTAATTATTATTATTATTTCTTTTTTATTATTATTTTCTTTTATTATATTTTAAAAGGGGCTTAAAATAGCTTAATTCTCTTTAATAAAATAAATAATAATAATTTAATATTTAAATTAAAATTAATAATTTAACTTAAAAAGGTTTATTATATTATATATATTTATAAGCCTTAATAATTTAATATAATCTTAATTAAAATCCTACTTAAAGTAAATATATTACCTCTTAGCTAATACTAAAAGGATAAAAAGCCTCTTTATATCTTAATTAATTAATATTAAATAATAGCTAAATTTATAAATTAATAATTTATATTCTATAATATTTATTATTTAAATTATTATTTATATTATTATTATTATATATTATATTATAAATAAATATATAAATTCTTTATTTATTTAATCATTTATTAAAAATATAATCTCTTTTTCCTATTAATTCCATTAACCTTTTTAATTATCTTAATTATAATAAAATTCTCCTTTATTATTATTTATTATAATTATTATTATTAAGCTAAATTAATAAAACTATTAAATCCTTATTTAATTATAATAATTATTTTTTATAAAGATTTATATTAAATAAATTTAAAAATATTATATCTTTTAAAAATAAAATCTCTTATAAATTTAATTTATTTCTTTTAATTAATTTTCTTAATAAAATTTTTAATTTTATTTATTTTATTTTTAATTATTAATTTCCTTTTAAATTATATTTATATAAGAATTTATATATAAAGATTAAGATTTTATATTTAAAAATTATAAAATTAATAATTTTATATAATTTATTAATTATATAATTCCTTTTTCTTTCTTATATATATATTTAAAAAGGGGATTAAAATAGCTTAATTCCCCTTAATAAAATAAATAATAATAACTTAATACCTAAATTAAATCTAATAATTTAAATTAATAAGGTTTATTATATGATAAATATTTATAACGGTTAATATTTTAATATAATTTTAATTAAGACCTTATTTAAAATAAATATATTGCCCTTTAGCTAATACTAAAAGGATAAAAGGCCTATTATTCCTTTTTCCCTTAGAATTAATTATAAACTAATTTTAATACTTATAACTCCTTATATTTTAACTAATTAATACTATATAATAATTAGATTAATATATTAATAACTTAAAAGGATAAATTCTATGAGGAATTATCTTTATTAAGCCCTATACAATAATAAGGATCTAATTACTTAAAACTATTAAAATAAACTTAAATATAATAATAAAAAGCTAAATAAAGCACTTTTTAATTTCAATATAAAAAGTAAGAATAAGCTTAAAAAAAGCACTTTAATTATAATATTTAATATATAATTAATAAATTATATTAAAATTATTAATTTTATAGCTTCTAAATATAAAATCCTAATTTATATATATAAATATAAATTAATAATAATTTAATAATTAAAAAGGGAATTAAATAAATTAAATATTTTATTATAGAAATTAATTAAAAGGGGTAAATTAAATTAATAAAAGGCTTTATTTTTAGAAAATATAATATTTTATAATTATATTCATTTAACTTAATAATAATAATAATAATATAAATAATATAAATAGTAATTTAAGTAATGATAAAATTAATTTATAATAAAATTTAAAACTTAAAAAAATAATAAGCCCCCTATTTATTTAATTAAGAAGTAATATATTAATTTTAAATATAATTCTAATAAAAGTTATATTAAATTATTAAGGCTTATAAATATTTATATAATTAATCTTATTAATTTAAATTATTAAATTTAATTTAAATATTATCTTATTATTATTTATTTTATTAATAAGAATTAAGCTATTTTAATCCCCTTTTTAAATATAATAAAGTAAAAAGAAATTAAAAAAAGAATTTATAATTATATTACTTTTTTAAATTTAAATTTATTAATATATAAATTAAAAATAGCTAATTATTAGTTTATATTAACCTTTAAGCTAGAAATAATATATTAATAAAATTGATTTATATTTAAACACTATTTATTAATTCTTAGCCTTAAAAATATTAAATATTATTTTTTATTAATATTTCTTTTTATTATATTTAATATAGTACTTAAAATAGCTTAATTCTCTTTAATAAAATAAATAATAATAATTTAATACTTAAATTAGATTTAATAATTTAAATTAATAAGATTTACTATATTATATATATTTATAAGCCTTAATAATTTAATATAATCTTAATTAAAGCCCTATTTAAAGTAAATATATTACCTCTTAATTAATATTAAAGAGATAAAAAGCTTATTATTCCTTCTTCCCTTAAAATCCCTTATAAATTAATAATAATATATTTAATAGAGAATTACTTTAATTAAGCCCTATAATATGATAAGAACTTAATTACTTAAAGCTATTAAAATAAATTTAAATATAATAATAAAAAACTAAATAAAATATTTATTAGTTTAAATTTAGGGGGTGAAAAGCTATTTAAAAAAGCATTTTAATTATTATATTTAATATATAGTTAATAAATTATATAAAAAGAATTATTTTTATAATATTTAAATATAAAATTCTAATTTATATACATAAATATATATTAAAGCTTAATATATTAATAATTTAATAATTAAAAAGGGAATTAAAATTTTTTAATATTTTATTTATAAGGGTTATTTATTTATTTTTGCTCTATTGCACCCAAAAAGGGGATTAAAGCAGCCTAATTCTCTCCAATAAGATAAACAATAATAACTTAATACCTAAGTTAGATCCAGTAACTTAAAACAATAAGGTTTACTGCGTTATGCGTGCTCATAAGCCTTAATAACTTAATATAACCGTAACTAAAACCCTATTCAAAGTGAACACATTGCTTTATAAGGGTTACATAATTAAAATAAAATAATATATATAGAAAGGTATATATTAATATTATTAAAAACTTTAATTTAGCTAGTTATAATTATAGCTAGCTATATTGCCCCTTTATGCCTTTAGGGCTCAAGGCTTATATTAATTAAGCTAGGTTTATTTTAGCTTACTATTACTAGCTACTTAATAGGCCTTTATTATATTAAGCTTCTTATAATTATCCCCCTCTTTTAAAGGCTTAATCCTTAAATTATTATTATTTTATTATAATAATCTTAATTAATTTCTTATTTTATAATTAATTATTATATATTTTATATATTTTTTATAATAATAATAATAATATTATTATTATTATTATAATTATTTTAATTAATTAATTATATATTATTTATTTATAATTTATTTATTTAATATTTATTATATTATATTTATTAATTTCTTATTTTACCTTAAAATTATATTTCTTTTTTTTCTCTTTTTTTTTCTTTTTATATTTTATATTTCTTTTTATTATATATTTCTTCTTTTTATATATTATTTTATTTCTTTCTTTATATTATTTTATTCCTCCCTTTTATTATTATACTATCTTTAATCTCTTATTAATCTATCTCTTTATTCCCTCCCTTATTATATACTTTCCAATTTATTATCCTACCTTTTAATAATTCTTTTATATATTTTAGTTATTTTTATAGCCTTTAATATTTTTAATTTTCTTTTTAATTTTATTATTTTTAATTTTATATAATTTAATTAAATAAATATTCTTTATTTTTAATATATATATATAATTTATTAAAATTTTAATATTTTATATTATTAATTTAATAAATTAAGTATTATTTATATTATTTATAAAAATTTTAATTATAAAAATTTTAATATAAATTTATTAATTATTTTTTATATATTTTATTATTAATAAGCCTTTTAAATTCCTTTTAAATTTATTCCTTTTATTTATTAATATTAAATATTTATAAAGTTTATATTTTTTTATAAAAAGTATTTTGAATTAAATAAAATTAAGGCTTTTAGTTTATTAATTATTTTTTGATTTTTTAACTATTAATAATTTTAATAAGCTATTAAAATTATAATTTTTATTTAATAAATTCTTATTTAATTCCTTATTAATTTTAATAATATTATTATTATTTAAATTATTAATTTTAATAATCTTTTTATTTTAATTATTATATAATTATTATAAAAATTAATTTTAATTTATTAATTTATTATAATCTTTTTATAATTATAAATATATTATTTAAGATTTTTTATAATATTTTTATTAAATATTTATTAATAATTTTAATATAATTTTATTTTTATTTATATTTATAATAATTTTATTATTTTTATAATTATAATTAAGACTATTTAAATTTCTTATATTTATATTTATCTTTTAATTAATAATCTCCTTTTTTATTTATAATAGCTTTATATTTATAAAAAGTATTTTATTTTTAATATTAAAAAGAAGATTTTATTTTTATATTTTATTATTATTATTATTAAATATTTAATAATTATTTATTATATTATTAATATTTTTATATTATTTATTATTTTTATTATTTTTAAGATATTATTAAGGTATTATTATATTATTTATATTATTCTTATTAATATTATTATATCTCTTAAGGCCCTTATTCTAGCCTTTTCTTCCCTTTTTATCTTTTTTATTATTAATAGTTTTATATCCTTTATTTCTATTTAGAATAAATATAATATTATTCCTATTTAAAATAAGCTTATTATTATTCCTTTAGGTATATATTTCTATTTATATTATTATTCTTAATATTAAGCTATTATTAATTTCTTTTTAATTTATTTATTTTTATTTATTAATATTTATTTTTTATTTTTTAAAATTCTTTTTATTATTATTTTATTAATAATAATAATAATAATAATAAATTAATTTTAAGTCTTATTATTAAGCTTTTATTTTTTAAATATTAATATTATTTATAATAATATTTTATTCCTTTTTTTCTTTATCTTTTATTATTTTAATAGCTTTATATTATATTATTAATTATTTTATATAGCCTTTTATTTAATAGCTTTTTATTATATTTAGCTTAATAATTCTTTATTACTCCTTTTTAATTTAATTTAATTATTTTATTTTTTATATATTTTTTTAATTTATTTTTAATAATTATTTAATTTCCTTTATATATTTATTAAATATTTTTCTAATTCTTAAATATTATATTTTATTAATTATTCTATTTATTTAATTAAAAAGAAATATACTTTTTTATTTTCTTTATAACTAATAATCTATTTTATTCTTTATTTATTATTTCCCTTTTTTAATAATAAAAATTTATTTTTTATTTTATTTTATATTTTATAAATATTCTTTTATAATTTAAATAATTTAATTAAAAATATATTATATATTTATTTATATTATTTAAAAAGATATATTTAATATATTTTTATTTTTATTTATTTTATTATTATAATAAAAATAAATTTAAATATTAATTTTTTATATTTAAAATAAAAATTCTTTATTAATAAGCTTATAATTTATTTAATTATAAATTCTTAGGGTTTATATTATTTATTATATTTTTATATTTATTTTTTTATTATTTATTATTAACATTTCTATTTTTTAATATATATTTATTAAAAACTCTTAATATATTTATATATTTTTTAGATTTTAATTTTAATTTTTTATAATATATATTCTATTATTTAAAGATAAAAGCTATATAATATATATATTAAAAATACCTTTATAATTTAATAATAATTATTAATATAAATAAATATTATTTTTAAAAATTATATTATTTATTAATTTAATAAATTATTAATATATTTTTATAAATATCTTTTTAATATTTAATAAAAATATTTTATTTATTTATTTATAAATAAATAATATATTATAAATAATTAATAATAAATCATTCTTTTCTTTATAAAATTTATTAATAAAAAGCTTATTTTTATTATTTATAATCCTTTTTAAATTATTAAATTTATATTTTATATATTTATATATTAATTATATTAATTATATTATATTTAATTTTTTCTTTATAAAGATACATATTATATATTTTATTATATAATATATAATTATTAGAATTATATTATATTCCTTATTATTATAAGG
>WMHX01000004.1:0-10134 GCA_013420875.1 Thelonectria rubi
TTTTTATTTTATTTTTTTATTTTATTTTTTTATTTTATTTTTTTATTTTTTTTTAAAATTTCTTTTTATTATTTCTTATTATATATTATATTCTTTTAATAATATATATAATAATAAAAAAAATATCCTTTAATATAATAAAAAAAGAATTATTTATAAGATTAATTATTTTAAGGTATTTATTAAAAGAAAGTATTAAAATATTATTTTTAATATTATATATTTTTAAGGATATAATTTATAATTTTATTATTATAATCCCTTTATTAATTAATATATTAGCTAAATATAAACTTTTTAAAGTAATATAATTAATAATAATAATTATTATTTTATAAATAATATAAAGTTTTAATTTTTTATTAAAGAGAGTAAAGAAAATAAATAGAATAAATATATAAATACTTTTTAATTTATAGAAAATATATAATATCTTTAAGGGATATAATATTAATATAAAAAGGGCTAAATATAATAAATATAATAAATAATTATAATCTTTAAATAATAATTATAATCTTTAAATAATAATTAATATATATAAATAATAATTTTATATAAAAAGAATTTAATAATAATAATAAATTATAAAATATATTAATATAATATTAAATTTATAAATAACTATTTATTAAAAAGATAGAAATAAATTTATTATTATATATAAATTAAAATTATAAAAAGTAGCTTAAAAATAAAACCTTAATTAAGTTTTAAAAGATTTATAATTTTAATAAAATATAATTATATAAACTTAAAAATTACCTTAAAGATATATTAAGAAAAGAATATATTAAAATATTAAAATCCCTTATAAGCTATTTAATTATATTTATTCCTAAAAAGAATAAAAAGCATTAATTTATTATAGGCTTTATTATTCTTATTAAATATTAAGGATTTTATTAATTTATTTATAAAGTTTATTAATATATAAATTAAGAATATAAACTTTATTTTTATATTAGATTTATATATTATATAATGTAAATTAAAATTATTTATGATTTTTATTAAAAAGGGTATTATAATTATTTATTTTAATATTAATAGAAAATTATTTAAATAATTATCCATTAATAATAATATTTTATTATTATTATTAGAGAGGGGCTATTATTATAATTAAATATTACTTAAGGGTAATATAATAACCTTTTAAATAAAAGGTTTTAATATATAATAATTTAGTTTAATTCCTAATAAATATTATAAAGGTTATTTATAATATTATTAATAAAGAAATAAAAAGATTAGATTAAATAATAAGAAATAAATAAAAATTATATTATTTAATAATTAATTATTAAGGAAATTAAAAGTAATTAAAATAAAATAATATTATTAAAACTTAAAATAATTTAATTATATTTATTATAATAATAATTATATTTATATAATTATATAAATTATAATTAAAAAAGTAATCCCTTCTTTAAATTATTATTAAGAAAGTAATCCCTTTTTTAGATTATAATTAAATAAGTAATCCCTTTTTTAAATTATAATTAAGAAAATAATCCCTTCTTTAGATTATAATTAAGAGAGTAATCCCTTTTTAATTAATAGAGGTTTTATAGGGTATAGTTATATAGTATATTAGTTTATTATAAGTTATAATACTTTTTAAATATAATGAAATAAAATAAAACTTTCTATTATAATAATAATTTAAACTATTAATAATATAATTCTTTTACTTTATTATAATAATTGAAATTATTTAGCTAGAGAGAAACTAAATAAAATTTCCATAAAAATAAAAACTTTATTTAACTTAAGTAAGTACTAATATATTTTAATAAGTAATTATAGCTAAAATCTTTAAGTAATTCTAAATATATAAAAATATAATAATCCTAAAATAAGGCAGAATCCTTAAGTACTATATATAATTGTCTAGATTAATTCCTAATAGAATAACTTAGAGTTTGTCTATATTATTTATTAATAGAGAGGCTAGGGCATTATATTAAGCAATATAAAGAGATAGTTAAATATTATATTACTTAATAGCTAATTGTTAGAAGTGCTAAAAGTAATTAAGGTAAAGTAATTATATTGAAAATTAAAATAGTTTAAAGGCTCCCTTTTATTTATTAATAATAAATATATTTATATAATCTAATTCCTTAAGGGGTTTATTATAATTTATTTATAAATTTAAATAAATTTATTATAATTTATTAAATTTATTAAATTTATTAAATAAATTAAATAAATATATTATAATTAAAGGAGGAATTCTTATAGGTATATAATTATATATACTTAAATTATTCTATATACTTTAGCCTATAATATAATATCTCCCCTTTATTAATTTTATTCTTAAGGCTATTAAAGTTAATTTTATTAAATTCCTTTATAATTAATTAAATTTATTTCTTTAAACTTTTTAATTAAATTTTATTAATTATTATATTAGGTTATATTTCTAAATCTAAATTTAAATATATTAATCTTATTATATATATTAATTTTAAAGGTTTTAATATTATATTTTATTTATATTATTTTAAAAATAGGATAATATATTATATAATTAAATAGTTTTTTTCTTATTATATTTATATTAATTATAATTATTTTTATAATAATAATAATATTATTTCTATTTATAAGTCCTTATTCTATTTTTTTATTTTATATTTTCCCTTTTTTAATTTCTTATTTAATATTTAAAATTATAAATAAATAGAAAAAAGTTAAATTTAATATTAAAGTAAGAAAGTTAAAGCTTTAGGTAATTTTATTTTAATTAAATTATTTATGTAAATAATATAAATTATAAAATTATAAAAAGGTAATTTATTTATTTATAAAATAATTAAATTAAATAAGGAAAATAAGGTATATATTTAAGAAGAGGCTCTATTTAGGGAGTAATAATTTAGAAAAGTAATATAATCCCTTAAGGCTATAAGCATTATTAATTAAAATTCCTTAAAAGGTTTTAATCTTTTTATTATTAATTTTATTATTCTTAATAGAATTTTTTTAATAAATATTATATATAAATAAAATATTATAATAATTTCTATATATTTTTATTATTTCTATATCCTTTTTATTTAATTAAATATTTAATAAAGCTATTTTCTTTTTTTATATTAAGAATATATTTTATTTTATATTTCTTAAAAGCTTTTATTTTTATATTTTAATTTTTATTAGTTTTAATTATAATAATACTTTTTACTAATTTAAATAATAAAATATAAAAGATTAAATAAATCCTAACCTTTAAAAGTAAGTCTAATTTATAGTTATTTTTAAGATTCTTTTAAGGATTTTATAAGGGCTAATATACTTAAAATTAAGCTTTTTATTAGGTTATTTAGTACTAATATTCTTTATTGCAAAAAGTATTATATCTCCTTTTAAAAAGATTAATCCCTTTAATTGCTTCTAATTATAATATTATTTATATTAATTCTAAATAAAGGAAAGTTTAATATATAATTCTTTATATAAATTCTTAAGCTAGTTTAATATAAATATAGCTATTAATATAATAAGTTTATTTTATAATTCGTTATAAATATTAAAAGTAAATTTAAAATTTATATAATTAAATATAATTTTTATACTTTTATTAATTATAATATAAACTAGCTATATAAAAATAGCTTTTTAATCTAATTATCCTAAAGACAATTAATATAATAGTAAAAATAAATTTTAATAATTTAATTTAATTATTCTATTTATTTATTAATTTAAAGTCTTTATATAATCTTTAATTTATAATTTAATTTAATCCTTATTATAAGGTATTATTAGAATTTTAAGAAAAAAGGTAGTTCTCTATTTAAGATAATCTTAAATAATAGGCTATATATATTAATAATATTTTATAAAAGGATATAAAAAGATTATTTTATATTAATTACTTCTTAATATAAAATAAAATAGGAAAATTTAATAAATCTATTAATAATAATTAGAATATTATAAACTATATTAATTATAAGGTCTAATAATAAGGGTAATTTCATAATAAAATCTATAATAATTAAGTCTTATAATTATTTTAAAATTAATTAGGGTTAAAAATATTTATATAGCTTATAATATTATATTTTAATTCTTTTATAAATAAAATATTATTTAAGAATCTTTCTAATTATTTATTAAATTTTAGGAAAAATAAATATTATTTTAATTTATTTAAGGGTTTTATTAATTCCTTAATATTTATAGAGTAAGTATTTATAAATTTTATATATAAATTACTTATATAGCTCTTTTAGTATATATTGCTTATTTATTTCTTTAAATTTAGATTATTTTTAATTATATTTAAGGATTTATTATAATAATAGATTTCCCTATTTTACTATAAAAGTTGTTTTAATATTATTATATATTAGAATAGTATTTTTAGTAATTTAATCTACTTTATAAATTTAAATAATTATAAATTATTATTATATTTATAGAAATAGTTATTTCTATATAATAATAATATATTTCTATTTAAAATAGCCTTTAGGGGTAAAATATAAGAATTATTCTTTAATATTTACCTTTATAATATTAAAATTAATCTTTTAATTAATAATATTAATTTATTTATTTTTAAAGCCTTTTTTATATTTAAGAATAAAATTAAATTTAAAAAAGTATTTAATATATTTAAATTATTATTTATTTAATTTTTAAATTATAATAAAATATAAGATATTTTTATAATTTATATAAATTATAATTTAATAATATTTTTAAGAAAATAATATTAAAATTCCTTAAAAATATTAATAATAACTAAAAACTCTTTATTATAAATTAAATAATTAAATTCTATTTTATATATTTTATAAGAATAAAATATAATAGGGTATAAAAGTCTTTTATTATAATATTATTTAATTTAGATATTAAAAATCAAATTTAAAATATTTATTTTAAATTTAATTAATTATTTAAAATTAAATATTTTAAATATTTATTTATTAAGAATAAAATCTTTAATATATCTAAATATTTTCTAAATAATAAATATTTATAAAACTTTTTAATCTTTTTATATAAATTCTAAGAATAATATAATAATCTTATTAAAATTCTTAAGAAATTATTAATAATAATTAATAAATCTAAAAAATATTTATATTTCTTTAATTATTATTAATATAAATTAATCCTTAATTATTTAAATCTTTTTTAGATTTATTTTAATCTTATTATAAAAGATAATATATTCTAAAGATCCTATTTTTAAAATATAAAAATAAGTTTTTTTAATTTTAATTAATAAATTTGCATTTTAAAGGGCTTATAATATTATATAAATATATTTTATATATTTTTATTTTTATTTAAAAAAAAATAAAAATATTATTAAAATAATATATTATAAATATATTAAAATATTTATATAATATATTATAAATATATTAAAATATTTATATAATATATTATAAATATATTAAAATATTTATATAATATATTATAAATATATTAAAATATTTATATAATATATTATAAATATATTAAAATATTTATATAATATATTATTAATTTTTTATTAAAATATAATTAAAATATTAATAAATTTAAAAAATATAATAAAATATTTAAATAATTTATATTTTATTCTAAAAGTAATTATTTATTTATAATCTTTCTTAATATAAATTAAATTATAGGCCCTATTTAAATTAAATATAATAAAATAGTTTATTTTATAGAATTAATTCTTTAATTTATTAATTAAAAATAATAATATTTAATTTTTAATTATTATATTATTAATTATATAATAATTTATAATAAATTAAAATTTATTATTCTTTTTAAAAATAAATATAATTAAATAATCTATAAATAATTTTAATATTTTAATATATTTTTTATTAATATATTTTTAAAATAATTCTTAAGCTTATATAATTATATTTTATTACAATTATAAACTTTATAAATTTTAATTAAGATTTCATTTTCAAATTATATTTTATAATCCTAATTTATATATAATAATAAATTTATTTCTATTTTATTAATAAATAATTATTTATAAATTTAATATTATATTAATATATTTTATAATTTATTATTATTATTAAAATCTTTTTATATAAAGTCTTTATTTATTTATATATATTATTACTTAAGATTTATAATTTACTATTATATTTATTATATTTAGCCCTTTTTATATTAATATTATATCCTTTAAGGAGATTAAATATTTTTTATAAATTAAAGAGTATTTATATATTTATTTCTCTAGCCTTTTTTAATTTTATTAATAGAAAATTAAGATTTTATATTATTTATAGAATTATTATTATTATTATTAATTGTATTACTTTTAAAGGTTTATATTTCACTAATATATTAATTAATAAAGGGATTATAATAATATAGCTAGAAATATCCTAAAAGTAAATTATATCCTTAAAGTAATATAATATTAAAATTAATATTTTAAATTCTTTTTTTTAATAAATACTTTAAGGTAATTAATTTTATAAATAATTTATTTATTTTTATATTAAAGTAAATTCTTTTTAATATTATAAATATTATAAGGTTTATTTTTTTCTTTTTATAATAATATAAAATAATTAATAATATTTAAGTTAATAGTATTTATTATTATTTTTATTTTTATTTAATTTATATTTATAATATTATTTATTATTTTAATATATTTAAGCTTTAAATTATATATAAAACTCTTTATAAAAATTCTATAATTCCTTTTAGCTCTTATTAATTTTATAGCTTTTTTATAGGCAATATTTATTATTTTCTATTAGGGGTATTAAGCTATTAAGCTATTTTTATATTTTTTTAGTATTTCTTAAGAATAATAATTATTTTATTCCCTTTAAATGCTTAAAATACTATTTATAGATTTTCTATTTTTTATGCATTTAATATTTTTAGTATTTATATTTAAATATATTATAAGTTTTATTTATATATTTTAAGAGGTAATAATTTCCTTATTTCTTAAGGATATAGATTTTTAAATAGGGAATTCTCTATTTATTATATTAATTTATAAGATTATTTACTTTATATTATTTTATAATAAAATATAGCCCTACTTTTATAAGGTAATAATTATTAATTATTTTATTATTTAGGTAGTAAGTATAATTATTATTATAATAAGAGATTTATAAGACTTAATAATAATTTTAATATATAATTATAAGCTTAAATATATTTCCTTTTTATAGTTTATTATTATTAATATAATGCATTTTTTATAAATTATATTTATAAATATAGATGTCTTTAATATAAGGGTTTTTTCTTCATATAATAATAATATAAATTAAATATTATTTAGATATTATTTAGATATTATATAATATTTAAAATAGTTTATTTGTATTTTTATTTATATTAAAGTAAATATTTATATTTATAATAATTAATTTAAATTTTTATATTTATTTAGTTTTATAAAATATAAAATAAGGTTATAATCTTTTCTTTATTCCCTTAATAATATTCCTTTATAGGATTTAATTAATATAGTTTTTATTTTTAAGGCGTAAATAGCCTTTAGAGAGGTTAATATATATTTATTATATTTCTTAATATATATTTATAGTCTTACTTTATTATTATTTAATTTCTTTTGCAATTTTATTAAGCACTTTATTATTTAAAATAGATTTAATTTCTTATTTATTATTAAATTAAGTTATTATAGTAAGTATCTTATTTTTTAGTTTAGATATAATAGAAGGTCCTTTAGGGATAACCTTTTATATAGGGTTTTTATTAATATAGACTAATTCTTCTAGCATTCTAGTTCTATTATATCTAGCTTATACTATTATAAATATGCATTAATCTTAATATTATAGCTTACTAAAGTAATAGCTATTATCCTTACTACCTTTATATATAAGGCAATTATTATTATAATATAGTATTTAATAGTATAAAGTATAGTTTATCTATTTAGTATGTCCTTTCTTTATATAGTTCTAATAAGTACACTTTAAAAAGGCTTTTTAAATAGCTTTAAGTTCTATAAGACTGCTATAAATTCTAATTATAATATTAAGCTATTATTATTATTAAGCTCTCTAATTTATATTATATTATAATTATTAATAATAATGATTATTTTTAATATTTAAATATATTTTATATTATTAAAAATATTATTAATTATTAATTTTAATTATTTAAATAATATAATTAATAAAAATATTAAATTATTTATTTTTATAAAGTTCTTTTTAAATTTATTATTTAAATTTATTAAAAAGAAATAATATAAAAATATTTTAATTTTAAAATAATTTAATTATAAATTAAATAAATTTTATTTTATAATTTAAAATAAATTTTATTTTTTTAAATTATTTAATTTTATTTTTAATTTTAGATTTTTTATTAATAATTTTAAATATTTATTAAAATTTTTATTTAAAATATTAAAATTTATATAAATATATATAATATAATTATTTTATTTTATTATTAATTTCTTATTATAATTATATATAATAAATTTAATTTATTTAATAATATTATTAATAAATTATTTTATAATATAATAAATTTTAATAAATTTATTTAAAAATTAAATAAAATAATATAAAAAAAAGATTTTAAAAATAATAATAAATATTTAAAATTTATATATAATATTATTAAATTTTTTAAAAAAATATAATATATAATAAAAAATAAAAAATAAAAATATTAAAAAAAATTTAAAAAATAAAATAAAAAAATAAAATAAAAAAATAAAATAAATTTAATTAAATATTAAAAATTAATAAATTAAAATATTTATAATAATATAAAAATTATTTTAATTAATTAAAAAAAATATATTAAATTAATAATAAATAATTATAAAAAAAAAAAAAAGTTTTTAATTTATAAAATATTTTTTAATTATTATTAATTTATATATAATAATATATATATTAAATAAAAAGTTTATTAATAATAATTATAATAATATAAAAATTTATTATTATAAATTAATAAAAGATTTATAATTTATATTTAAAATATATAATATTTAATTATTAAATTTATTTATTTATTTTAATAATAAATTATTTAATTAAATAAATATATAATATTTTTTTAATAATTCTTTTTTAATAAAATATAAAAATTATAAAATATATTATTATAATTTTAATAATTAAATTTATTATTTTATTAAATAAATATTAAAAAATTATTTTATAAATTTTTTTTTATTATTTTATATAAAAAGATTTTTATAATTTTTTTAAAATTTTTTATAATATATTTTAAATTATAATATATAATATATTATATAAAAATTTTAAAAATAAAAAATATTTTTATAATTTTATTAAATTTAAATTTTTATAAAAAAAAAAAAAATTTTTTTATTAAAAATAAAATAAAATTTTTATATAAATAAATTTTTTTTTTTTTTAAATTATATATTTTATTTTATTAATAAAAATTATTATATATTTTTATTTAATATAATTTTAATTAATTTTATTATTTTTAAAAAAAAATTAATATTTATTTATAAAATTTTTATTATATAAATTAATAATTTAATTAAAATTATTATAATTTTTTATAATTATATTTTAAATTTTTAAATTTATATTATAATTATAATATAATTTTATATTTTTATAAATATTTTAATATTTTTAAATTTAATTTAAAATCTTTTTATAAAATATTTTTTATTTAAAAATATATTTAAATAAATTTATAATAAAAATAATATATTTAATTTAATTTTTAATTTAATAGTATAATAATTATATATTTAAAACCCTTATTTGCATAAGGTTATTAGTTTAAATCTAGCTTAGGGCATAATTCTTTTTAAGTAGACTTATTATATTAATATAATACTTATTATAGCTTATAGCTATAAAAACTAATTACTAAGAGAATTAAACCCTTAACCCTTATAGGCCAGTAAAAATAGAATATTAATACTATTAAGGCATTTAATAGGCCTAATTAAAAGGGGCAGCTATAAGCTAAGCTTATATATACTAATTTAGAGATTTAGGGCATATAATAAGGTATATAATTATATACTTAATATTATATATATATTATTATTAAATTTATTATTAAGATTATAATAAGCTAATTTATATTTAATTTAAAGGAGCTTTTAAATAA